>JAVJIF010034843.1:0-462336 GCA_038442645.1 Agave tequilana | reverse complement strand
AGGTGAAGGCGGGGACTAGAGCAACGGGCTCGAACTCGAAACAAATCATCCTTGTTTGCGATTGCCTTTGCGTTCTTCTGCTTTCAATTTCTCTTGTTTTATATTGCCTTGAATTATTTGCTGAGTAACTAACCCTCTACTTGTGGAATCTTGTGTTGCTATACTTGTTGTGTTACATTGTGAGCCTTTCATTTTCATCATCATACTTGGCATTGATCAATCACACCTCAATACAACACGGTTGCATTGCGCACCTCTAACCCATTTAAGGGGAATTGGGAGGAAGGAGTTCAGAACCTCGCAAGGGGTATTCGGCTCTTAGTCGTGTTTTGAGAGATTGTTGCATCACTCATTCATAAGTTTAAAAAGATCATTAGATTAGCAATTACACCTATTCACCCCCCCTCTAGGTGTATTTCAATTGGTATCAGAGCTTGGACTCTAGGATTTGGTTTAACAACCTTAGAGAAGATCCTCATTTGCTAATCATTTCATTCACATTCATACAGTAAAAATGGCCGATGGAATTAAAACCCCTCCCAAGTTTGATGGACTTAACTTTCCCATATGGAAGGTTAAGATGACCGTGTTTTTGCAATCTCTAGGTAGCCGAGTTGCAAAGGCCGTGACTAAGTCCTTTAGTGTACCCCCCGGTGACGAATCCACTTGGTCCGAAATAGAGACTAAAGGAATTCGATGCCAATGCCAAAGCTCACTATGCACTTCTCAAGCCCTAAATGATGATGACATAGCTAGGGTTATACATTGCAAATCCGCATTTGAGATTTGGTCACACTTGATAGTCACTCATGAGGGGACCTCACAAGTAAAGAAGGCTAAGATTGACCTTCTTCGGTCTCAATATGAAACATTTAGCATGCAAGACAATGAAACCATAGATGATATGGTTACAAGGTTTACCAAGATTACTAATGGACTCTCTTCTTTAGGTAAAGATATCAACAATGATCAAAAAGTAGAAGGAAGATCATCCGGGCCCTTCCTCCTTCATGGGAAGTTAAAGCAACAACCTTGAAGGAACTCAACGACAATGAAGAGATGGAGCTTATAGGTCTCATTGGGAACCTCAAAACCCATGAGATGGAAAGGAAAGCAAGGAGGACATGGCACCTACCAAAAAGAAGACCATTGCCTTCAAAAGTCATGCTACCTACTCCGACGAAGATGACGAAGAAGAAGATGACGAGGAGCTCTCACTTCTAGTCAAAATGTCCGGAGGATGTACAACAAGGCGAAGTTCCAAGGAAGAGGAGATGGCAAGGAGGCAAGGAAGAAAGGAAGATCATTTGCTTTAATTGCCAAAAGCCGGGACACATAGTAGCGGAGTGTCCGGACCAAGTGAAGCCATCTTCATCCAAGAAGCCATACAAGAAGAAGGCTATGAAAGCAACATGGGATGACGAAAGTGAATCCGAGGAGGAGATCGACACCGCCAATATGTGCTTCATGGCAAATGAGAGCACAAGCAAGGTAACCCCCTCAACTCCTTTTTATGAAGATTTATCCATGGATGAGTTAAGTGAAGCATTTATAGAACTTTCTCAAAATTATGACTTCATGAAGAAAAAGTACTTGAAAATGAAAAAGGATAATGAATCTTTGAGTATTCAAGTGTTAAATCTTTCTAAAGAAAATAATGACTTGCATTCTTCTTTAGTTTCCACTAAAAATGATTTTGAAAAATATAAGATTGCTTGTAAAGGGAAAGACCCCATTTGTAGATTCTAATGAGATTGCCATGCTTAAGGAAAGATTAGACTCATTAGATGTTGTTTTGAAAAAGTGTAGTGAGTTTGATAAGAAGAAGATAGAGAATATGTTTCCTAAGAAACAAGCTCCTAAGAAAAAATGTTCATCATGCTCATGCTCATGCTCATGTACATGCTACACAACCTATGCATCATGGTAAACCCCCAAAGCATGCTCACACTTCACATACACACCATGCATTTATATATAGAAAAGTGTACACATGTTCACATTGTGGACGGAAAGGACACTTAGCTAATTTTTGCTATGATAGACTAAGTGCATCATCATAATGTTTGGGTTCGTAACACTAACTTTCAAGGACCCAAGAAAGTTTGGGTACCAAAATCAACTATTGTTTTAAATAATGTAGGTACTTCCAAAGCTCAAAGACGTAGAGGTTTATGGTATCTTGATAGCGGTTGCTCAAGGCACATGACTTGGGACATCAACAACTTTGCAACCCTATCAAGATATCATGAAGGTGGCATCGTCACCTTTGGAGATGACGCCAAGGGTAAAATCATCGGGATTGGTAATGTAAAACTTGGCACCTCTCCTTTAATTGAAAATATGGTTTTAGTTGATGGCCTCAAGCATAATCTCTTGAGTGTTAGTCAACTTTGTGATAAAGGTTTTGATGTAGTTTTGACAATGTTGCTTGTAAAGTAATTGATAGAACTTCCAATGTTTGTGTATTTTCCGGTTTTCGTGAAAGCAATGTTTATATGATTGATATGTTAATATGTCTTGTAACATTACTTGTTTAAAAGCCCTCGATGATGACTCTTGGTTTGTGGCATAGGAGATTAGGGCATATTTCTTTTGATCATATTTCTAGATTAAATTCAAGGAAATGGTGAAAGGTATTCCTTCATTGAATTTTGAAAAGGACCGAGTTTGTGACTCATGTCAATTTGGGAAACAAACTAAGTCTTCTTTCAAGTCAATTAAGGATATCATGACATCACGTCCTTTGAAATTAATCCATATGGATCTATTTGGCCCAACACAAACCAAAGTTTAAGAGGGAGTAGATTTGCTTATGTTTTAGTAGATGATTTTTCGCGTTTTACTTGGGTTTATTTTCTTGAACATAAAAGTCAAACCTTTTCATATTTTCAAGCCTTTAAGAAAAGAGTTGAAAAGGAAAATGACTCCTCAATAATTAAAATAAGAAGTGATAGAGGAGGTGAGTTCATTAACCTTCCCTTTACCACTTTTGTGAGGAACATGGAATAAAACATGAACTTTCTTGTCCTAGAACTCCACAACAAAATGGAGTAGTTGAGCGGAAAAATCGTACTTTACAAGAGATGGCTAGGACAATGTTAAATGAATATGGTCTACCACATTATTTGTGGGCCGAGGCCGTTCATACTTCATGTTACATTGCAAATCGTGTTTTCCTATGTAAAAATACTACTAAGACTTCTTATGAGATGTATTTTTCTAGAAAACCTAATGTTTCTTATTTCAAAGTGTTTGGTTGCAAATGTTTGTTTTAAATACAAATATTAATTTGGGAAAATTTGATGCTAGATCATATGAGGCTATTTTTGTAGGTTACTCAAATACTAGTAAGGCTTATAGAGTCTTCAATAGGTCAACTTTGACTATTGAGGAATCTATTCATGTTAAATTTGAGGAATCTAACAAGTTTGTTAAGAATTGTGTAGAAATTGATGCTTTAGATGAAGGTTGGAGAAAGTGACCTTGAAGGATGCTTCTACCATGGGAGACAAGCCAAAGGATGATGATGGAAGTGAAGCCAAAGTGGAAGAGGCTCAAGGAAATGAACATCAAGCAAATGAAGAGGAGCCCTCTCAACCACTACCAAAGGATTGGAGATTCAATCCTCATCATCCCAAGGACCTCGTCATAGGTGAAGTATCAAAAGGGGTAACCACTCGCTCTAAGATTCAAGATTTTTGTGGTAATTTTGCTTTTATTTCACACATAGAACCTAAAAATGTCCTCGAGGCCGAGGCCGATTCATATTGGTTGCTTGCTATGCAAGAGGAGCTCAATCATTTGAGCGCAACCAAGTATGGCATCTTGTTCCTAGGCCCCAAGATAGACCAACTATTGGTACTAAATGGATCTTAAGAACAAGTTGGATGAATCGGGTAATGTAGTTAGAAACAAGGCTAGGTTAGTTGCCCAAGGTTACACTCAAATCGAGGGAATCGATTTGAAGAAAGAAACCTTGCACCCGTAGCACGGCTCGAAGCCATACGGATGACCTTAGCATATGCCTCATTTAAAGATTTTAAGTTATTTCAAATGGATGTAAAGAGTGCTTTTCTTAATGGTTATATTGATGAGGAGGTGTATGTTGAACAACCCCCCGGTTTGTTGATCCTACACACCCTAATTATGTTTATAAATTAGATAAAGCACTATATGGTTTGAAACAAGCCCCTAGGGCTTGGTATGAAAGATTGTCTTCATTTTTGCTTTCAAATGATTTTAAGAAAGGAAAAGTTGATAAAACATTATTTACCAAACATATAGATCAAGATATCCTCATAGTTCAAATTTATGTTGATGACATTATTTTTGGATCTACTAATGTTTCACTTTGCAAGAACTTTGAGTCATGCATGAAAAAGGAATTCGAGATGTCTATGATGGGGGAGCTCAACTTCTTCCTTGGACTTCAAATCAAGCAACGTAGTGATGGGACATTCATCAACCAAGCCAAGTACACCAAAGAACTCATCAAGAGGTTCGGGCTTGAAGGATCCAAAGTAGCAAAGACTCCCATGGCAACCACTACGAAACTTGACAAGGACGAACAAGGTAAGGAAGTAGACATCAAATTATTTCGTAGCATGATTGGTAGTTTACTCTATCTTACGGCTAGTAGGCCGGATATAATGTTTTCCGTATGTTTATGTGCACGTTTTCAATCATGTCCTAAGGAATCACACTTAATAGCGGTAAAACGCATAATTAGGTATCTTAGGGGCACAATTGATTTAGGTTTGTGGTATCCGAAAACTAACCAATTTACCATGACTAGTTATTCGGATGCCGACTATGCCGGTTGTAGGGTAGATAGGAAGAGCACAAGTGGCACTTGCCAATTCTTGGGCAATTGTCTTGTGTCTTGGTCTTCCAAGAAGCAAAATAGTGTAGCCCTTTCAACCGCCGAGGCGGAGTATGTAGCAGCCGGAGCTTGTTGTGCACAAGTACTCTGGATGAAACATACTCTTCTCGATTTTGATTTACATTTTGATCATGTTAAGATTTATTGTGATAATACTAGTGCTATTCACATGACCAAAAATGCTAATCAACATAGTAAAACCAAACATATAGACATTAGATATCATTTTCTTAGAGATCACTTGAAAAAGGTGACATTGATATCGATTTTGTTTCCACAGATTTTCAACTTGCAGATATTTTCACAAAACCTTTAGATTATGCAAGATTTTCATTTATTTGTGGTGAATTGAATGTATGTAAGATTGATACTTAAAATATCTTAGTTTGTTTTGTTTTGGTTTCTAATATGTTTGTTTTGTTTTGTCTTAAAATTTTTTTTAACCCTTTTTGATGTATGACAAAAGGGGGAGAAAATATATGGAGAAAATATATGTTGTTTGTTTTAAATTTTGTTATTCCTTATGATAGTTTATTTTTGGTGATGATATTTTTCAATGCTTTATGTATGCTTACATAGTTGTTCATATTCATGTTAAATACATAGCATTGTTTAAGAGGGAGCTTTCCAAGCTCTTTCCTCTTTTATTTGTTTAATAAACTCATATGTTTTGTCATCATCAAAAAGGGGGAGATTGTTGGCCCAAGGTTACAATCAACCCATGTTTAGTGTTTTTTTGATGATTACAAAACATATTAGTTATTTGTACTAATATCAACTGTTGTTTAAGTGTGTTTCAGGTTCATATCTTAAAGAGTTGATTACTTCCCTAAAGGAAGGTGTATTGGATTCAAGACAAGTCAAATTGGGCTCAAAGTGCAATATTGAAGATCAAGTGAAGATTGCCCATGTTGAAGTCTTGAAGACCTAGAAGTTTGTAAGTGTAGTTTTGTTAAAGATAGAATATGTGAAATTTGGCTCTAGGATTTGCACACACACTTGCTTTGAATGTTTCTATGTTTTTGAAAATGTTTATTTCTAAGTTTATGCCTTGGTTTATACATACATGTACTCAAAGCTTTATATCTTCAAAAACGTGTTTAAAACATGTATATAAACAAAGTTCAGCATAACACTTAGTTCCAGAGTTTTTTTAAAGATTTTTTACAAATTTTTCTAACTCAAAAATCTGCCCAGAAAAAAACTATTTCAGGCAGACCGGTCGACCGGCAGTCGACCGGCTGCTGTGTCCAGACATGCACAGGCTGTGCATGTCTGTCGGTCGACCGAACCTACATACCGGTCGACCGAAAAGAGATGTTTGCTCTCTGTATCTTTTCGGTCGACTGGGTCGGTCGACCGATAGAAGGAAACTGTGTTTCCTTTCTTGGATCGGTCGACTGGCAGTCGACCGAAGTCCCAACGGCTCTTTTGCCAGCAGGGACCCGGTCGACCGGCAGTCGACCGGTAGGCCTGCAACAAGCCATAACGGCTCTTTCCTCTTTGGAATTTCTGAAAAACTGTTTTTGGTTTTCTCTTTAACAGAGTTTTTAGGAGTTGTTGGGACTCTTTTTCTGATCAAATTAGCTGGAAAAATCAGAGTTTTTAACCTATCTCTCCCTATAAATAGTGGGGAATAGGCCTTAGTTATTCACCAAGAAAATACAAGTTTTCATTGTTTTCAAGTGAAAGAGAAAAATAGTTTAAAGCTTTCATTTCCATTCTTTCAAATTGGTTTTTCAGTTGGTTGTTTGATCTCTATATCACTCTACACTGAAGCTTTTCTCACCACACTTCATAGAGCCAAAAATTTCATATTCTTTCTATATGAAGTTGTAAAAGAGTGAGAGTGTTTGTAAAAGAGTTTGTGGTCTAGTTAAGATCACTATTTGTAATCCTTGTTCTTGTGGAGACAAGCTCCTCGGTGGAGTTTCTTTGTAAGGTGTAGCTACGGGCTTGAGGTCTTTGGAGGCCTAACTTGTACGGGATCCTAAGGGGATAGTGGAAACCCTTCACGGAGGTGAAGGCGGGGACTAGAGCAAACGGGCTCGAACCTCGAAACAAATCATCCTTGTTTGCGATTGCCTTTGCGTTCTTCTTGCTTTTCAATTTCTCTGTTTTATATTGCCTTGAATTATTTGCTTGAGTAACTAACCCTCTACTTGTGGAATCTTGTGTTGCTATACTTGTTGTGTTACATTGTGAGCCTTTCATTTTCATCATCATACTTGGCATTGATCAATCACACCTCAATACAACACGGTTGCATTGCGCACCTCTAACCCATTTAAGGGAATTGGGAGGAAGGAGTTCAGAACCTCGCAAGGGGTATTCGGCTCTTAGTCGTGTTTTGAGAGATTGTTGCATCACTCATTTCATAAGTTTAAAAAGATCATTAGATTAGCAATTACACTATTCCCCCCCCCTCTAGGTGTATTTCAATTGGTATCAGAGCTTGGACTCTAGATTTGGTTTAACAACCTTAGAGAAGATCCTCATTTGCTAATCATTTCATTCACTTCATACAGTAAAAATGGCCGATGGAATTAAAACCCTCCAAGTTTGATGGACTTAACTTTCCATATGGAAGGTTAAGATGACCGTGTTTTGCAATCTCTAGGTAGCCGAGTTGCAAAGGCCGTGACTAAGTCCTTTAGTGTACCCCCCGGTGACGAATCCACTTGGTCTGAAATAGAGACTAAGGAATTCGATGCCAATGCCAAAGCTCACTATGCACTTCTTCAAGCCCTAAATGATGATGACATAGCTAGGGTTATACATTGCAAATCCGCTTTGAGAGATTTGGTCACACTTGATAGTCACTCATGAGGGACCTCACAAGGAAAGAAGGCTAAGATTGACCTTCTTCGGTCTCAATATGAAACATTTAGCATGCAAGACAATGAAACCATAGATGATATGGTTACAAGGTTTACCAAGATTACTAATGGACTCTCTTCTTTAGGTGAAGATATCAACAATGATCAAAAAGTAAGGAAGATCATCCGGGCCCTTCCTCCTCTGGTAAGTTAAAGCAACAACCTGAAGGAACTCAACGACAATGAAGAGATGGACTTATAGGTCTCATTGGGAACCTCAAACCCATGAGATGGAAAGGAAAGCAAGGGAGGACATGGCACCTACCAAAAAGAAGACCATTGCCTTCAAAAGTCATGCTACCTACTCCGACGAGATGACGAAGAAGAAGATGACGAGGAGCTCTCACTTCTAGTCAAAAATGTCCGGAGGATGTACAACAAGGCGAAGTTCCAAGGAAGGAGGAGATGGCAAGGAGGCAAGGAGAAAGGAAGATCATTTGCTTTAATTGCCAAAAGCCGGGACACATAGTAGCGGAGTGTCCGGACCAAGTGAAGCCATCTTCATCCAAGAAGCCAACAAGAAGAAGGCTATGAAAGCAACATGGGATGACGAAAGTGAATCCGAGGAGGAGATCGACACCGCCAATATGTGCTTCATGGCAAATGAGAGCACAGCAAGGTAACCCCTCAACTCCTTTTTATGAAGATTTATCCATGGATGAGTTAAGTGAAGCATTTATAGAACTTTCTCAAATTATGACTTCATGAAGAAAAAGTACTTGAAAATGAAAAAGGATAATGAATCTTTGAGTATTCAAGTGTTAAATCTTTCTAAAGAAAAATAATGACTTGCATTCTTCTTTAGTTTCCACTAAAATGATTTTGAAAAATATAAGATTGCTTGTAAAGGAAAGACCCCATTTGTAGATTCTAATGAGATTGCCATGCTTAAGGAAAGATTAGACTCATTAGATGTTTTTTGAAAAAGTGTAGTGAGTTGATAAGAAGAAGATGGAGATATGTTTCCTAAGAAACAAGCTCCTAAGAAATGTGTCATCATGCTCATGCTCATGCTCATGTACATGCTACACAACCTATGCATCATGGTAAACCCCAAGCAATGCTCACACTTCACATACACACCATGCATTTATATATAGAAAAGTGTACACATGTTCACATTGTGGACGGAAAGGGACACTTAGCTAATTTTTGCTATGATAGACTAAGTGCATCATCTCATAATGTTTTGGGTTCGTAACACTAACTTTCAAGGACCCAGAAGTTTGGGTACCAAAATCAACTATTGTTTAAATAATGTAGGTACTTTCCAAAGCTCAAAGACGTAGAGGTTTATGGTATCTTGATAGCGGTTGCTCAAGGCACATGACTTGGGACATCAACAACTTTGCAACCCTATCAAGATTCATGAAGGTGGCATCGTCACTTCGGAAGATGACGCCAAGGGTAAAATCATCGGATTGGTAATGTAAAACTTGGCACCTCTCCTTTAATTGAAAATGTGGTTTTAGTTGATGGCCTCAAGCATAATCTCTGAGTGTTAGTCAACTTTGTGATAAAGGTTTTGATGTAGTTTTGACAATGTTGCTTGTAAAGTAATTGATAGAACTTCCAATGTTTGTGTATTTTCCGGTTTTCGTGAAAGCAATGTTTATATGATTGATATGTTAAATATGTCTTGTAACATACTTGTTTAAAAGCCCTCGATGATGACTCTTGTTGTGGCATAGGAGATTAGGGCATATTTCTTTTGATCATATTTCTAGATTAAATTCAAAGGAAATGGTGAAAGGTATTCCTTCATTGAATTTTGAAAAGCCGAGTTTGTGACTCATGTCAATTTGGAAACAAACTAAGTCTTCTTTCAAGTCAATTAAGGATATCATGACATCACGTCTTTGGAATTAATCCATATGGATCTATTTGGCCCACACAAACCAAAAGTTTAGAGGGAGTAGATTTGCTTATGTTTTAGTAGATGATTTTTCGCGTTTTACTTGGGTTTATTTTCTTGAACATAAAAGTCAAACCTTTTCACATTTTCAAGCCTTTAAGAAAAGAGTTGAAAAGGAAAATGACTCCTCAATAATTAAAATAAGAAGTGATAGAGGAGGTGAGTTCATTAACCTTCCCTTTACCACTTTTTGTGAGGAACATGGAAATAAAAATGAACTTTCTTGTCCTAGAACTCCACAACAAAATGGAGTAGTTTGAGCGGAAAAATCGTACTTTACAAGAGATGGCTAGGACAATGTAAATGAATATGGTCTACCACATTATTTGTGGGCCGAGGCCGTTCATACTTCATGTTACATTGCAAATCGTGGTTTTCCTATGTAAAAATACTACTAAGACTTCTTATGAGATGTATTTTTCTAGAAAACCTAATGTTTCTTATTTCAAAGTGTTTGGTTGCAAATGTTTTGTTTTAAATACAAATATTAATTTGGGAAAATTTGATGCTAGATCATATGAGGCTATTTTTGTAGGTTACTCAAATACTATAGGCTTATAGTCTTCAATAGGTCAACTTTGACTATTGAGGAATCTTTTCATGTTAAATTTGAGGATCTAACAAGTTTGTTAAGAATTGTGTAGAAATTGATGCTTTAGATGAAGGGTTGGAGAAAGTGACCTTGAAGGATGCTTCTACCATGGGAGACAAGCCAAAGGATGATGATGGAAGTGAAGCCAAAGTGGAAGAGGCTCAAGGAAATGACATCAAGCAAATGAAGAGGAGCCCTCTCAACCACTACCAAAGGATTGGAGATTCATCCTCATCATCCCAAGGACCTCGTCATAGGTGAAGTATCAAAGGGGTAACCACTCGCTCTAAGATTCAAGATTTTTGTGGTAATTTTGCTTTTATTTCACACATAGACCCTAAAAATGTCCTCGAGGCGAGGCCGATTCATATTGGTTTCTTGCTATGCAAGAGGAGCTCAATCAATTTGAGCGCAACCAAGTATGGCATCTTGTTCCTAGGCCCCAAGATAGGACCAACTATTGGTACTAAATGGATCTTTAAGAACAAGTTGGATGAATCGGGTAATGTAGTTGTAGAAACAAGGCTAGGTTAGTTGCCCAAGGTTACACTCAAATCGAGGGAATCGATTTTGAAGAAACCTTTGCACCCGTAGACGGCTCGAAGCCATACGGATGACCTTAGCATATGCCTCATTTAAAGATTTAAGTTATTTCAAATGGATGTAAAGAGTGCTTTTCTTAATGGTTATATTGATGAGGAGGTGTATGTTGAACAACCCCCCGGTTTTGTTGATCCTACACACCCTAATTATGTTTATAAATTAGATAAAGCACTATATGGTTGAAACAAGCCCCTAGGGCTTGGTATGAAAGATTGTCTTCATTTTTGCTTTCAAATGATTTTTAAGAAAGGAAAAAGTTGATAAAACATTATTTACCAAACATATAGATCAAGATATCCCTCATAGTTCAAATTTATGTTGATGACATTATTTTTGGATCTACTAATGTTTCACTTTGCAAGAATTTTGAGTCATGCATGAAAAGGAATTCGAGATGTCTATGATGGGGGAGCTCAACTTCTTCCTTGGACTTCAAATCAAGCAACGTAGTGATGGGACATTCATCAACCAAGCCAAGTACACCAAAGAACTCATCAAGAGGTTCGGGCTTGAAGGATCCAAGTAGCAAGACTCCATGGCAACCACTACGAAACTTGATAAGGACGAACAAGGTAAGGAAGTAGACATCAATTATTTCGTAGGCATGATTGGTAGTTTACTCTATCTCTTACGGCTAGTAGGCCGGATATAATGTTTTTCCGTAGGTTTATGTGCACGTTTTCAATCATGTCCTAAGGAATCACACTTAATAGCGGTAAAACGCATAATTAGGTATCTTAGGGGCACAATTGATTGGTTTGTGGTATCCGAAAACTAAACCATTTACCATGACTAGTTATTTCGGATGCCGACTATGCCGTTGTAGGGGTAGATAGGAAGAGCACAAGTGCACTTGCCAATTCTTGGGCAATTGTCTTGTGTCTTGGTCTTCCAAGAAGCAAAATAGTGTAGCCCTTTCAACCGCCGAGGTGGAGTTGTAGCAGCCGAGCTTGTTGTGCACAAGTACTCTGGATGAAACATACTCTTCTCGATTTTGATTTACATTTTGATCATGTTAAGATTTATTGTGATAATACTAGTGCTATTCACATGACCAAAAATGCTAATCAACATAGTAAAACCAAACATATAGACATTAGATATCATTTTCTTAGAGATCACTTTGAAAAAGGTGACTTGATATCGATTTTGTTTCCACAGATTTTCAACTTGCAGATATTTTCACAAACCTTTAGATTATGCAAGATTTTCATTTATTTGTGGTGAATTGAATGTATGTAAGATTGATACTTAAAATATCTTAGTTTGTTTTGTTTTGGTTTCTAATATGTTTGTTTTGTTTTGTCTTAAAATTTTTTTTACCCTTTTTGATGTATGACAAAAAAGGGGAGAAAATATATGGAGAAAATATATGTTGTTTGTTTTAAATTTTGTTATTCCTTATGATAGTTTATTTTTGGTGATGATATTTTTCAATGCTTTATGTATGCTTACATAGTTGTTCATTCATGTTAAATACATAGCATTGTTTAAGGGGAGCTTTCCAAGCTCTTTCCTCTTTTATTTGTTTAATAACTCATATGTTTTGTCATCATCAAAAAGGGGGAGATTGTTGCCCAAGGTTACAATCAACCCATGTTTAGTGTTTTTTTGATGATTACAAAACATATTAGTTATTTGTACTAATATCAACTGTTGTTTAAGTGTGTTTCAGGTTCATATCTTAAAGAGTTGATTACTTCCCTAAAGGAAGGTGTATTGGATTCAAGACAAGTCCAAATTGGGCTCAAAGTGCAATATTGAAGATCAAGTGAAGATTGCCCATGTTGAAGTCTTGAAGACCTAGAAGTTTGTAAGTGTAGTTTTGTTAAAGATAGAATATGTGAAATTTGCTCTAGGATTTGCACACCACTTGCTTTGAATGTTTCTATGTTTTTGAAAATGTTTATTTCTAAGTTTATGCTTGGTTTATACATACATGTACTCAAAGCTTTATATCTTCAAAACGTGTTTAAAATGTATATAAACAAAGTTCAGCATAACACTTAGTTCCAGAGTTTTTTTTAAAGATTTTTTACAAATTTTTCTAACTCAAAAATCTGCCCAGAAAAAAACTATTTCAGGCAGACCGTCGACCGGCAGTCGACCGGCTGCTGTGTCCAGACATGCACAGGCTGTGCATGTCTGTCGGTCGACCGAACCTACATACCGGTCAACCGAAAAGAGATGTTTGCTCTCTGTATCTTTTTCGGTCGACTGGGTCGGTCGACCGATAGAAGAAACTGTGTTTCCTTTCTTGGATCGGTCGACTGGCAGTCGACCGAAGTCCCAACGGCTCTTTTGCCAGCAGGGACCCGGTCGACCGGCAGTCGACCGGTAGGCCTGCAACAAGCCATAACGGCTCTTTCCTCTTTGGGAATTTCTGAAAACTGTTTTTAGTTTTCTCTTTAACAGAGTTTTTAGGAGTTGTTGGGACTCTTTTTTCTGATCAAATTAGCTGGAAAAATCAGAGTTTTTAACCTATTCTCTCCCTATAATAGTGGGGAATAGGCCTTAGTTATTCACCAAGAAAAATACAAGTTTTCATTGTTTTCAAGTGAAGAGAAAAATAGTTTAAAGCTTTCATTTCATTCTTTCAAATTAGTTTTTCAGTTGTTGTTTGATCTCTAATATCACTCTACAACTGAAGCTTTTCTCACCACACTTCATAGAGCCAAAAATTTCATATTCTTTCTATAAGTGAAGTTGTAAAAGAGTGAGAGTGTTTGTAAAAGAGTGTTGTGGTCTAGTTAAAGATCACTATTTGTAATCCTTGTTCTTGTGGAGACAAGCTCCTCGGTGGAGTTTCTTTGTAAGGTGTAGCTACGGGCTTGAGGTCTTTGGAGGCCTAACTTGTACGGGATCCTAAGGGGATAGTGGAAACCCTTCACGGAGGTAAAGGCGGGACTAGAGCAACGGCTCGAACCTCGAAACAAATCATCCTTGTTTGCGATTGCCTTTGCGTTCTTCTTGCTTTCAATTTCTCTTGTTTTATATTGCCTTGAATTATTTGCTTGAGTAAGTACTAACCCTCTACTTGTGGAATCTTGTGTTGCTATACTTGTTGTGTTACATTGTGAGCCTTTCATTTTCATCATCATACTTGGCATTGATCAATCACACCTCAATACAACACGGTTGCATTGCGCACCTCTAACCCATTTAAGGGGAATTGGGAGGAAGGAGTTCAGAACCTCGCAAGGGTATTCGGCTCTTAGTCGTGTTTTTGAGAGATTGTTGCATCACTCATTTCATAAGTTTAAAAAGATCATTAGATTAGCAATTACACCTATTCACCCCCCCCCCTCTAGGTGTATTTCACTTATGTATAAGTTGGAAGACTATACCATCATCTTGCTTCTTTTAAGAGTTATAATTTAACTTAAAATTACTGCAAACTCAGAAGATAAAGCAAACAGAGATACAACAGAAAAGTCAAATAAAATTTTTTTATTGATTCAAAAAAAAAGAAGAGGGATACATGGAATACAAGCTATGACTGTGTCTCGTAGGACTTGATCCGTTCTTCGAGAGTAGCCAACCTGCTTTTTCTTTCCTCAGCAGCTCTAATGAATGCATGCGATCTCAGTTTGACATCGTTGAAGTTTGCCATTTGGGACAAACGAGCCTCTATCTCTGCTAGAGTAGTCTTTTTTGCCATCTCCTACTGTAGGACTTCATCGTTCTGGGAACTGAGTTGCTCCAACGGAGTGATCTCCTTGAGATGCACCGGTTCAGCCTTGGACAAGAGAAGATTGGCCCTCTTATCATCTCTTTGGCCTTTTCAATCTAATCCTCGGCATCAAGGAGAGCACTGTTGGAGGCATCGATAACATAACCTATCTCTACCTTCCTTGACTCCAAGGACTTCAAGTCCGAAGATACCACCTCGGCTGCTTCCTGTGCCTCCAGGTAAGCTTTCTGCATCTGAGCCGTGAGATGTTTAAGCTCTTTGTCTACCGATGGATTCAGGTCCGAGTTGCTAAGGCCACGCCATTCACCCACGTCCCTCTCAAACTTTTCCACCAACAGCTCCAATGCAGGGGCTTGGTCATCCCCTCTAAAATCACGGATACTCTAAATATTATGAGAGAAAACCTCCATCAGAGATGCAAATAATGTGGTCGAGCCCTTCAAAATCAAGGCAATGAACCATTTCAGGCTCTTATAGAAGTTGTCGACCATTTCTGCCACGAGTTCTCTCTCAGCTTCAATTACCTCTGGCGAGCGAGTAATCCCTAAAGATAAAACCTCCACCGGTTTCACAGTCATAACAGTGAAGGAAGTGGCAGAAACACTGGTCGGAGATGGACGAGGAATTGCTAGCAATCGAGGGGGAGTCTTCATCGACACTAATACACTGGCCACAACGGAAGTGGGGCTAGTGACTACTCTAGAAAGAGCAGGCTTGACACTCAACATCGGAGACATCGGGTTGGTGAGTACCCTGAGACCGGTTGTTACCAAAACTGGAGGCATCATGGAAACTGTAAAACACCTAGAGGGGGATGAATAGGTGATATGCTAATCTAGTGAACTAAATGCGCTAAATGCGGAAGCTTAAATAAATATTGCAATCACACTTAATACAACCAACAAGTGTAGCCGAATTCCCCATGAAGGGCTCTGAACTAACTCCTCTTGATTCCCCTAGATATGGGTTGAGGTGCTATATGAAGCTCTTGTGGTTAAGTACAAGTGAGGCACACACAAGCAATCCAAGCATATAAGAGATATAGCAATATGAACGATGCAAGGTAACACAAGCAATATGAATGATATGGCAATGTGAATAATGCAATGCACAATACAAATAAAGAGAGAGAGAGAGAGAGAGAGAGAGAGAGAGAGAGAGTTGAGAGACAATGGATCAAACGCAAAGGCAATGATATGTTTCGAGGTTCGAGCCCCTAGCTCTACATCCCCGCCTTCACCACGTGAAGGATTTCCAATCTACTATCTCCCACCGAGGGAACCTCTACCAAGGAGGATTTGTTACAATAAAGGGAGTACCGAATTCCTCTCTCAAACACCGCCTCACAACCGAGGGGTAGGCCCGTAGCCAAACAACCACAAACACCTCTACCGTAGAGGGTTACAACCAATCTCCATCTCTCACTAGAGGGAGAAAACCAACCACTCAACCTCTACCAAAGAGGGAGCAAACACCAACCTAAATCAACAACCTCAACCTCTACCAAAGAGGGAGCAACACAAGAAATCAAGGGTTTACAACTAGTGATATGTCTCAACCACAAACCTCTTTCCTTTTCCACAAACAAAGATCCTAAATAGAGTAGGATAGAAGATAAGCTCAAGTGTGAAAAACAAAGTATTTTGATCAAAGAAAATCTCTTGGGAAAATATCAAATTGATATAGAAATAAAGAACAAGAAATCAATTACTAAAAACTTGTTTTCTTTGAAAATAACAAAACACTTTAAAAACAAATAAATGAATCTTTTTGGCACTAAAACTCTTTTGAAAACTTCTTTTAAACACCAAGAATAGAGAGAAATTTTAGCTCATAAAAACTTAGTTAAAAACACCAAGCAATGGGGTATTTATAACCCCAAAACAAAATTAGCCGTTAGGCTGATCTGTCAGCCTGACAGGCCTAGCGGTCGGCCGGCCGCCAACGGTCAGAAATGTGACCGTTAGGGCAACCCGGTCGGCCGTCCGGCCGACCGCCCAGATACAGAGAGCAGACTCTCTGATCCGGTCGGCCGCCCGACCGACCGCCCAGATACAGAGAGCAAAGCTCTCTGGTCCGGTCGGCCGCCCGGCCGACCGTCCCTGTGACTGCCAAACGTGCACAAGCCTGTGCACGTCGGTCGACCGCAAGGGTCGACCGGCCTTTGGTGCGGTCGACCCGTGCAGTCGGCCGACCTGGCCTGTCAGCCACAAATCTGGGACAGAAACACATGTTAAAAATATTTCTAAAAATTCTTTTACTCTTGTAAAAATACTCAAAAATAGTTTTATCTTTTTGCATTGATATGTAAACATGTGATAAATATTTTAGCTCAAATATCAAGCATATGAAACTATTTTTGTGTCTTAACATTTTTACCAAAAAACAAAACATGTATTTTATCAAACATTGATTTTTCAATACATGAATAGGATAGTCAGAATAAGTTTGTATAAGAAGTTTAAGCATGCATGTATAGAAAGAATACATCTACTATACATATAAACCATTTAAACTTGTTTTGATCAATCTATTCATGAAAACAAATATCGGTTAAACTAAAAACTGAAAACCATAAAACGTGTGTGTTGTGTACTTGAGCATATCAACTATTCTAAGCTTTACAAATGGATCTAAACACACTAAACTATGGATACCTAAGTCTTCTTGACGATCTTCCATCTTCAAGTCGACTCGATCCAAACACCGTGATCCAACGAGCATGGCTATGTATGCTCTTGACGCTCGGGCTCGGGAATCACCAAGTGAAGGCTTCCAAACTCCTCTTTTTGAAGCAATCACCAACTAATATCTTGATCAATGATCTGTAACTAAAATCACAAGATAATTAGTAAACATAACTACATGAGTTAATCATCATAAAAACTAGAGAGGAAGGCCTCCGGGCCAACAGAAACCACCATTATCTCGCCAACCGATTTAGATGGAAAGGTGATCAGTTCCGTCGATAATATGGAAGGGAGAGCAGTCATCGTCTCCTCAGCCGCTGTAAGATCACCAGCGGACTCCGGTTGGTAAGGAGGCAGGTCGCGATACAAGACATCCAATTCCGCGACATCTAAGTAGCCGAGGTACTTATCTCCTCCCTGACCTCAAAAGAAAGCCCGCTAGCTCCTTAGAAGTTGATGCGGCCAAAGACGGAACATCTGCAAGAGTATTTTGTTAGGACAAAGATAAGCAAAAAAACAAGAAGAAGGGGAGTCAAGCAAGGGTCGTTTACAGAAAGAAGCAAAATCATGATAGATATGGCCCCAATCGCCCCCTCAATAATGTCCTTGGGGGCTCCCTCGACAACGGTGCTGACTTCGACTGGCTCCATAGAAGAGACAACGGTAGTGGCGGGAGAAGCAGCATGTTCTGTTAAATCACCAGAAGCTGGCTCAGGAAGAAGTTCATCAGTCCTGAGGGCCTCACTAGTTATAGCGGAACATGGTCCTCCTTCACTTGCCATAGGTTCGGTGACCAATTCCCTTGAACTCGAAGCCATTGGGCTTATTTGCCCTCGCTAGCCTTGGAGGGACCGCCGTCGGCTGCGCAACCCTCATGTTCATCGGAGACGAAGTAACTAGCTTTGTCACCTTCCCTGTAGGTGAACAGTGGATCATAGTAATCTCCATGTTCTCCCGCGATCTCAGTTCCTGTATCTCAAATTAACAAGTTAGCTGCACGAGAAGAGAGAATAATTGGAAAAAAAAATCTTACAAATGAGAACTAATCTTACCCAAGCCTGGAGCAGCCTTTTCAGCTGCTTTCTTCTACCCTGATAGTTTTATAACTAACAGAGCAGGAGGAGAAATGATTGCAACTAATTCACTTTCCTCAATGACTGGAGTGTGGTGATGAGGTTTCTTTACCATCCTCTTCCTGCGAGGTTCGCCCTCTCGCTTCCGCTTGAAATGAAAGTTTGGGTTTTCTTCTTCCTCCTCGTTTATCTCTTCCATCTCTACTACCTTTATGGGAGTCATGCATACCCTACCAGGAACATCTCGTGGTACCTCGGTGCCAGCAATATCCTTGAAATGAGGGCTTTCAGCATCAGAAGCTTTACTGTCAATGACAGTGATAAACTCAGAAAGGTCTGGCACTCGAACTCTTTTGCCCTCACCTTGTGCAGTTACCTACTGCTTCATCCGCTTAGAGATCCACTTCAAGCCGAATGAGTTGTGTTGAACCCAGTTGGCGCGGATTGGAGGTCTTGTACCACTGGCAGAATCCCAAAGTCATCAGTAGGTTCGGGTTTCTCAATGGCATGCACAACTGTGCCTCAGTGCAACCGACAATAAAATATCGCCAAGCTCAAGCACCATCGATTAGGCTCCCCATGAAGGCCAAGTTAGTGTTTGGATTACCGACGTAGAGTTGGTCATATCCAAAATGGCGAGCGAAACAGCTGGGAACGTACGGTTCCAGATAGCAGATGTCTCCGCTCCGGTACGCCAAGTGAGAAGGCATGATGCTTACCAGCTAGTCGAAAACTCTGTGGTTCAGTAATGTTCTACCATCTCTGGCATCCTTGAACTCTTCACCTTGACCAGCATCTTGAATGTAGGGGAAACATCAAAAAAGGTTGTACACGTCATGGCAACACAGCAGTTTGCGGACCACAGCCACATAGATCTGTTCCTATGAAGACCCTTCGAACCATCGAAGGTGCACGATCCGAATACCTTCTGGAGGCTCTTCCTCAGGTTGGATGATCGCTGGACAATGCAGAGCAAACCATGCCATCAAATATGTGTATGGTAATCCAACCCTAGGGTTTGGCCCGTCACGAGGTAAAACTGTTCCTTTACCCCCTCTTCGTTATGGGTGGCCTACAGAAGGCTTCCGTTAGCGTACGAAGACCTCGCTGTATGCAACACACCATATCCGAAAGTAGCCCCAGAGAGCAACCATGCACCAAGTGAATGGTCGGAAGTAGTGCCGTGGGGAAAATGGCATCGCTAGAAGGAGACGGCACTACACACCTCTTTAACCAAACCGACAGAAAGCTGGCCAAAAGTGCTTTCTGGGATATCAGTTGACGAGCTTGGTGATGAAAAGTCTTGAGAGTATCTCTTTTGTCATAAATACCGTCATCTTCTTTCAAGACGACGTCTCTGTGGTCGTGCTCTCTCGTCATTCGAAGGATGTCCTCCTCTACCACCCCGAATCGAGCATCGTCAGGAGCTTCCTCCATAGTGGTAAACAAATAATATGCCCAACTCTTTAAGGTGTTCGAGCTTCCCTTATAACCACCGTGCACATCCAAGCAGATGTAGAAGTGGTACATCAGCTCTCCATAAGTCTCGAACAAGGCGGGCTCCTGCTTCTCTAGAAATGCCAGCTCCGCTTCACAGGGCAAATACTCCTCATAGGGAAAAGATCCTATTGGTAAGGCAGAGACCTCCCACATCTCGCGCAAAGCCACACCCAGCTCGCCCACAGGAGTGAAAAAAGTCCCTATGGCTAGGTAATACAATTCAAAGATGGCGTAGAAGTTTGCAACGCTCATCTGAATGATGTAGCATGTGGCATTAATAGCTTCGTGGAGTCCGAATCTTTCTAGGTCCTCTTTGAAGTGAGCTAGGACGTACAAGGTCAAGTTCTTTCACCAGGCCTTCGGAGGATGAATCTAACCCGGGGCCCTGAAGTCCGTCGCCAGATAATTACCGCTAACCTTTAAAAACTGGTTGCCGAAAGTCTGGGCCATGGTCGGGTTCTCCCCCACCGGGATGTCTTGTAGAACGTTCTCAGGGTGCAGATCTAGTATGCACCGACGGGGACCTGCCCTGTTGTAATTATGAGAGGAATCTGTCAGAATTTCCATATGGACCGAGTCAGTAGTTCGGGTCACCTGCCAGTTCACTTCCTAGGCTTCGTCACACACTGAAAGAAGGATAGTGGGAAGTGAGGTTTGCTCGATGGAAGATAATACTTCTTGCCATTTAAAGTAAAAATCCGCTGCCCTACTCCAGTGTTCGGAATAGGAGTTTCAATCGTATTCAGAGAGAGGGTTTAGAGTAAACCTTTGATGTTCGTGTGTTTGATGTTCAAAAACTCCAAATGTATTTGTAGGTTTACTATACTCCTTCCGAATCACTGTTCGTAGCATAAGCTATAACGGGTCGATTCCACAGGGAGAGTTAGCAATAGAAGCATTCACGGTTTTTTTTATATTGAGATTTTTCAAGAAGAAAAATGAAGGTTCTTCTTTGTTTTGAGAAAAACAAAATGACGGAGAAAGTGAATGAAAAATTCTTTGTGGGTTTTGTAGAAGAAAAAGGAAAAGGATGGAAACAAAGATGAATTGAAAATGGATATATTTTGTAAAGAGAACGTTTTAAGAAAAGAAACTTTGGAGTACTATAAGAAGAGAAACCATGACTAACTAACACTCTAATTTACTAACTTACTAATCTCATAGGGTGATGCATGCCTCATATTGATTCATCGGCAAAGATTTGTCTTACTTGTTTGGTCAATGTATTGTCCCATGTAGAGGATATGTTATCTTCTCGGCTAGACTAGTTGCCTCATTGATTCATCGGCTCCCGAGATAGATTTTCAGTAATGGAACAAGGATAGTCACTTGAAGATATGCTAAGAAAGAAAATACAAGATTCATTAGTCCATCAAAGTTATACTTAAGCTAGCATGAAATAAGAAATTTGTACTATTAGTCATTAGCATAGTTAAGTGTTCCATCTTCATGTTCCATCAAGGCACTTGTTCTAAAGACAAGGCTCTAAGTGAGGCTCACATGAATCATATGGAAGGGGACAAGCATTTGCTAAGAATTAAAAGTAACTCATCTTCATTGGGGACAATAGAGAATTGAAAATTTGCAAGACTAACAATAAGGCCTCCAATGATTCACATGAGTTAGCAATCACCCAAGAGTTAGTAGTTAGTAAAGTTAGAGGTTAGTTAGTCATGTTAGGAAGTTAGCTAGACATGAAAGTAAAGATCAAGTAACAATCCATTGTAGAAGACAAATACAAAATGGTAAAAGCATGAAGAAGACAATGCACTAGAATAAGAAAAGATTAAAAGAAGAAAAGATCGATCCTTGTATTTGAGTTGTCACCTGCTCCAATTACAAGATTTCTCACTCTCTCTCTCTCTCTTTTCTGGATTCTAGAAGGAGAAAGAAAATTACAGTAGAGACTAAAGAAAACCTAGAGAAAATACCAACAATTTCCCTAAAAAGACAATGCTCTACTCTCCTCCTTGTTTACAGAGGCCCTAGGGGTCTATTTATAGGCTTCAGGAGACGAGGCCTTCTAATCACAGCCGTTGGATTAAACGCTGGATCAACGGCCAAAGGATTGCCGCGGATCCGCGGCCAAAGCCGCGTTTCCGCGGCAGAATCTTGGCCGTTGCGCCAGCGAATTTTTCTGACATTATGTTATCCTTGATGTGCCTCGCTGGACCTTCTAGAATGTGAAGAATATTCGGGGATGAATCCAGATCTGGGCTTCCTTCTTGGGCTTGTAAATTAATCCTTTAATTTCCTTAAAAAATCATTGTTATTGGGCCTTCATCTCCATTAATGTTGGACCTGAAAAAAGGAGAGAAAAAAGCAATACAAATCTCATATTTCTTCATATAAAGAATAGTATGGTAGTGAAAATGATGCATTAATGAACTCCAATCACACCCCTATACCTAGCTTTTGCTCGTCCCCGAGCAAAAAGAAAAGGAACTAAATTATCAGACCATTTTCATAGGTGACACCATTTTCGTAGGTGACATGATTGCACTGAGCTCGTGCTACAAGCCGTTAAACCTCTAGATTACCCTAGAGGAGGAGTGTTGTCTCCTGAGGGTTTTCAGCGGATTGCACCCACAAAATCCAAGAAAGAAAAAAATGTTAGTGAAAGGGGGAAAAAAAATTTATGATCCATTTTTTTTCAAGAATTTCAGTGATCTATCAGTTTCGGGTTACCTTAAACTTTTCCTTCTTTTTATAAGTTTCCATTTAAAGTCTTGTTTTCAACTTAGGTTAAGTTTTTAAGGAACAGAGAGAAAACTAGATTTTGTATCGATCCTAACATATATACATCTATATGTATGAGGAGTTTTTCTTAGACTTGAGTTCATTTATTTACTTATATACATACATACATATTATTATTATTTTTATTTTTTTTATTTTTATTTTATTTTTATATCTCCTTAGCTTCATTTGGCTTTCTAATTTACTCATGTAGCGAGCCTTTTACCAATGACTCCTAAACCAGCCGGTCTTAGGGCACCAGATGAAGATACATCCCTAAGGTCCAAGGACTCGAGTAAACTAGGCCACGAATGCTAAGGACTTAACCCCTTTAGGCATGACTGGCCATCCTTCTTAAGGCACAACTAACCAGCTTAGTTAGTGATTAAGTTTTTATTTTATTTATATATATTTTTCCTTTTTTTATTTTTTATTTTATATATATATGTGTGTAAATAGAATCACTAAGTCTTTGATTAATTCCTCAATATGTAAATGTATATAATGCTCAGGAAAGAATAAAAATCTAGCTATCTTTTCTATTCTTTTTCTTTCTTAACCAAAAAATCCGACAAAACTTCTTTTTTTTCAACTTCTATTAAGAAATCATAGTTTAGAATATCCGTAATTCCTAAAATCAAGTTTAATTCTTAAAAAAAATGGATCAAAATATTTATTTATTATTTTTTTCTTTTTTTTCAAAGTTTATCCTATTATCCTAAAAAGAAAATCTAGAAAAAAAAATCCTATGTTAGTATCTACCCCCCATACCTATCTCATACATTGTCCCCAATGTATGCAAGATAATGTATGCATGAAATAGGTAAAGAAAAGGTGTCACGCTCTCCGTCAGCTTGGACCAGCGGTGGTGCTAGGTCCAGCTGACTGTGAACGCCGCAGACCTTCCTCAATGCGATCTAAACGAGATGTCTGCTCCTCAACTTGTTTGCGTAGTCTAATTTGTCCCCAAAATATCTTCTTCATGCCTCACCAAATGGTAGACATGAAGGCAGGTGAATCAGCAGGGGGTCCTATTGCCAAAAGGTCGGCTCATCCTCTTCCTCTAAAAGTTCCTCTGAAGAGGACTCAACTGGTACATCTTCGGACTGGACACTAGGAGTCCAGACCGCATGAAGACAACTGTTGTAGGCACTAGTGGCCCTCTCTGGTGCAATGAATACCCTCTCATATGAGTAAAAAACTGCATCTGGTAGGAAAGTCCTACACAGACGAGTTATCAGAACTGGGTGTGAGTATTTTGCACCACGTGTGCGTGAGGAGTTTGTGATTAGACTATGAAAGATTATCTTATTAATACAGATTGTGTGCTGCCGAGTCATGAGGTCGTGTATGATTTGCAGCACCGGCCTGTTAAAGGATGTCGTGTGGTCAAGCCCTAAAATGTTGCGTTGAATCCAGCGACCATCGCAATATACATTTCTAAATGTTGTACTGGCTTTGAGCCCCCTATCTTGCTCTATACAGCGAGCCCCCATGATAGACATGTAATCGATTAAAGGAAGGGGATCACTATGATATGGGTTACATGGGACATGCGTGAGTTCCTCTAGCAGAGGAAGCATGATAATAATGTCTCCCGTGGGCATGTGTTATGTGTCAAAATTTACAGAGGCGTGGTCTATGGAAGTGTAGAACAATTTGACTAGCTCAGGACAATAATAAGCCTCTCGATCTGAATTATCATATATCAATGCATACCAATCCCAAGCACGAATACGATCTAAGAAAATATGCCCATAATCGTTAACATCGCTAAGAATTCGAGAAAAATCTTTTTTAGCGAAAATTGATGGTGCCATGATTAAGAATATGAAGCAACGGGAAATATACGCAAACCTCCCCCGGACTATTGGGGGAAACTTAAATCGATTGCAGAGAGCAATCAGCTGTGACAGCAGATGAACAGGTACTGGATCTGGAGACTTCAGAGGGTCGCGACAGCAGAGAAATTTGGCGGCGCTACAGAGATGCACAGATTGCCGCGGATGCGCGGCTGTGGCTGAGAAAACGCGGCACTGTTGAAGAGACAGAGGGGGAGAAAATTTTGAGGGGCGGCGCTAGCGTTTCTCTTTTCAGATCTGGGGTTAGAACTAGGGTAAGGAACAAGAGACGGGGTAGAGGGTATTTATAGAAAACTGAGAAAGATAAAATCCCCAAATTACCCTAGTTGGGATAGGAATTTACAACCCTAGGGCAATTTAAAGGAGTTTATGGAGAGAGAAAAGTCCTAGGTGCTATTTAGCACCTAAGTCCATTTATTTTTATTTATTATTATTATTATTTTTATTTCTTTTTCTTCTTTTCTTATTTTATTTTATTATTATTTACAGGAGAGGTCCCAAAATAATACACAGGAGATACTAGGAAAATTGACAAATGATGTGGTCACATGTAGACTGGGTCACAAAGATCGAGTTCAAGAACATCGTGTGGCTCAAACTCTGTGGTAAAAAACGGCTTTAGGCATTGACCATTGACTGTAAAAGTGTTGCCATTTTTAGGATCAAAAACTTTAATGGCACCATGAGGGAAGACACTTTGGACGATGTATGGACCTGACCACCTGGTTTTCAGTTTACCAGGAAAAAGGAGAAGTCTCGAGTTATACAACAGAACTTTTTGTCCTGAGACAAAAATTTTCCTATGAATTGATTTATCGTGGAAGAGTTTAGTTCTGTGTTTACCAATCCGAGCGTTATCATATGCATCGTTTCTCAGTTCTTCTAATACGGATATCTGCAATTTTCTCAAAATACCGGCTTTGTCTAAGTCCAAATTCAGCTGTTTCAATGCCCACATACCTCGGTGCTCTAACTCCACAGGCAAATGGCAGGATTTTTCAAAAACAACTCGATATGGAGACATACCGAGGATAGTCTTGTAGGCGGTCCTATAAGCCCATAAGGCATTAATGAGTTTGATGGACCAGTCCTTACAATTCTGTCCGACAGTTTTCTCCAATATGAGTTTAATTTGTCTGTTGGTGACTTCCACTTACCCGTTCGTCTGAGGATGATAGGCCGTGGATAATTTATGAGAAATAGAGTATTTTCACATTAGGGCTTCAAAAGCCCGGTTGCAGAAATGACTCCCGTTACCACTAATTATCGTACGAGGGGCTCTGAAGTGTGAAATGATGTTTTCCCATAAAAACTTGATGACAACTTGGTTGTCATTTGTCCTAGTTGGAATGGCTTCAGCCCACTTAGAAACGTAGTCTACAGCCACCAAAATATATTGGTTGCCATAAGACACCGGGAAGGGTCCCATGAAATCAATGCCCCATAAATCAAAAATTTCTACTTCCAAGATAGGTGTAAGGGGCATCATGTCTCTACGTGTGATTCGACCCATCATTTGACATCTGGCACAGAGCTTGCAGAAAGTGTAAGCGTTTTTAAAGAGAGTGGGCCAGTAGAATCCACTCTGAAGGACTTTTTCAGCAGTCTTTCGTGTACCAAAATGTCCACCGCAAACTAATTTGTGACAGAATGTCAAAACACTATGATGTTCATCCTCAGGAAGACACCTTCTAATTATCTGGTCAGGACAATATTTGAATAAATACGGTTCATCCCAAAAGAAAAACCGTATTTGACTCCTAAAGCGGTATTTGTCCTGACTTGACCAATTGGAAGGAGTTCGCCCAGTTGCAAGGTAGTTTGCTATATCAGCATACCAGGGCTCTTTACACATTGTGAAAATGTGTTCGTCAGGAAAGTTGTCATTGATTGGGATTGTCTCCGTTGGTGCATTGGGAATTCGCGAAAGGTGATCTGCTATCACATTCTCAACACCCTTTTTGTCCTTAATTTCCAAATCAAACTCTTGCAAAAGAAGTATCCATCAAATCAATCTAGCCTTTGCGTCCTTCTTTTGCATCAAGTATCTAAGGGCGGAGTGATCAGCAAAAATCGTTGTCCTAGATCCTAGTAGGTATTGACGGAATTTCTCTAACACAGACACAACAGCTAAAAATTTCTTTTCAGTAGTTGTGTAATTTAGTTGGGCTTCATTAAGCGTCCTACTAGCGTAGTAAATCACGTGTTGCCTGTTATCAATACGTTGTCCTAGAACAGCGCCTATAGCATAATCGAAGGCATCATACATGATTTCAAAAGGCCTAGTCCAATCTGGTGCTGAGATTATCGGTGCTGAGACAAGTCTGTGCTTAAGCTCCTCCCAAGCTCGTAAACATTCTTCATCAAATTTGAAGGGCACATCTTTTCCTAAGAGATTTGTCAAAGGTCTAGCAATTTTGCTAAACCCCTGAATGAATCTTCTATAGAAACCAGCGTGCCCTAGAAATGATCTAATGTCTTTTAAGCATTTTGGCTCAGGGAGTTTGGTTATTACTTCCACTTTAGATCTATCAACCTCAATTCCTTTGTTTGAAACTTCGTGCCCTAGGACTATTCCTTGCTTGACCATAAAGTGACACTTCTCCCAGTTGAGTGTCAAGCTTTTCTCCATGCATCGTTGTAAAACTAGCTTAAGATGGTGCAAACATTGTTCAAAGGAATCGGCATAAATAGAGAAATCATCCATGAAAATCTCCAAAAATGTTTCCACCATGTCTGAAAAAAGACTGAGCATGCAACGCTGAAACGTTGCGGGAGCATTGCATAGGCCGAAGGGCATTCTTCGGTATGCAAATGTTCCAAAGGGACAGGTGAAGGTAGTCTTGTCTTGATCCTCGGGAGAGATAGGGATTTGATTATATCCTGAATATTCATCCAGGAAACAGTAGTACTCGTGTCCAGCTAGTCTCCCAAGCATTTGGTCTATGAACGAAAGGGGAAAGTGATCTTTACATGTGGCAGTGTTTAATTTTCAGTAATCAATACAGACTCGAATCTTTGTAGGAAGTCGAGTTTGTACCAATTCTTTCTTATCATTTTCTATCACGGTAAATCCTGCTTTCTTTGGCACAGCGTGGACTGGACTTACCCATTGGCTATCGGATATGGGATAGATAATCCCATTGTCTAATAGCTTCAAAATCTCAGCTCTAACGGCTTCCTACATGATTGGGTTCAGTCTACGTTGTGGGTCACGTTTTGGTTTTGCATCCCCCGTCAAGTGAATCAGGTGCTGCACAATGGATGGACTAATCCCCTTTATATCAGCCATGGTCCAACCAATGGCTTCTCGATTCTCTCTTAACACCGTAAGGAGATCCTCTTCTTTTTGTTTAGTGAGATGGGACGCAATTATCACAGGAAAAGCTTCTTTCTCATCCAAGTACTGGTACTTGAGATGGTTGGGAAGAACCTTAAGCTCAGAAGAAGGGACAGGATCTATCAATGATTATTCTTTGTGCAAGGGAAGGATAGGGGTGGCACTTGTGGCCCATTCCACTGTGGACTCGATGATCTGATCAAGATTGAAGTCATCAGACTCCAATTCAAATTCTCTATCAGACTCATATTCAATTTCCATGTCATGTTCACTTGTTAATCCCTCGATGAAGTTCACTTCAAATGACTCATTATCCAAATCTCGTGGTTGTTTTTCCAGGTGAAAAACATTCACCTCTTTTGTCATATCTCTAAAAGTTAGACGCATTGATCCATTCCTACAGTTGATGATTGTGTTTGCAGTGGCTAGGAAGGGTCGTCCTAGAATGACATGTGTCTGAGCTTTGGGATTGTGTACGGGTTGCTTCTCTAGAACAATAAAGTCAACGAGGTAAATGAATTCCCCGACCCGTATTAGAACATCTATAATCTCCCTGTTGGGAATCTTTACAGATCGATCGGCCAGTTGTATAGTAACTCTGGTTGGACGGAGGTCGCCCAACCCAAGTTGCTGATACACAGAGAAGGAAGAAGATTGATACTGGCTCCTAGATCAAGTAACGCTCTGTTTATCATGGTTTGTCCTATAATACAGGAAATGGTTGGACTCCCTAGGTCTTTATATTTCATAGGAATTGGCCCAGTTAGCAATTCACTTATGTTTGAAGCTAGGAAGACCTTCTTTGGGACATTTGCTTTCCTTTTCTTGTTACACATATCTTTTAAGAACTTGGCATATGAGGGGATTTGTTGTATGGTATCAAGAAGGGGTACATTGATCTGGACCTGATTAAACATTTCCCTAATCTTCTCCATTTGAGCATTAGTCTTTTGTTTTGCTAGCCTATTAGGGAATGGTACAATAGGCTTGTATGGTTGCTCATTTGCCTTGTCTTTGTCATTAGATTTGGAGGTTGATGGTTGTGAACTTGAAGATGGATCATTTTGAGTTGGTTGTACCAGAACAGGGGGTGTTGATACTGATACTGATTTATTAGGTTGATTAGAAATCTGATTGTCGATCTGCTTTCCAGATCTCAAAATATGAACAGTATTGCATTGACTTGGACCTATGTCTTCAGCTTCATGAATAGGGAAGGGGTTTTTAGGATTGGGCAATGGCTGACTTTGTAGTGTTCCCTTTTGTCTTTCATTCAAAGAGTTAGCCAGTTGACCTATCTGAACCTCTAACCTATTGATAGCCTGATTGTGGGTGTTCATCATTGAGGCTTGAGTTTTGGATAAGGTTTCAATCATTCTTTCCAAATCTGATAATTTTTTATCTGGATGATTTTGTGTTTGTTATTGCTGATATGTGGGCTGGAAGTTTGACTGGAAATTTGGTGGACTCTGGTGGAAACTGGGTTGATGAGACTGAGCAGGATATTGGTGGGAAAATGGTTGCCTTGGTTGCTCATGACCAGACTGACTCCATGAGAAATTTGGATGGCTCCTCCATCCCGGGTTGTATGTTTGGAGTATGGATTGTAGTTGGGTCTGGTGTATGCTGCATTCATATTTTCAGGGTACATTTAAGCTTGGTAGATAGGACACTCTTCAAACAGGTGGTTAAGAGCATGGCAGTAGGTACAACCCGGGTTGATCATAGGTGGTGGGTTGACCTGATTCACAGCATTTGGTTCCCTAGCTTCGAGCAGTTCTAGCCTTTTCATCAATTGTGTTATCTTCGCCTCAGCAGCTATAGAGGATTCAATCGAATGCATACTAGTTCTGAAAGTGGTGGGATTGGTTTTCTCGGGGCAAGACTCCCACTGAATGGTTTTTTCTGCTAAGGCTTCAAAGAGGTCCCAACCCTGGTTCTCATCTTTTTTCAAAAATTCCCCTTGGCACATGATCTCAAGGAGTGTCTTAGTTTGGTAGTCTAGTCCGTCATAGAGAATTTGGCATTGCCGCCACTTCTCTATGCCGTGATGAGGATATTGGGCTAGTAAATCTTTAAACCGTTAGAAATACTTTCAAAATGGTTCACTAGATTCCTGCTTAAACTGCATTATGTTTTTTCTGATGAGGGCTGTTTTATGAATGGGATAGAACTTCTTAAGAATGACTTTGACAAAATCATCCCATGAAGAGATAGAACTGGCGGGCAGATTATATAGCCATTTCTTAGCTATATCCTTAAGCGCGAAGGGTATGAACCTTAATCTAACAGCGTTTTCCCCCAGTTGGGGAATTCTCATCATCAAACACACTTCTTCAAACTCACGAATGAAGAAATATGCGTCCTCGGATTCTAGGCCATGAAACCTAGGGAGTGTATTTATGAATTGTGGTTTAAGCTCAAAGTTGTTTCCATTTGCCTCAGGTAAAAGAATGCATGAAGGAAGTGAAGTGCGAATAGGGTAGAACTTGTCTTGGAGAGAAGTATTGTTAGCCATGATTGGGAGGAAGACTCGGCATTCAGGAGAGCCGCCCGGTGGTGTGGTACGTAGTGGTAATAGTACGCGCCCCGCTCCGAAACAAAGAAGATTGTGTCAGGAGGTGGTGTTTGTGCAAGTGTAGAAATCCTAACAAGTCTTGCTGAAATTGGATCCCAGTACCACTCTTGCATGCACATTCACAGACAACGTTCACTGATCAAGCAAGCAGAAAAAGGAAAATAACAAACAAGAAAAAAAAGAGAAAAAACAATCACAAGCTATCTAGGATACCTGGACCTAGACGACTCATAACTGTTCGATGAACCAAAGAAGGTTATTGCTCGAGTCAGACCACAGCTAATCAGCCAGGTAGGGGCAAAATACGGTGGGAGGTATCTGTGCGTAAGCAACGGGCCCTAATTACGCCAAACCATGGTATCTTCGAGGCGTAACCTTTTAATCCCCAACCTTAGAAACTGATTTGACTGGAGTATGAATCAAAAACAATTTCCAACTTCAGCTGATCTCTTAATGAGTTCGGATGTCCCTATGGGCCAATGTCTATCAATTTTTATTAAAGAGCTTGGAATTGTGAGTGCTTGGATTATGATTTTTGGGCCAAGGAAGGGTGATTAAATCCCCACCTTATCTTGTTATTGGGTGGTGCCCTTAAGATCAATTTGTGCAGGTGTACAATATATGCAAACAAGATTCACTCAAGGCGATGTAAATCAACCAAGAGATGAGTCTTATTCTAAATGCAATGCGAACGTACCTTGCTCCAGCACTCTTCTACAGTAAAGTAAATGAATTGAAAAGACACGTGCCTAAAATGCAAACGTCTAATTAATTTTTAAAATTTTCAACAAATTTTTTACTGCTGATTTATTAGCAGGCTCCTGGTGATAGCATACAAGAAATAAAATTTGCAGCAAGCTATGTTATTGCAGAGCAAGCAGCCCTGCACAAAATCAGTCAGTAGTGAACTCTTCTTTGCCGCGGTTCCGCGGCCAAAGCCAAGAAAATACGGCAATTCAGAAGGTACTTGGTCTCTGCTTTCTAGAGAAGAGGCCCAAGACCACTTATATGTTACTGCAAGTCTTTGTTTCCTATTTCCCTAACCTGTAACCTGCAACAGAGAAGAAAAATTCGTTTTAGTTCCAAAAAAACTCAAATAAAAACTATTACCCTCCCCGGTAACGGCGCCAAAAATTTGTTCAGAATAGGAGTTTCAATTGTATTCAGAGAGAGGAGTAAACCTTTGGTGTTCGTGTGTCGATGTTCAAAAACTCCAAATGTATTTGTAGGTTTACTATACTCCTTCCGAATCACCGTTCGTAGCACAAGCTATAACGGATCGATTCCACAGGGAGAGTTAGCAATAGAAGCATTCATGATTTTTTTTATATTGAGATTTTTCAAGAAGAAAAACGAAGGTTCTTCTTTGTTTTGAGAAAACCAAATGACGGAGAAAGTGAATGGAAAATTCTTTGTGGATTTTGTAGAAGAAAAAGGAAAAGGATGGAAAGAAAGATGAATTGAAAATGGATATATTTTGAAAAGAGAACATTTTAAGAAAAGAAACTTTGGAGTACTATAAGAAGAGAAACCATGACTAACTAACACTCTAATTTACTAACTTACTAATCTCATAGGGTGATGCATGCCTCATATTGATTCATCGGCAAAGATTTGTCTTGCTTGTTTGGTCAATGTATTTTCTCATGTAGAGGATATGTTATCTTCTCAGCTAGACTAGTTGCCTCATTGATTCATCGGCTCCCGAGATAGATTTTCAGTAATGGAACAAGGATAGTCACTTGAAGATATGCTAAGAAAGAAAATACAAGATTCATTAGTCCATCAAAGCTATACTTAAGCTAGCATGAAATAAGAAATTTGAACTATTAGTCATTAGCATAGTTAAGTGTTCCATCTTCATGTTCCATCAAGGCACTTGTTCTAAAGACAAGGCTCTAAGTGAAGCTCACATGAATCATATGGAAGGGGACAAGCATTTACCAAGAATTAAAAGTAACTCATCTTCATTGGGGACAATAGAGACTTAAAAATTTGCAAGACTAACATTAAGGCCTCCAATGATTCACATGAGTTAGCAATCACCCAAGAGCTAGTAGTTAGTAAAGTTAGAGGTTAGTTAGTCATGTTAGGAAGTTAGCTAGACATGAAAGTAAAGGTCAAGCAACAATCCTTGGTAAAAGCTTGAAGAAGACAATGCACTAGAATAAGAAAAGATTGAAAGAAGAAAAGATCAATCCTTGTATTTAAGTTGTCACCTGCTCCAATTACAAGATTTCTCACTCTCTCTCTCTTTTCTGGATTCTAGAAGGAGAAAGAAAATTACAATAGAGACTAAAGAAAACTTAGAGAAAATACCAACAACCCTAAAAAGACAATGCTCTACTCTCCTCCTTGTTTACAGAGGCCCTAGGGGTCTATTTATAGGCTTCAGGAGACGAGGCCTTCCAATCACAGTCATTGGATTAAACGCTGGATCAACGGCCAAAGGATTACCGCGGATCCGCGGCCAAATCCGCGTTTCCGCGGCAGAATCTTGGCCGTTGCACCAGCAAATTTTTCTGACATTCTGTTATCCTTGATGTGCCTCGCTGGACCTTCTAGAATGCGGGAAATATTTGTGGATGAATCCAGATCTGGGCTTTCTTCTTGGGCTTGTAAATTAATCCTTTAATTTCCTTAAAAAATCATTTTTGTTGGGCCTTCATCTCCATTAATGTTGGACCTAAAAAAGGAGAGAAAAAAGCAATAAAAAATCTCATATTTCTTCATATAAAGCATAGTATGGTAGTGAAAATGATGCATTAATGAACTCCAATCATCCAGCTAGCAGCTGCTGCTCCGTGTCGGGCACCGCATCCCCAAACATAAAGTCGGGGTTCCAGTAAATTTTTTGATCACAGTCTTCTAGAGGAGTAGTAGTTAGTATACTTCTCATCGTGTACTGATCTCTAGTATGATCAAGACATCACGATTGGGAGTGCTCTTTTCATTGAATAGAGAAGCCTGCCCCTAGAACTATAGACTGACATTCCCATCCAATCCCCTGGCTGACCCGAAAAGGCTGTTCAATAAGCTGGGAGTATAGTGCCCTGCACAAACAGAAAGAAGAAAGCATGTTAGCCTACGAACAAAAGAAAAAACAAAAAGAAGAAGAATGCAAATTGATAAGGCATAGCTTCGCTTTTCAAGTGAAGCTAGCTTAGCAATAGCTTCACCCCGAAGCTTAACTTCGCACTCTGCACAAAGGTAGAGTGCAGAAAGTAACAAAGGTTAGGCATAGCTTCAATTGAAAAGAGAAGCTAGCTCAACGGGCATAACTTCATTTTTTTCAAAGCGAAGCTAACTTAGCGTCAGCTTCGCTCCAAAACTTAACTTCGCACTCTACACAAAGGCAGAGTGCAGCAAGTCACAAAGTACTGCTTCACATGGAAGCTTAAGAGGCAATTATTTTTAAAAGGGGTAAACCTATCTAGCTTCGCTGCGAAGCTTAACCTCGCTGCGAAGCTTAATATCGCACTGTGCACAAAGGCAAAGTGCAAAAAGCCCTAAGGGATAGCTTCGCATGGAGGCTTGAGAAAGAAACCTTTTGGTTTCTAACTTTGATTCACGAAATTAAAGAGGAACTAAATCCCCTAAAATTTGATAGAATCAAAATTTAAGGAGGTCGGCTCCCTAAGATCACCAAATCATGGTGAATCTGAAAATCACCTAGAGGGGGGGTGAATACGTGATAATGCTAATCAATGCACAATTTAAAATTTATAATGCAATAATCTCACAAAGCAAGTGAATATAGCAATGAATGTAGAGAGCAAGTAATAAGAGCAATGAAAATAGAGCAAGAAATAAGAGCAAGTAAACCAAACGCAAACACCGAGAATTGTTATCGAGGTTCGAGCACCCAGCTCTACTTCCCCGCCTTCCCCAGAAGGATTCCAACCACTTCCACTATCACAAAGATGTCACAAATACACCGGAGTACCCAACTCCACAATCTCAAGTACAATCAATCTCTGAGTAGTCAAAAGACCACAAACTCTCTCTTGCAAAATTCTCTTCCTTACAAAGGTCCTTAGAGAATAATGAGTAGGAATGAAGCTCTCGTGTGCAAGGAGAAAAGAAAAAGAAATCAGAGAGTTCTTGAAAACACTTCAGAAAATGAGAGAGAATTTCAGCACAAAAACCAAGAAACCAAGTCTTTTCGAATGCCTTAAACTTGTGGAAATTTTGAGAATTTTTCTAGTAGACAACCTCTCCCTAAACACCCCTATTTATAGGAGAGGGCTAGGGTTAGGAGATAAAACATATTAAGGCTAATCAGAAAGTATTAAAACCAAAACATGTCATTTAAACACACTTAAGTGAGAAAAGGACAAAAGATAAACCAGCTTAGAAACTAGCCGTTACTGTTCAAACGACTAGCTCGGTCAACCGGCCGGTCGACCGCTAGTTCAAAAAAATAGCCGTTGTAGGCTGACGGTCGACCGCCCGGTCGACCCAAAGATACAGAGAGCTCTGCTCTCAGACCCGGTCGACCCGGACGGTCGACCGTCCAAACGTGCACAAATCTGTGCACGTCGGTCGACCGACCTGGTCGATCGACTTCAGCCAAGTCGACTTGGTCAGAAGACTAGTCGACTGGTTGAAGCCTGGAGCAGAAAACTGGGTCAGAAAAACAGTTTAAAAATATTTTGAAAAATCTTTTAATACTTCTAAAAATCACCAAAAATAGTTTTATCATTTTTCATTGATATATAAACATGTGGTAAAAAGTTTAGCTCAAATATCAATCAATATGAACTATTTTTGTGTCTTATCAATTTTACCAAAAACCAAAAACTGTATTTTCTAAAACTTAGATTTTGAATAGAAAATACGTTTTGTCCAAAACTCTTCCAAATATAAAAACATGATATTAAACAACATTTAGGCATGATGTATATGGATATAATCCTATATACATGAAACAAATATATATATATATATCCATGTTTTTGTCATTAATTCCAAAAATAAATTTTGTTAAAACACAAAACTTAAAACACATGAATAGGTATATCAAAGTAAGTTTGTAGGTTGAAGATTGTATACAAACTATTTTTGTACATGTTATAGGAAATATGTTTGGAAACAAGATGTGCGCAAAACGTGTGTGATAGAGCTTCAAACCTATTCACTATTCTTTAACAAAACTCTAAACTAAAAACAAATCTAATAAATTATCTTGAGCAATCTTGAAGTCTTGAGCCATGCGATGCCTTGCTAGAGCCTTCTCTTCTATGTTCCTTCCTTGATGTGCAAAAAACCTTCTTTGCTTTATGAACCTAGAAATTCTTGCAATAGCTAAGCAATGGCCTCCAAATATGGTACTAACCTGAAACATATCTTAAACAAACTAATTAGTACCAAATAGCTCTTATTTGTTTTGTGATCATCAAAACTCTAAACAAATGGAGAGTGTAACCTTTTGGGCCAACAATCTCCCCCTTTTTGATGATGACAAAACAAATAGGCTATAAACAAAAATATAGGGGAGGAGAAAGCTCCCCCTCAAATTATGCTATATTAAACAAAGAAAAACAATGTAATTTGTAATTTGTAAGTAAACATCATGAAACCAAAACCATGAGAATTTAAAACACTTGCAAAACACTTAAACTCAAATTACAAGAATTCATGAAAACACATCAAAAACTAAAAACATATATAAACTCATATGGAACCAAAACCATATGAACTCATATTTCCATACATAAACTCATTCTCCCCCTTTTTGTCATACATCAAAAAGGTTTAAGAAAACATTTTTGTTCAATAACACAAACATTAAGTTCACCACAAATGAAGGAAAATCTAGCAAAATCAAGTGGTTTAGTGAAAATATCGGCAAGTTGCAAATCCGTAGAAACATAATCAATATCTATATCTCCTTTCTCAAAATGATCTCTAAGAAAGTGATATCTAATCTCAATGTGCTTGGTCTTACTATGTTGATTTGCATTCTTAGTCATATAAATAGTACTAGTATTATCACAAAATATTTTATATGGTTATAATGCAAATTGATTGGCTGCTAATGTTGCATATTTAATGTCACATTTCCATACTTATTTTAGAATAAAAGCCTGCATTGTCCTAATTATTTGTTTAATTTATTTGCAGGCCCAATCCTTAAGGAGATGAAGAGAAATGAGCCCAAAAGCCCACCAGAATTCTGAATAAATCAGAATAAAATCGCACACACAAAATCAGGGCAAAATCAAGAGGTTGAAACCGGTTTAGAAGAATCCTCTCAGAATCGATCGGTTAAAGCCAAGAATCTAAGGTCATTTCGTCAGAATCCGGAGCTCAAACGACAAAACCAACAAAGGATAAAGCCAGAAGAAACCCCCGGAGAGACCCACCAACAGGGTGTGGCCATCTGGCCACACCCTGGCCGCGAAAACGCGGCTTGGGCCGCGTTTTCGCGGCAATCTTGGGGAGTTAGGGGGAGCGTTTGCTCCCCCGACCTCCCCGGGATTCTGGTTGTTGGGTTTTTGGCCTATAAAAGGGCAATTGTTGTGCTGAAATTGGACGGCCAATGCATATTAGAATTTAGCTTAGTTTTCATTTCTTAGTTTAGGTTTTTAGTCTTTCTTTTTATGTAATTTGTATGTAACTTAGGGTAGAAGAAGATTCATGTAAGTAAGAGAGAGGGGCTGATGTTGAGAGTGACACCGACGATGTACCCTACTCCTTTCTTTCATTGTCTCAGCAAGTAATAAAGGTAAATGCTTTGTTTGTTTTCTATTCTGGTTTACTTTACCTTTGTTTTGCTTTCCTCTTCCTCTTCTACTTTACCTTGGTTGTATTTGTTGAGTGTACAAGTGAATTCCAAAGCAAGTATAACCAAGCTATGTGAGAGCCAGCGATAGTTCATGAAGACATTCTCCTCTTCCAAGATCCGCATCACTTCGTTCTTCTTATGCTTGACGATATAATGTGCACGGGGACCGAGCTCGAGTTTATGATCTATGCGTTGAACGCCTCCGAAGTAAAAAGGTAGAACTTGCAAAAAGGTTTCCAAGTAAGTCATCAATCAACCTAGGTAAGTATCTCTTCACTTTTCTTTCTTTCTTTTCTTTCTTAGTTTAGATCACCAACCACTTCTTCCAAATCGTTTTCATTCTTCTTTCCACTTCATTGTACATAATCTCTTTCTTTTGTTTTCTGAATTTTTCAACTTCTTCATCTTCCATTTTCTACTAACTTTAACTATACTTTCTTTTTCCATTTTTATAACTTTAAAATAGAGAAGAACTTTCTCTTTTTTTCAGTAAGATTTCAATAAAGAACCGTAAAGCTTCCATCGCAAACCCTCCTTGTGGATCACGACCCGCATAGCCACTTGCTATAGCGGAAGAATTGAGCACTTGCACATATTCTTTCTCAAGTTCTATAATCTCGTATTTTGTGTGCAGGTTTGGCCTCAATCAAATTTTGGCGCCGTTGCCGGGGAGGGTAAAACAGTTTTTATTGAAATCTGAATTTTTATTGCAAATTTTTTTAGAACTAAACGAATTTTCTTCTCTGTTGCAGGTTACAGGGCAAGAAAAGCAGGAAATTAATATTGCAGTGACATACAAGTGGTATTGGGCCTCTGCTCTAGAAAGCAGAGACCCATTGCCCTCTGAATTGCCGCGTTTCCACGGCAAAAGCCGCGGATCCGCGGCAAGGAAGAGCTGACTACTAACAGCTTTTTGCAGGGCTGCTTAGTTTGCAAATTCTAGTTTGCTGCAATTATTTATTTCTTATATGCCATCACAAAAACCTGCTAATAATCAATAGTAAAAGATTTGCTGCAAAAGTTAAAAATTGATTAGACGTTTGCATTTTAGGCACGCATTTTTTCAATTCATTTATTTTTACTGTTGAAGAGTGCTGGAGTAAGGTATGTTTGCATTGCATCTAGAATAGGACTATCTCTTGGTTGATTTATATCGCTTAGAGTGCATCTTATTTATCTTGTACACTTGCACAAAAACTGATCTTAAGGGCACCACCCAATAATAAGATAAGGTGGGGATTTAATCACCCTTCCTTAGCCCAAAAATCAGAATCCAAGTACTCACTAACCCAAGCCTAACTTAAAATGAGTAGACGTTGGCCCTAGGGACATTTCGGACTCAATTAGGAGATTATCCTAAAGGGGAAAGGTGTTGGAACTTGACTCTTGCCAAATCAGTGTCTAGGAAAGGGATTAAGGGCCGAAAGCCCGAAGGTTGGTGGTTATTTAATTAAGGAACGTCTTTTGACGGAAAACCTCCCACCAACCTTGCCCTGACCTGGCTGATTAACTTGTGGTCAAAGTCTACATTAAACCTCCTGTGGACAGTCTAACCAGTTAGGAGTCGTCTAGGTCTAGGTCTACCCTAACTTAGGTTAGAATTTTTTCTTTCTTGTTTGTTTATTTGTTTGTTTTTCTTTCTTTTGTTTGTATTCCATTGTGTGATATGGCTTATAATAATAATTTTTCCAACTATAATAATAATCCATATTACACATCAAACTCTTTTTCGGATATTACCAACCCGGCATATCATGACTTTAACCAACCTACTGTGCCGGATTGGTCTTATCCGAATCCATATAACCCATGTCCCCCATCGTATGACTATAATTTTCATAATGATTTCAACTCTTCACAGAGTCAGTGGGGATTCACCTACCCTGAGTCCAATTTTCAACCACAGTGTCCTCCTTCTCCACCTAGTCCACACTATTTTCAAGAGTCATACTCAGTTCCACTAGTCCAAAATAGGAAACCATCAATTTTGGAACGGAGTATGCGTGAGTCCAAACAACAATCACAAAATCTGATGGACTCACAATTTCAATACCAATTCCAAAACAACTCTTCATCTTTTCAACAAGACAATGAACCCATCAACTATGAAAAGATGCTAGAAGCCATGACTCATGCTCAAAATGCTAGAAATCGTGACATAGATATGATGGTCGAATCTCTACGTTCCCACCGTCCTGATGTCACTTACCATTCTGTTAGAGCCGAAGAGTCATGTTATTTTGAAAATCAAAATTCTATTTCAGAACAACCATTTGAACTTGCCTAAACTCCAAATTTTGAAAAAGATATTGACAGTTTAGCAAGTTTTCCTTTTCCTGAAATAGAACTTGAAAATGAATATGATCCTGAACCCCAACTTAGTGATTCAATTCTTCTTCCTGATTCGATTATGACTCCGGTATCTTCACCTAATTTCAATCTTTTCCCGGAGTCAACATTGGATCCTGTACCAATTCATAATGAAATTGAATCACCCATATTTGAGGATCATATTGAACTTAATCAATTATACACTTTTGAAGATCCTATTGACAAATTGGCAAGTTCTCATTTTTATGATATTGAACTCAATGAGATATGTGACCTAGAGTCCCAAATCTGTGATCCAGTTCAATTTTCTGAATCAATGTTGACTCCTGTTGTGTTACCAAACTTGAGTAATATTTTAGAGTCAGTTTTGATTCCTCCACCTATCATTCCTGAACTGGAATCACCCACATTAAGTCACATTCCATTGTTAGAAAATACATGTGGCTAGAGTTTCAACTTCTTGACTTGGACCCGCTTCTTGAACCAATTTCGACTCCTGAACCTTTACTTGACTTAAGTCACCTTCCCGAGTCGGTATTAGTTCCTGTCCTTCTTGAGTCCAAGTCAACCGTTCTATCATTTCATACTCCATTCTGGGACGAGGTGGTTGACAAATTTGACTCCGAAATTAGTTATGGAATATGGACATTAGATGGGGTTAAATATTTAATAAAGATCCTTTATGGATTCATATTTTAAATGGGTTATATTAAAGATATTACTGGTGGGTTCCTCCGAGACCCAAGAAAAGTTGATTGGGCCGCGTTTCGTGGACCAATCAGACCACCACCTTAAGGTAACCTCTTCCTCCCCTTTCTTCTTTTTCATGCATCTATGCATTAATTCATATATTGAGGACAATGCATGAGATAGGTGTGGGGGAGGGTCTAACATAACTTTTCTTTTTCTTAAAAAAAAAAGAAAAAAAAATTAACACTTTTCTTTTAAAAACTTTTTGAAAAATAGAAACAATATTTTGACTTATTTTTGTAAGAAATTAAGTTAATTTTAAGGAATAGGAAAATCCAAATTAGGATTTCTTATACTTGGTCAAAATAAGATTATTTGTTTGATTTTTAGAGTTAGGAAGATAATTTGTCAAAGTAATTTAGTCTTGATCTTTACCTTGATGAAATATGCACACTTCATACACTTACACACTTAGGGTTCAAAAACAAAGATTCTTATGCCTTATTAAAAATATATATATATATATATATATATATATATATATATATATATATATATATATATAAACAAATCTAATTATTGATTAGCTAGGTGCTTTGGCCTAAGAAAGCCTTAGTATTTATGCAAAAGATAATTAGATGAGTTTGAAAAAAAAACAAGTCTAACTATTGATTAGCTAGGTGCTTTAGCCTAAGCAAGCCTTAGTATTTATGCGAAAGATGATTAGACAAGTTTGAAAAGAAAAATCCTCTGATTAAGCTGGGTATCTGTTCCTAATAAAGTATAAGTATTCACGCCTAAAAGAGGTTCATATAATAAAATCCTTAGTTTTGTGGCCTTTTTTGCTCGAGTCCTTAAGTCCAAGGGGTGTCTTCTCACCTGGTGCCCTAAGACCGTCTGGTTTGGGAGTCATCGATTAAAGGCTCGTTACATGGGCAGATTAGAAAGCCTAAACTAAGGAATAATACCACCAGAAAAATATATGTATATAAATAAATAAGGCATAAGAGTTAGAGTTAATGAACCCTTAGTCAAAATTTTCACATTCACAAGGTGCATATGACTTAGGGTAAAGTAATAGACTAGATGAGAAGCACAATTTGACTCCTTACTTTGATTGATAACAAATTTTTGAATAGAGACTAAGTTTAGGAATGAAAAATTCGGCTTTCCTATAACTTATAGATTGCTTAGATCTTACAATCATATTTCAAATATTTTTCTCTTTCAAAATGCTTTTCGAAAATACTAACTCTTTATTTCCCTTTCTTTATGGATTTTGTGGGTGCAATCCGCTGAAAACCCTCACGAGACAAAACTCGTCCTCTAGGGGGAACCTAGAGGTTTAACGGCTTGTTGCACGTGCTCAGTGCAATCGCGCGACCTGCGAAAGTGGTCTAATAATCCTTAGTATAGCTTAGTTGTTTTGCTCGAGGACGAGCAAAAGATAGGTATGGGGGTGTGATTGCTGCTAATGTTGCATATTTAATGTCACATTTCCATACTTATTTTAGAAAAAAGCCTGCATTGTCCTAATTATTTGTTTAATTTATTTGCAGGCCCAATCCTTAAGGAGATGAAGAAATGAGCCCAAAAGCCCACCAGAATTCTGAATTAAATCAGAATAAAATCGCACACACAAAATCAGGGCAAAATCAAGAGGTTGAAACCGGTTTAGAAGAATCCTCTCAGAATCGATCGGTTAAAGCCAAGAATCTAAGGTCATTTCGTCAGAATCCGGAGCTCAAACGACAAAACCAACAAAGGATAAAGCCAAAAGAAACCCCCGGAGAGACCCACCAACAGGGTGTGGCCATCTGGCCACACCCTGGCCGCGAAACGCGGCTTGGGCCGCGTTTTTGCGGCAATCTTGGGGAGTTAGGGGAGCGTTTGCTCCCCCGACCTCCCGGGATTCTGGTTGTTGGGTTTTTGGCCTATAAAAGGGCAATTGTTGTGCTGAAATTGGACGGCCAATGCATATTAGATTTAGCTTAGTTTTCATTTCTTAGTTTAGGTTTTTAGTCTTTCTTTTTATGTAATTTGTATGTAACTTAGGGTAGAAGAAGATTCATGTAAGTAAGAGAGAGGGGCTGATGTTGAGAGTGACACCGACGATGTACCCTACTCCTTTCTTTCATTGTCTTAGCAAGTAATAAAGGTAAATGCTTTGTTTGTTTTCTATTCTGCTTTACTTTACATTTGTTTTGCTTTCCTCTTCCTCTTCTACTTTACCTTGGTTGTATTTGTTGAGTGTACAAGTGAATTCCAAAGCAAGTATAACCAAGCTACGTGAGAGCCAACAATAGTTCATGAAGACGTTCTCCTCTTCCAAGATCCGCATCACTTCGTTTTTCTTATGCTTGACGATATAATGTGCACGGGGACCGAGCTCGAGTTTATGATCTATGCGTTGAACGCCTCCGAAGCAAAAAGGTAGAACTTGCAAAAAGGTTTCCAAGTAAGTCATCAATCAACCTAGGTAAGTATCTCTTCACTTTTCTTTCTTTCTTTTCTTTCTTAGTTTAGATCACCAACCACTTCTTCCAAATTGTTTTCATTCTTCTTTCCACTTCATTGTACATAATCGCTTTCTTTTTTTTTCTGAATTTTTCAACTTCTTCATCTTCCATTTTCTACTAACTTTAACTATACTTTCTTTTCCATTTTTATAACTTTAAAACAGAGAAGAACTTTCGCTTTTTTCAGTAAGATTTCAATAAAGAACCGTAAAGCTTCCATCGCAAACCCTCCTTGTGGATCACGACCCGCATAGTCACTTGCTATAGCGGAAGAATTGAGCACTTGCACATATTCTTTCTCAAGTTCTATAATCTCGTATTTTGTGTGCAGGTTTGGCCTCAATCACAAATCATAATCAAGGAGATATGTTTCATCCAAAGGACTTGTGCACAACAAGCCCCCGCGGCAACATACTCCGCCTCGGCGGTTGAGAGAGCTACGGAATTTTTTTCCTAGAGGACCATGAAACAAGACAATTACCAAGAAATTGACATGTCCCACTAGTACTCTTTCTATCTACTCTACAACCCGCATAGTCAGCATCCGAATAACTCGTCATTGAGAAATCTCTGGTTTTCGGATACCAAAGACCCATTCCAATCGTTCCCTTAATATAACGAATAATGCGTTTTACCGCAATAAGATGGGACTTTTTGAGACACGATTGAAATCTAGCACAAAGACACATACTAAACATGATGTCCGGCCTACTTGCTGTCAAATATAAAAGACTACCTATCATGCTTCTATACAATTTAATATCAACATTTTTACCTTGGTCATCCTTATCAAGCTTGGTGGTAGTTGCCATGGGAGTGTTGCAAACCTTTGAGTCTTCAAGTCCAAACTTCTTTACGAGTTCCTTTGCGTATTTGGCTTGACATATGAAGTTCCCATCTTGCAATTGCTTGATTTGGAGTCCAAGAAAGAAATTGAGCTCACCCATTGAAGATATTTCAAATTCACATTGCATAACCTTTTCAAATTCCTTGCATAAAAACTCATTAGTAGAACTAAAAATTATATCATCAACATAAATTTGCACAATTAAAATGTCATTATCAACATGCTTAGTGAATAGTGTTGTATCTACTTTGCCTTTAATAAAATCATTTGAAATGAGAAAACTAGAAAGCCTTTCATACCAAGCTCTTGGAGCTTGTTTCAATCCATACAAAGCTTTATCAAGTTTAAAAATAAAATCGGGATGAACATGATCAACAAAACCGGGAGGTTGAGCAACATAAACTTCTTCATTTATAAAACCATTCAAAAATGCACTTTTCACATCCATTTGAAAAAGTTTAAAATTTTTGAAAGATGCAAAAACTAGTGTCATCCGTATGGCTTCAAGCCGTGCTACGGGTGCAAAGGTCTCCTCAAAGTCAATTCTCTCAACTTGAGTGTAACCTTGGGCCACTAACCTAGCCTTATTCCTAATCACATTTCCGGACTCATCTATCTTGTTTCTAAAGATCCACTTAGTACCAATTATTGGTCTATCGTGGGGCCTAGGAACAAGGTGCCAAACTTGGTTGCGCTCAAATTGATTGAGTTCCTCTTGCATGGCTAGCAACCAATATGAGTCCGCCTCGGCTTCGAGGATGCTTTTGGGTTTAAAATGAGAAATGAAAGCAAAATTACCACATAGGTCATGGAGTTTGGAGCGAGTTGTTACCCCTTTAGATGCATTACCTAAGATGAGCTCCTTGGGATGATTTGTGGCATATCTCCAAGCTTTAGGAAGCGGTTGAGAGCTTTCCTCTTTATCCTCTTGAACGTCACCAATTGGTTTTTGCTTATCATCTTGAGCGGGTGAGTCCTTCAAGGATAGTCTCTCCATGTCTTCACCTAATGGTTCAATCTCTACACCATTCTCAACAAACACATTAGATTCTTCAAATTTAACATGCATGGATTCTTCAATGGTAAGTGAAGATCTATTGAATACTCTATAAGCTTTACTAGTTGTAGAATATCCAACAAAGATTGCTTCATAAGCCTTAGCATCAAATTTACCCAAGTTATCTTTGGTATTCAAAACAAACACTTGCAACCAAAACTTTGAAATATGCAACATTAGGTTTTCTAGAATGATACATTTCAAAAGATGTTTTGGAAGAATTTTTACATAAATAAATACGATTTGATATATAGCATGCGGTGTTTACGGCCTCGGCCCATAGATATTGAGGGAGGTCATACTCACTTATCATTGTCCTAGCCATCTCTTGAAGTGTTCTATTTTTCCTTTCTACAACTCCATTTTGTTGTGGAGTTCTAGGACAAGACATTTCATGCTTAATTCCCTTTTCATCACAATAAGTCATGAAGAGTTGGTTAACAAACTCACCACCTCTATCACTCCTTATTCTCAAAATCGAAAAATCTTTTTCTTTTTCAACTCTTTTTCGAAAAATCTTAAAATGAGAAAAAGCTTGATCTTTGTGTTCCAAGAAGAAAACCAAGTGAAACAGGAAAAATCATCAACTAAAACAAATGCAAATCTACTACCATTTAAGCTCTTAGTTTTAGTAGGTCCAAAAAGATCTATATGAATTAATTCTAAAGGCCTAGTTGACATGATATCCTTGATTGGTTTGAAGGAAGACTTGATTTGTTTCCCAAGTTGGCACGCACCACAAATGCGGTCTTTCTCAAACATCAAGCAAGGAATACCCTTCACCAATTTCTTTGAATTAATCCTAGAAAGATGGTCAAAAGATGCATGTCCTAATCTTCTATGCCAAAGCCAAGAGTTTTCATCAAAAGCATTTAAGCATTTAGTAGAACATTCCACATTAAGCATGTCAATGATATAAATATTATCATCACGAAAACCGGTGAGAATACAATCATTGATTTTAACATCAAAAATTTTGCAAGATGTATCATCAAAAACAACCTTAAGTCCACGGTCACAAAATTGACTAATGCTAAGCAAATTATGCTTCAAACCATCAACAAGTACAACATTTTCTATAATGGGAGATGCACCAATTTGAATGTTACCTATACCGATGATAGTGCTTTTGGAGTCATCCCCGAAGGTGACGGGCCACCTTCCTCGTACCTTGATAGGGTTGTAAAGTTATTGATGTCCCACGTCATGTGTCTTGAACAACCACTATCAAGGTACCACCGCTCCCTACGTCTTGGAGACTTGGTGTGTACCTACATCAAATAATTTAGGACTTGATTTTGGTACCCACATTTTCTTGGGTCCTAAAGAGTTAGTTTCATTAACCCAAACAAGATTATTGGTTCTATTTATTTGGTCATAACAAAATTTAGCCAAATGTCCATTCTTACCACAATATGTGCATCTATACACTCTACCATATTTAAAAGTATAGTGAGTGTGTGATTTGTGAGCATGAGAATTGTGAGCATGAAAAGATTTAGCATGAGAAGTGTTATGTGTAGTGTGAGCATGAGGAATCTTAACATGTGAATCTTTAGCATGAGAGGTGTGCTTTTTGGAAAACATTTCTTCAAGTTTCTTAGTGTTAAAAGCACAATCTTTTAAAGTCTTTTCAAAATCAACAATTCTTGTTTTTAAAGAAGAAATTTCTTTTTCATCAATCTTAAGAAATTTTGCTTTATAAGCAACTTTGTAAGCACTAAATTCATTTTGGGTAGAAATGAGAGTTGAAGAAATTTCAACTTTTTCTTTAGAAATAATAGCAAGTTGATTCTTAAGAAAAGTAACTTCCTTTTCCAATTTAGAGCATACAATCTTTTTATTATCATATGTTTCTGAAAGTTCAACAAAGGCATGAACAAGATCTTCTTTACTTAAATCATCATCTTCTTCATCAAGAGGTTGAGGGGTTACCTTTGGTGTGTTTACCATGAAACACATATTCGCTATATCCGCCTCTTCCTCGGACTCGCTTTCCGAATCCCAAGTTGTCTTGTATGCTTTCTTTTCTTCCGGTTTCTTTGGCTTGAAGGAGGAGGTCATCTTCTTCTTGAACTCTGGGCAATCGGCCATGATATGTCCGGGTTTTCGGCAATTGTAGCATATTATTCTTCTCTCCTCTTTGCCTTCAAATTTCCTTCAGAAGTTTAGCTTGTTTCTCCGGTACATTCTCTTCACATTGCGAACAAGTAGTGATAGCTCCTCATCTTCTTCTTCATCTTCTTCATCGTCTTCAGAGTGGATGAAGACTTGAAGGCTATGGATTTATTCTTTGGTGGAGCGGCCTCTTCTCTTGCTTTCTTTTCCATCTCATTGGTTTTTAAGTTCCCAATGAGACTAATGAGATCCATCTCATCCTTGTCGTTCAATTCTTTTAAGGTGGTGGCCTTGATCTCCCATGATGTAGGAAGTGCCCGAATCACTTTTCGCACCTTTTGGTCATTGGAGATGTCATCACCTAAAGAAGAAAGAGCATTGGTGATTTTAGTAAATCTAGTAATCATACAATCAATAGATTCTTCATCAATCATTTTAAAGTATTCATATTGGGACCTTAAGAGATCTATCTTAGCTCTCTTAACTTGTGAAGTCCCCTCGTGTGTGACCAATAAATGTTGCCAAATCACATAGGCGGATTGGCAATGAATTACCCGTGTAAGGTCATCCTCATTCAAGGCGGTTAAGAGGGAATTTTGGGCTTTGGAGTTAGCCTCATATTCTCTAAAGTTGAAGTCGGTCCATGTGCTCTCATCACTGTCGGGTGCAACATAGGGTTTGGTCAATGATTTAGCTACTAAGCTACCTAAAGATTGCAAAAAGATAGTCATCCAAACCTTCCAAATAGGGAAGTTGAGTCCATCAAATTTAGGAGGGGTTTTGATGTTATCGGCCATGTTTACTAGTGAATGACAAATGGAATGCAAATGTTGATTAGCAAATTTTAAGGATCTCTCTATGGATGTTAAGCCAAAACCTAGAGTCCAAGCTCTGATACCAATTGAAAATCACCTAGAGGGGGGATGAATAGGTGATAATGCTAATCAATACACAATTTAAAATTTATGATGCAACAATCTCACAAAGCAAGTGAATATAGCAATGAATGTAGAGAGCAAGTAATAAGAGCAATGAAAATAGAGCAAGAAATAAGAGCAAGTAAACCAAACGCAAACACCGAGAATTGTTATCGAGGTTCGAGCACCCAGCTCTACTTCCCCGCCTTCCCCAGAAGGATTCCAACCACTTCCACTATCACAAAGATGTCACAAATACACCGGAGTACCCAACTCCACAATCTCAAGTACAAGCAATCTCTGAGTAGTCAAAAGACCACAAACTCTCTCTTGCAAAATTCTCTTCCCTTACAAAGGTCCTTAGAGAATAATGAGTAGGAATGAAGCTCTTGTGTGCAAGGAGAAAAGAAAAAGAAATCAGAGAGTTCTTGAAAACACTTCAGAAAATGAGAGAGAATTTCAGCACAAAAACCAAGAAACCAAGTCTTTTTGAATGCCTTAAACTTGTGAAAATTTTAAGAATTTTTCTAGTAGACAACCTCTCCCTAAACACCCCTATTTATAGGAGAGGGCTAGGGTTAGGAGATAAAACATATTTAAGCCTAATCAGAAAGTATTAAAACCAAAACATATCATTTAAACACACTTAAGTGAGAAAAGGACAAAAGATAAACCAGCTTAGAAACTAGCCGTTACTGTTCAAACGGCTAGCTCGGTCGACCGGCTTGTCGACCGCTAGTTCAAAAAAATAGCCGTTGCAGGCTGACGGTCGACCGCCCAGTCGACCCAAAGATACAGAGAGCTCTGCTCTCAGACCCGGTCGACCCGGACGGTCGACCGTCCAAACGTGCACAGATCTGTGCACGTCGGTCGACCGACTTCAGCCAAGTCGACTTGGTCAGAAGACTAGTCGACTGGTTGAAGCCTGGAGCAGAAAATTGGGTCAGAAAAACAGTTTAAAAATATTTTGGAAAATCTTTTAATACTTCTAAAAATCACCAAAAATAGTTTTATCATTTTTCATTGATATATAAACATGTGGTAAAAAGTTTAGCTCAAATATCAATCAATATGAACTATTTTTGTGTCTTATCATTTTTACAAAATCAAAAACTGTATTTTCTAAAACTTGGATTTTGAATAGAAAATACGTTTTGTCCAAAACTCTTCCAAATACAAAAACATGATATTAAACAACATTTAGGCATGATGTATATGGATATAATCCTATATACATGAAACAATATATATATATATATCCATGTTTTTGTCATTAATTCCAAAAATAAATTTTGTTAAAACACAAAACTTAAAACACATGAATAGGTATATCAAAGTGAGTTTGTAGGTTGAAGATTGTATACAAACTATTTTTGTACATGTTATAGGAAATATGTTTGGAAACAAGATGTGCGCGAAAACGTGTGTGATAGAGCTTCAAACCTATTCACTATTCTTTAACAAAACTCTAAACTAAAAACAAATCTAATAAATTATCTTGAGCAATCTTGAAGTCTTGAGCCATGCGATGCCTTGCTAGAGCCTTCTCTTCTATGTTCCTTCCTTGATGTGCAAAAAGCCTTCTTTGCTTCATGAACCTAGAAATTCTTGCAATAGCTAAGCAATGGCCTCCAAATATGGTACTAACCTGAAACATGTCTTAAACAAACTAATTAGTACCAAATAGCTCTTATTTATTTTGTTATCATCAAAACTCTAAACAAATGGAGAGTTTAACCTTTTGGGCCAACAGAATCGCGGTGGATTCACTATGAAATAGCCAAAACATGGCTTCAAAAGAGATGAATAATCTCTGAAAAAAGGGAAAAATCCATATCCGCAATGGGGCATTTGATGATCGGAAACGGAGGCGGCGGCGGCGCCAAAGCAGAGGTGGTAACCTCTTTCCCTGCGCGTTACTTGGAAGCCATTAGAACTTATAAGAAGTTCTGAAAGATCTCGAAAGGAGAAGATGAAAAGAGTTCTAAAACTCTGAAAAATCTTGAGGAGTTAAGAGAAGAAAAGTTCTTTGAAGGTTCAGCCAAATTGGCCTTTTATAGACACAAAAGTGTCTAGCTTCACCTCCTCAAAAGGAGCGCAAGTGGTTGTTTCAATTTAGATTGAAACTTCGGTTGAAAAACCCGAAGGCAGAATTCGCTCAAAAACCTCCTTTAGCTTCGGAGGAAGCTTTGGTAGCTTCCCTGCGAACTTGTTTCTTAGCTCCACTGAGAGCTCATTTTTAGCTATGCTTGAAATTTTACTCCAGCTCCGCTGAGAGTTCATCCTTAGCTTCAACTGAAGCTTCATCTTAGATCCGCTAATAGCTTATTCCTCATGAGAATTTCTAAGGTAAAACCAATCTGGTTACTTAGTTCAGTGCACAGCTATACCGAGTGAATTTTCCTGACTTTTGCAAATTTAGATATCAGGTTTCAGATTCAAAGTGTTTTAGAATCTGTACCAATCTATTATAGATTCATGAAAACTTTGAAGGCGGATTTGTTGACACTTCAAAAAGACAAGCTCCTGGGTAGCACTTCAATCAGTCTGAACAACGTCTACAATCGACGACATTTACAAAAGTCAGAGTCAAGGATGAGCTGATGACCAGTTCTATACATGCACCAGAGGCCAAAGCAGGCCTACTAGCCTCACATGAGCCCAAATGGGGCTAATCTTGCTCATAGCCTTGTTAAAAGGCTGAAGCCACTAGCTTCGTACGAAGCTTCAATTAACCCCGCTGAAGGCTAACCTTAAGCTTCGCTAGAAGCTTTCTCACCTGCTTCGCTGGAGATGGAGTGGTCTAACTCTGCTCTGAGCTAACTCCTAGCTTCACCTGAAACTTTATCTAGCTCATCAAATGAGCTAACTTCTAACTTCGCTTGAAGCCTTGAATATACCTTCGCCTGAAGTTTTTTAAGATGAGCTTCATATGAAACTCTTACTTAGCTCTGCGGTGAGCTTTACAGGTCATCAGTTGACTGTTTCAAAATCTCACGAGGGATTAATGGGTGAATGCTGCTACTTTAGTGGGGTTAATGCCACTTTAAGTGGGCGGTCCCGCCCACTTCGTCCCACATTAAGTGGAGATGATTAAACCACAATGACTATTAATAGCTCGCGCGAACCTCCCAGCTTCGCCTAGGCTTGCATTTAGCCTCGCGGTAAGGCTATTTTGAGCCTCGCGCGAAGCTAAAAGACTGAGTCAGTCTTGCTGAATTCAAGAGAGCAGTTTCACCCCTATTTTTTCTTTAAATAGCCTCTTGCAAGAGAGAAGACGCGCTAGAAAATTAGAGATCTAAGAGAATGTGTGTCATCTTCCTTTAATGCTTTCAAAATCTCAGAGACTCAGCTCTCTTTCATCTAGGGTCTCAACACGCCTTCTAGCTTTAGAAGATTTCTAGAACCAAGTAAGAAGGAAATTCTCTCGAGAAGGCATGAACACCCGACCGATTGCATTATCAATGGGATAAAGTGATCACGCTAATCAGATTCCCACTGACATATTTTTCTAGAATCTCAGAGGAGATCTACTTGTAACTTTTTTTTCTTTAAAGAATTACTAGTAATTTTGCTCCTCAATTCTATTCTTTTGCAAGTTTTCCCCGATCATTTTCAGTGGAAAACAACGGTTCAAAAACAAAGATTCTTATGCCTTATAAAAAAAAGAAAAAAAGAAAATATATATATTTATATAATAAAAATCTTCTGATTAAGCTGGGTATTTGTGTTTCATAAAGCATAAGTATTTATGCTTAAAAGTGGTCCATATTATAAATAAAAACCCTTAGTTTTGTGTCCTTTTTGCCCGAGTCCTTAAGTCCTTGGGGTATTTTCTCACTCGATGCCCTAAGACCGTCCAGTTGGGAGTTACCAACTAAAGGCTTGTTACATGGACGAATTAGAAAGCATAATAGAACTAAGAGATATTACCGCCAGAATATATAAAATAAGGTATAAGAGTTAGAGTTAAAGAATCCTTAGTTAAATATTCACCGTCTTAAAGACGCATATGACTTAGAGTAAAATAAAAGACTGGATAAAAAATACAATTTTAATTTTTACCTTGATTGATAACAAATTTTTGAGTAGGGACTAAGTTTAGGAATAAATAGTTTGGTATTCCTATGACTTATAGATTACTTGAATTTTGCAAAAAATTTCAAATATTTTCTCCCTTTTTCAAAATGCGTTTTCGAAAATACTAACACTTTATTTTTCTTTCTTTATGAATTTTGTGGGTACAATTCACTGAAAATTCTCACGAGATAAAATTCATCCTCTAGGGGTAGCCTAGAGATTTAATGGCTTGTTGCACATGCTAAGTGCAACCGAGAATCTTACGAAAGTAAGTTAGATTAGGTTAGCTCTATTTTGCTTTTTGTTTGTTTTGCTCGAGGACGAGCAAAAGATATGTATGGGGGTGTGATCGGTCACTAATATTGCATTATTTATTATCACATTTCCTATTTATTTTGTAATAAATCCTGCTGTTTAATCATCTTTTTGTCAAATGTTATGATGCTTGTTTTCATGGAGAAAGAAGAAAATGAGCCAAAAGCCCAACTAAATTCAGATTTAAATGAGCTTAAATCAAAATCAAGGATTGGGATAGTTCTAACTGAAGTTCAGAGCGTATCAGCAAAGATAATATCAAATAAATATAGTTAAAATTAGATTTATACGGATCTATTTTGTTAACTGAAGATCAATGGAGATATCGCCAAATTCAGAACTCAAACTGAAAAACCAATGAAGATAGGAGGTATCCAAAAGAGAGAAGCCACGCATCCCTGGATCTGGCCAAGGTCGCGGATCCACGGCCAGAGCCATGGATCCGCGGCAATCTTGGGAAATCTGAGGGAGCGTTTGCTCCCCCTATCTTCAGACGCTTCTCCCATATCCATTTCAGCTATAAATATTGCACACTTCGAAGGCAAACGGGCATCACTCCAGCAGAGAGTTAAAATTAGGCTTTTTGTTTTTAGTTTTAACTTAGATTTTTCTTTTAATTTTCATATAATTTTTTGTTTCTTTATAAGCTTAGGTTAGAGAGAGATTCATGTTAAAAAGCGAGAGAGTTGTATTGAAAGCGACACCATTGTAATTTTCTCTCCTTTTTTTTCATTGTTTTTCAATTTAGTCATAGTTTACCTTTTATTCTTCCTCTTGTATTTACTTTCTTCTGGTTTTGATTACTCTCCACATCTTATAGCATCGGAAGAGCCTTACCATTGCGAGTTGCACCGATAGCTTATGATGATGGACTCCTATTTATTATCTGTATCATTTCATGCTTGCTCTCGAAGTTTTAATGATGTAATGTGGAAGGGAATAGGATTCGATTTTATGGGTTATGTGTTGATCACCTCCACTTCAAGGTAAAATCGTTGCTGAAGATCAAGATAAGTAATCGGCCAAAAGAGGTAAGTATTCTTTAGTTTTTCTTTCTTTCTTATAATTTCTTAGTTTAGAAACACGTTTAAACCAACTCTTTCTTTTTAACTTAGTTTTTCCTTTTAACTAAACTAACAATGCTTCATCTTTTTATTCTTTTTTATCTTTATTTTTAACTCTTCTCTTCTTCTAACTTAACTTAGTATTTTTCTCTTTTCTTTTCTTTCTTTTCAAAAACTAAGAAGAAATATTTTAACAGATTATAGTAAACTAAGAAAGAATACTTAAACGCTTCCATTGCTGACCCTCTTTGTGGATCACGACCCACATACCCACTTGCATAGCGTAAGTATTGAGGAACCTCAGCACCATTTCTAAACTTTATATTTTTCGATGCATGTTTCATCTCAATCAGGAGCCTTAGTGCGTGCCTACATCGATTAATAAAAGAGTTGACTTTGGTACCCAAAATTTCTTGGGTCCTAGAGTGTTAGTCTTTCGAACACAAAAATGATCATTGGAAGCATTAATGTTATCATAACAAAACTTAGCCAAGTGACCCTTCTGGCCACAATAGGTGCATGAGTACACCTTGGTACATAAAAATCCATGATGTGAGTGTGCATGATGAGCATGTGTAGCATGGGTGCGTACAACATGGTGTGCATGATGTGCATGCGGTTGTGGTGGTGTGTGAGCATGATGGGGTGTATGTGTGAAGTATGAGATTTTCTTAGAGTTTGTCACTTTGGAAACATAACCTTTAATCTAGCCTTATCAAATTCACACTTTTTCAAAATATTTATCAAAGTATTTATCTTAGTTTTCATAAACAAAATCTCATTCTCATCAAAACAAGAAAATTAGCTTTGAAAGAAATCTTATAAGAATCAAAATCTTTTTAAGTGTTTTCAAAGAAATAGATAAAATTTCTTTTTCTTTTGAAACAAGAAGTAATTGGTTTAGCAAAAGCTTATTTTCTTTTATTTTCAAAAATTTATTCTTGAGAGAATCATACTTATTAGAAAGCTCATCAAAAGCATCTCCATGTCTCTCCACAGTCAAATCACAATCTTCTAGATAGGGTTCCAGATATACCTTAGGTGTGTTTTCATTAGCCATAAAAGACCCATTTGCCATGTCCACTTCCTCATCGGATTTGCTTTCTGAATCCCATGTGGCCTTCAAGGCTTTCTTCTTGTATGGTTTCTTGGATGTAGAAGGTTTGTTCTTGGTCTCAGGGTGTTTAGCAATGACTGACCTTGTTTTCGACAATTGTAGCAAATTATCTTCCTTTCCTCCTTCCCTTATAATCTTCTTCTATTTCCAAACTTAGCCTTGTTGTACATCATTCTTACATTCTTTACTAGGAGGAAAAGATCTTCATCTTCTTCTTCATCTTCGTCGGAGATAGTGGGTATAGATTTGATGGCAAGAACTTTCTTGTTTTGGGGTGCCTTCTCTTCTCTACCTTTTGGTTCCATCTCATGGGTCTTAAGGTTGCCAACAGGACTAATGACCTCCATCCCTTCTTTATCATTGAGCTCCTTCAATGTAGTTGCCTTGACTTCCCATAAAGTTGGAAGAGCCCAGATAACCTTCCTCACCTTTTGGTCATTGATTGTAAAAATGAGAAGAATTACCATATAGCTTAGGGCTAACGGGTTGTGTCCAGGAGGAGAAATACGATGAAAGCGTTTCGATGTATTGTTTCAAAAGTAAGGATTGGTGTTGGTGTTTTTTTTAAGTGAAAAAGAGAATGGAGAGTAGAGAGATGATTTTTAAAAAACCTTAAAACTTGAAAAAGATTTTGGAGAAAGTGATCTTTAAAAGGCTTTAAGAGTGATGGTATTTGTTTATTTTTAATAAAGATGAATCTGGGCTCACTATTCTATTATTCAACCATGTGTAGTTCTTTTGAAAGTATGAATTGCCTTAATGAGATCATGGGCAAAGATATAAGTCATGTAAAAAGAGATCAAGTAAAACACATAAGATAGTTTTTTTGGAAATTGAACTTAAGTTTTGTAATCTTTCTTTAATTTTGAATATTAAACTATTAAAGCATTAAAGCAAGCTGGAATAAAAATAAGTTCTTTTTAAGATCTATTTCAAGAGTTAGCTCAAATCATTTCCCATCTTCATATGCTTTCAAGAACACTTGCCAATATGCAAGGCTTAATCTAGGCATCCATATGATTCATTGGGTTCTTTTTAATAGAGATCGATCAATAAGAAAAACATCATAGAAGAAGAAGAATAGTGAGTTCAGAAAATCGATTTAGCTACTCATAAAGATGGAAAAGTAAACAATGAAATGAAATAAAAATAAAGACATACTAATAAAGTTTGAGTAGAGATAAGCAATGGTGAATCCCCTTTGATTGTCACTTTAATAGTCAATTACACACTCTTTTCCTCTCTCTCTCTCTCTCTCACTTATTTCTGGACTGAACTATAAAAATAAAAATGAGATACAACTTCTCTTAAACTATCTAACAATGATCTTAAATTCTAAAAATAAAGCTAGGAAATTAAACTAGTCTTTGGTCCCTTCTTCATGCTTTTTATAGGCAAAAACCCAGAGGGGAGAGGAGTGAGGAGAGAAAGGGAGAAAATGCTCCCCTTATCTCTACCATAAGGCCGTAAAAATGCGGCTTTAGCCGCGTTTTCGCGGCCTGGATGTGGCCAATTGCCACATCTAGGGGGAGGTTATGCCACGTTTAACTTTATCTCTATTTGTCCGGCTGGATTTGCTGTTTGGTCTCTGGTTCTGATCTGATCTTCGATGATCCTGAAGCTAACCGATTTGGATTCAAATAAATCCGAATTAACCAGTTTTATTTGATGTGATCCTCCCTAATATGCATTGATCTTTAGCTGAAATTATCCTTATACTCCTGAATATTTGTCCCCTCTTTAATTAAGATTTAAATCAGAATTAAAGTGGGCTTTTGAGCTCATTTCTTTTCCACCTCTATTAGTAATGGGCCTGCATTTTATTAAACAAAAATAAGACTAAATATAGTATTTATTAAATAATAAATATGAAAATGTGATAATATATATGCAATATTGGTGATCACACCCCCACACTTATCTTTTGCTCGCCCTCGAGTAAAACATCAAACTAATTCTAAGAAATTATTGGATCACTTTCGTAGGTCATTCAATTGCACTGAGCATGTGCAACAAGCCGTTAAACCCTCTAGATTACCCATAGAGGATGAGTTTTGTCTCGTGAGGATTTTTAGTGGATTACACCCACAAAATCCATAAAAAATGACAAAATTGTTAGTATTTTTGAAAAGTATTTTGAAAAGAGAGAAAATATTTGAAGAATTATTGTAAGAGTTCAAGTAATCTATAAGTTATAGGAAAATCAAATTTTTTATTCTTAAACTTAGTCTCTATTCAAAAACTTGTTATTAATCAAAATAAGGGGTCAAATTATGTTTCTCATCTAGCCTATTACTTTACCTAAAGTCATATGCACCTTTGTGACCGTGAAATTTTGACTAAGAGTTCTTTAACTCTAACTCTTAAGTCTTATTTATATTTTAATTTATATTTTTAAATATTTATTTTTGGTGATGTTACTCCTTAGTTCTATTAGGCTTTCTAATCTACCCATATAACGAGCCTTTAGTCGGTAAGACCCAAACCGGATGGTCTTAGGGTACCGGGTGAAAAAACACCCCAAGGACTTCAGGACTCGAGCAAAGAAGGCCATAAAACTAAGGATTTTTATTTATAAGATGTACCCCTTTTAGGCGTGAATACTTTTGCTTTATGAAGCACAAATACCCAGCTTAATCAGAGGATTTTTTATATGTATAATTTTTTTAATAAGGCATAAGAATCTTTATTTTTGAACCCTAAATGTGTAAGTGTATAAAGTGTACATATTTCATCAAGGTAAAAATCAAGACTAAATTACTTTTACTAATTTTCTTCCTAACCCTAGAAATCAAACAAATTATCTTATTTTGATCAAGTAAAAGAAATATAATTATGATTCTTCTATTCCTTAAAATTGACTTAATTTTCTACAAAAAAATATGTCAAAATATTGTTCGTTTTCCAAAAAGTTTTTTTTTCTTTTTTTCCTTTTTTAAATTATGTTAATCAATTAGAACCCTTCCCCACACCTATCTCATGCAATGTCCCCAATGTATGAAAGAAATGAATAGATGCATGAAATGAAATATAAAAGGGATAAAGTTACCGATACATTGGGTCGAAAAGACTAATAACCATTTTATTTACCTAGAGTAAGATTTTTTGTCCGGGAACAAATATTTTTCTTATGATGTGTTTATCATCAAAAATCTTAACTCTATCTTTTGTGATCTTTGCATATTCATAGGCCTCATATCTCAACCCTCTAATTCAAAAATTTATAATTTCTGAAGGTCACCGGCCTTATTCAAATCGATATTTAGCTGCTTGATTGCCCATAAGGCCCGGTGCTCTAACTCAATGGGTAGGTGGCAAGCCTTTCCAAAGACTAACCTATAAGGAGACATTCCTAAAATCGTCTTGAAAGCGGCCCAAGGGCATCTACAACTTTGGTGGACCAATCTTTCCGGTTTTGGTTCACAGTCTTCTCCAAAATAAGCTTGATTTGTCAATTGAAGACCTCAACCTGCCCACTGGTTTGAGGATGATATGGTATGGACAACTTGTGAGTTTTGGCATACTTTCGCATAAGAGCTTCAAAGGATCTATTACAAAAGTGAGTACCATTATCACTGATGATAGTGAAATCACCTCAAGGGGGTGAATAGGTGATAAGGCTAATCTAAAAACTAAATGCGGAATTACAAAACTAATTGCAACTACACTTAGTGCAACCAACGAGTGTAGCCGAATTCCCCGTGAAAGGCTCTGGACTAACTCCTCTTAATTCTTCTGAATAAGAGTTGAGGCGCTATATGAAGCTCTCGTGGTTAAGCACAAGTGAGGCACACACACACAAGCCAAGCATATAAGAATAAGCAATATGGATCAATGCAAGGCACAACACAAGCATATATATGATATGGCAATATGAATAAATGCACAACACAAATAAAAAGAGAGGGTTGAGAGTCAATCGATCAAACACAAACAACAAGATGTGTTTTGAGGTTCTAGCACCGAGCTCTACGTCCCCGCCTTCACTGAGAAGGATTTCAATCCACTAGGAGTACCGAACTCCTCTCTCAACCAATACAACCCCAACTGAGGTAATACAAATGGTCTACCGAAGACCGTAGTACCGAACCCCACAATTTCACCAATACAACCAACTCCACCTCTACCGAAGAGGGAGCAAATCACAACCTCAACCTCTACCAAAGAGGGAGTAATCAACAACCCAAATCCACCTCTACCAAAGAGGGATATCCAAATAAAAAGGGTTTACAACAAGTGGTATATCTCAACCGCAAACCAAATCCTTTTCCCACAAACAAATGATCCTAAATAGATAGGATAGGAGATATAGCTTAAGTGTGAAAAACTAAGAGTTTGAAAAATAAAAACTCAAAGAAAAACACTTGGTAAAACACTTTGAAGATGATAGAATTGAAGAACAATACAAATCTCCCAAATTTCTATTTTCTTTGATTTTTTCCAAACCCTAAAATACAAAACCAAATTTGAAGTTTAAAGCCCAAAAACACTTTTGAAAACTTGGAAGTAAACTCTGGAGACGCTCTACTTTTTCTTGCTTAAAAACCTTAACCAAAATCCCAAATGAATGGGGTATTTATAGCCCCAAAACAAAACTAGCCGTTAAACTGATTTTTAGCCTGTGACGACTAGCGGTCAACCGCCCGGTCGACCGCCAACGGTCAAAAAAATGACCGTTGGAAGCCAGCGGTCGACCGGTCGGTCGACCGTCAAAAAAAAAAGAGCAAAGCTCTCTTGCCCGGTCGACCGGCCCAAGTGCCCGTCCAACGTGTACAGCTTGTGCACGTCGGTCGACCGTCCGGTCGACCGACTCTGGGGTCCGGTCGACCGACTCTGGGGTCCGGTCGATCAGTCGGTCGACCGCCAGAGCCTGTCAGGCAGAAACTAGGTCAGAAAAACTTGTTAAAAAATATTCTAATAAATCCCATAAATCTTCTAAAATTTCACAAAAAGAGTTTTATCATTCTATATTGAAATATAAACTTGTGTGAAAAATTTCAACACAAAATTCAAACATTTTAGACAATTTTTGTGTCTTATAAATTTTATCAAAAACCAAAAACTGTATTTTACCAAACTTGAATTTTTTCAACAGAAAATCTGATTTTTCCTAAAACTCATTTAAATGCAAAAACATGAAACTTAAACACATTTAGGCATGTTGCATATGGACATAAATCCAATATACATGAAACATATACATATCCATGTTTTTGACTTTAATTCCAAATATATGTTTTGTTAAAAATACCAAAACTCTAAAACACATGAATAGGTATGTCAAACTAAGTTTATTTAAAATATGAAGCATGCATGTATATAGAATATATCTAATATACATAAACACATGTAAACTTATTCTGATCTTATCTATTCATGAAAACCAATATCGGTTAAACCAAAAATCGAAAAACCAATATCCAAAACATGAAACGTATGTGTTTTGTGAACTTGAGCATATCACACTATCTATTCTTTACACATGGATCTAAAAAACAAACTAAACTAGGATACCTAAGTCTTCTTGACGATCTCCATCTTCAAGTTGACTCGATCCAAAACTACGTGATCCACCGAGTTAGACTCCAATGAGTGCTATGTATGATCTTATTGCTGGGCTCTTGAATCACCATGTGAAAGGCTTCAAAACTCCTTTGTTGAAGCTAATCACCAACTAATATCTTGATTAATGATCTGAAACTAAACATCACAAGATTATTAGTAAACATAACTACATGAGTTAATCATCATCAAAACTAGAGTTGAAGGCCTCTGGGCCAACAATCTCCCCCTTTTTGATGATGACAAAACTCATGGAGTTATATATGCATGGATTAAAGTTAGGCTTCAAAGAAGCTCCCCCTTAACTCATGCATAGCAATAAACAATAAAATATACAAGAAATATTAAACATGATAATGCATAGACATGCATAAAATAAGCTTTTGAAGCCAAATACAAAAACATGCCTCTTGATACCAATTAAAACAACAAACTAATAAAAACTATGTTTCTAGATAAACAAAACATACATATAAAATATGCATATAAACTCAAATAATTCTCCCCCTTTTTGTCAATCATCAACAAAGGGGTTAAAGTAAAAACCAAACAATGTTCTCCCCCTTTTTGTCCGAAAAAAAGAATCAATAAAGGGTTAAACTCAAATGAATAATAAGAATATATGCGATATATATTCATGAAGAGGAAGACGCAAAGTTAACTTCCCTACATATATGCATTACATAAAAAAAGGATGACAAGCCCTAATTCACATAACTCATAATATGCAATGTATAAGAAGAGATGTGAAGCTCCCCCTACACACGTATATCGCATAAAGAAGAGTTGTCAAGCTCATCAATATAGGATACACAGAACATGAATTTATATGTAGAAGAGATGTTAAGTTCCCTTGCATATAGGCAAAATAAATCAAAACACTTTTCATATTTCTTATTAAAACATTTCAAATTTTCTCAATAAAATAAATTTGATACCAATTAAAAATGTGTCAAAATAGTACATTTAGATACCAAATGAAAGTAAACATATACCACTTGAAAGTAAATAAGGCATTGATACCAATTGTGAGAAAATAAATAAAATCTTGATACCAATTGAAAGAAATAGATCAATAGATACCAATTGAAAACTCATTAATAGAAACATGATAGTCATTAAACATTCAAGCTTTGCATAATCATAAATTTGTGCTTAAAGATATAGGGATATAGTAAGCACAAATAAAATATGTATAGGTGTATGAAAAATGAGTACCAATCAAAATAGATGATACCAAATGAAAGCATACATACACAAAAATAATATATGAGTATACAAAAATGTCAGTATTGATAGCAATTGAAAAGAGTCCAATGATATCAAATTGAAATAATAATAATATCAAGTGTATACCTCATATAACCTACCACCCATTTCATGCTCAAGTTTAAAATGATTTTCACTATAAAGTATACATGTGCATGGTCTCCCATCCAACCGCCCATGGAAGGTAGGGGTTTTCAAAGATAGGTTTAAAAAATATAGTATATTTGAAAACTCTACCATAATGAAGAATACCGAAACTAGTTAAATGGAAAAACTTGTTAACTAGTACGAATCCTTCAAGTAAGGAATAAAACAAAAATATATTTCATGAAACACATGTAAATCACATGGCACTAAATGCTCGAAATCAATAAGGCACATATCATACTCATGAAAACACAATCATGAGAAACATTTAAATGAAGTGAGTGCACAAGTGTAATGTGAATCACATAATCATGAAATTAGGCAATAAAGCTCAAAACTCCTTAATAAATGAAAATCATCAAAACTCGATTTCTTCAAGGCATATGTATGTCAAGTATAAACTAAGGTATACATACATATCCAAAACATAACGAGTCCACAAATGTATATGTATGAAGGCACGTGGCTCAAAGGATGTATATGCATAATCAATAGTTTGGATAAGATGGACATATACATGAAGTGAAAACACATAAACATGAAAACGTGGATAAAATAGGAATACAAGTTAAATGCATGAATTATCAAAACTAGACTATACTAGCACATCTAATGGGTACAAATAAGCGTTTAAGCTAAAAAAAAAGTTTATTTGTGGCCCACTATAAGTACAAGTATAAATCCTAGTCTTAATGAAAACTAATATTTAAACATATATTCAAAGCATGAAGCATAAAACGAGACATAAATCAACATGATAAACATAAAACCGAACATTATGTAAATCCATATGCTATTAGAATTATGATATGCATAATAGCTAAACAATGGTGAGAACACAATATATGGGTCCATATAAACATGGGTGATCTCAAATGCTATACATGCATGTCAATGATCTAATAAACATGGTATTATCATAATAATCTATAAACATGAAGCATCAAAACAAAAATCACAAACATCCATATGATCATTATGTATATGCATATGCATTAGATCTAGGATATACATATTAGTTAAAAACAAAATGAGAACACATAGATATAGATCCATATTAAACATAGGTGTCTCAAATAACTAAACATGTATATCACTAATCTAAGTTATATAGCATAATTATAATAATCAATAATACAAGACATGCTATAAATTGATGAACATAAAAAGTATGCAAATATAAACGGGAGTTAGAGATCGATACCAAAACTGATGATGGCACCTCTCTAGTTCTCCAAACCAAGGTGGTCTTCCCACCAAACATCCCTTGAAAGTGATGCATCCAAATAGTAATCTTTAAGCTCGGAACGCATCCACCTCAAGGCACCATAACTCTCACGTCATGCGCTACATCAAATACAATAGGGGTGGCCTTTAGTACCCGCACTCTTTTGGGTCCATGGGGGTTAGTACCTTTTCTAACCCAAACAAACTTATTTGCTAAATTACAATCATTTATACGATCAAAACAAAATTTAGCAAGGTGGCCCTTATGTCCACAATGTGTACAAGTGTACACATGAGCATACAATGTGTGATGGTTGTGACCGTGAGGAGCATGTGTATGCCGTGGAGGGTGTGCATGCAAAGATGGAACTTGTTTCTTTCGAAACAAAGATTCCAAACGTTTATGACTCACAACACATGGCTCAAAGTGGAGCCTAAACAATCCATATTCTTCTTTAGCATGGATATATCATTTTCAATTAAAGAAGAAGTGGAACATGCTATAGATAAACTAGGTGAAGCTATCCTAGCATGGCAAACATGGGAATCAATATCAATTTTCAAAGATTCATTTTTCTTTAAACAAATTTCTAAATCATTTGAAATAGAAATTATTTTATTTTTCAAAGAATCATTCTCTTTTACTACAAAATCAACTTTTTAAGACAATTTTTCATTTTTCTTCAAAATTATTTCACAATCATTTTTAGTTTTCAAAAATTCATTTTTTTTAGGGCAAGTTCAAGCTTAAATTTCAATGAATCCCTTTCATTAGAAATCTCCTCTTTCTCTTGCAAAAACAAACCAAGTTTAGAAGACAAATTTTCATTTTCTTTATTTAATGCAAAGGTTTTCTTTTTCAAAAGATTATACTTTTCTATCAATTTTTCACAAACAATAGAAAGTTCTTCATTTAAAGTGTTAGGATCAACATGCTCATTACTAGAAGAACTAGCATCATCACAATCTAGTTAAGATTCCGAATATACCTCAAGGGAGTCATTTCCTTGGACCATGAAGCATTGTGACTCAGATTCTCCGCTAGATTCCTCCTTCGGTTGAATTGGTAATTGAAGCTTGGAGGTGGTCAACTTGTTCCACACTGCAAAGGCGGAGTCATAGTTAGAAACAAGCATAAGATAATCTTTCTTAAGCGTGCTTCTAATAGCCTCAAGGACAAGTGTAGTATTGGCCCCTATATGATTGCGGTTACCAAGATAGCATTTCTTGGTAGCGGCAAAGAAAACATGCGAGCCTAGGATTTTCAAATACATGGACATCCTAAATTTCCATGTGTCAATGTTGGAAACATCAAACATGGGAGGTGACAAGCAATCCATGAGTGTGTTCAAACAAATATACGTACAAATGCAAATGATAGATTAGCAAACCAAGATCTCACTCCTAGGTGTTAAACCAAATATCAGGAGCGTAGGCTCTGATACCAATTGAAATCACCTAGAGGGGGGTGAATAGGTGATAAGGCTAATCTAAAAACTAAATGCGGAATTACAAAACTAATTGCAACTACACTTAGTGCAACCAACGAGTGTAGCCGAATTCCCCTCGAAGGGCTCTGGACTAACTCCTCTTGATTCCTCTGAATAAGAGTTGGGGCGCTATATGAAGCTCTCATGGTTAAGCACAAGTGAGGCATACACACACAAGCCAAGCATATAAGAATAAGCAATATAGATCAATGCAAGGTACAACAGAAGCATATATATGATATGGCAATATGAATAAATGCACAACACAAATAAAAAGACAGGGTTGAGAGACAATCGAAACAAGATGTGTTTCGAGGTTCGAGCACCGAGCTCTACGTCCCCGCCTTCACCGAGAAGGATTTCCAATCCAGTAGGAGTACCGAACTCCTCTCTCAACCAATACAACCCCCACCGAGGTAATACAAATGGTCTACCGAAGACCGGAGTACCAACTCCACAATTTCACCAATACAACCAACTCCACCTCTACCGAAGAGGGAGCAAATCACAACCTCAACCTCTACCAAAGAGGGAGCTACCAACAACCCAAATCCACCTCTACCAAAGAGGGACATCCAAATAAAAAGGGTTTACAACAAGTGGTATATCTCAACCGCAAACCAAATCCTTTTCCCACAAACAAATGATCCTAAATAAATAAGATAGGAGATATAGCTCAAGTGTGGAAAACCAAGAGTTTGGAAAATAAAACCTCAAAGAAAAACACTTAGGAAAACACTTTGATGATGATAGAATTGAAGAACAATACAAATCTCCCAAATTTCTATTTTCTTTGATTTTTTCAAACCCTATAACACAAAATCAAATTTGAAGTTTAAAGCCCAAAAACACTTTTGAAAACTTGGAAATAAACTCTGGAGAAGCTCTACTTTTTCTTGCCTAAAAACCTTAACCAAAATCCCAAAGGAATGGGGTATTTATAGCCCCAAAATAAAACTAGCCGTTAGGCTGATTTTTCAGCCTGTGACGGCTGGCGGTCGACCTCCCAGTCGACCGCCAACAGTTAAAAAAATGACCGTTGGAAGCCAGCGGTCGACCGGTCGATCGACCGTCAAAAAACAGAGAGCAAAGCTCTCTTGCCCGGTCGACCGGCCCAAGTGCCTGTCCAACATGCACAACTTGTGCACGTCGGTCGACTGTCCGGTCGACCGACTCTGGGGTCCAGTCGACCGACTCTAGGGTCCAGTCGACCGGTCGGTCAACCGCCAGAGCCTGTCAGGCAGAAATCTGGGTCAGAAAAACTTGTTAAAAAATATTTTAATAAATCTCATAAATCTTTTAAAATTCCACAAAAATAGTTTTATCATTCTATATTGAAATATAAACTTGTGAGAAAAATTTCAACATAAAATTCAAACATTTTGGACTATTTTTGTGTCTTATAAATTTTATCAAAAACCAAAAACTGTATTTTACCAAACTTGAATTTTTTTCAATAGGAAATCTGATTTTTCCTAAAACTCATCTAAATACAAAAACATGAAACTTAAACACATTTAGGCATGTTGCATATGGACATAAGTCCAATATACATGAAACATATACATATCCATGTTTTTGACTTTAATTCCAAATATATGTTTTGTTAAAAATACCAAAACTCTAAAACACATGAATAGGTATGTCAAGCTAAGTTTATTTAAGATATGAAGCATGCATGTATATAGAACATATATTAGATAAACACATGTAAACTTTTTTTGATCTTATCTATTCATGAAAACCAATATCGGTTAAATCAAAAACCGAAAAATCAATATCCAAAACATGAAACGTGTGTGTATTGTGAACTTGAGCATATCACACTATCTAATCTTTACACATGGATCTAAAACACAAACTAAACTAGGATACCTAAGTCTTCTTGACGATCTCCATCTTCAAGTTGACTCGATCCAAAACTATGTGATCTACCGAGCTAGACTCCAACGAGTGCTATGTATGATCTTGTTGCTCGGGCTCTTGAATCACCATGTGAAAGGCTTCAAAACTCCTTTGTTGAAGCTAATCACCAACTAATATCTTGATTAATGATCTGAAACTAAACATCACAAGATTATTAGTAAACATAACTATATGAGTTAATCATCATCAAAACTAGAGTGGAAGGCCTCTGGGCCAACAGATAGCACGAGGGGTTTCGAAGCGCGAGAAAATATTCTCTTTCAAAAACTTGATGGCAACTTTATTATCATTAGTTTTGCTTGGAATGGCTTCTACCCACTTGGATACATAGTCCACAACAACCAATATGTATTGGTTTCCAAATGAATTAAGAAATGGACCCATCAAGTCAATGTCCTAAACATCAAAGAGTTCTATTTTTGGAATTGTGTTGAGGGGCATCATATCTCGTTTCAAGATCCTTTCCTACCATTTGGCATCTAGTACACATCTTGCAAAATTTATAGGTATCTTTGAACAAACTGGGCCAATAGAACCCACTTTGTATCACCTTTTAGCATTCTTGCGGGGACCAAAGTGTCCATCGCATGCAAGCTTGTGACAGAAAGACAAAACACTCTTGATTTCTTCATCGGGAATGCATCTCCTAATGATTTGATCAGAACAGTACTTAAAAAATATGGTTCCTCCTAAAAGAAATACCGAGCTTGAGATAAGAACTGGTATACATCATTTTTAGCCAATGAAATGGAGTTTGATTTGTGACAAGTAATTCACTATATCAGCAAACCAAGGTTTCCTAAAGATCGCTAAGAGTTTTTAATCAGGAAAGTCATCATTGATGGGCAATTCGTTGCATGGAGAGTTTAGAATACGCGAGAGATGGTCAGCAATGATATTTCCTATGCCTTTCTTATCTCGAATCTCGAGATCAAATTCTTAAAGAAGGAGGATCCAACAAATGAGTCGGGCCTTGGCATCCTTCTACATCATAAGGTATTTTAGCGTAGAATGATTGGTGAAAATTGTGGTTTTGGACCCTAGTAGGTAGGGACAAAATTTCTCTAAAGCAAACACTACTGCCAAGAATTTCTTCTCAGTTGTTGTGTAGTTCATTTGAGAATCATTAAGAGTCGTACTTGAGTAGTAAATCATGTGCGTCTTGTTATCAATACGCTGTACTAGGACAGAGCCTATGGTAAAATCAGAGGCGTCGCATATGATTTCGAACGACTTCAATCAATCCGGTGCAGATATGATTGGTGTAGAAATAAACTCTCTTTTAAGCTTCTCCCAAGAATTTATATATTCATCATTAAAAGTAAAGGACATATCCTTAACTAAAGGATTATTTAGGGGTCTAGCAGTCTTACTAAAGTCCTTCATAAATCTTCGATAGAAACCGGCATGCCTTAAGAAGGACCGAATATCCTTCGCGCATTTGGGAATGGAAACTTAGCTATAACTTCAATCTTGTCTCTATCCACTTCAATTCCTTTCTTAGAGATTTCATTACCCAAGATAATTTCATATCTTACCATGAAATGGCATTTCTCCCAGTTAAGTGTCAGATTTTTCTTAACACAATATTGGAGGACAAGTTCTAGATAGTGAAGACATTGTTTGAATGAATCTCCGTAGATGGAGAAATCATCCAAGAGGATTTTTAAGAATGATTCTACCATGTCAGAAAATAAACTCATCATGCAACGTTGAAATGGTGCAGGGGCGTTGCACAAACCGAAAGGCATTCGGTGATAGGCAAATGTCCTAAATGGACATGTAAATGTCATCTTCTCTTGATCCTCAGAGCTATAGGAATTTGATTGTACCATGAGTATCCGTCCAAAAAAAGTAATACTCATGGCTAGCTAATCGTTCTCGCATTTGATCAATAAAAGGAAGAGGGAAATGGTCCTTACGAGTGGCTGCATTCAATTTCCTATAGTCAATGTAAACTCGAACCTTTGTGGGGAGTCGAGTTTGAACCAACTCTTTGTTCTTATTTTCACTATGATAAACCTGAATTTCTTTGAAACCGCATGGACAAGATTGACCTATTGGCTGTCAGAAATAGGATATGATCCCATTGTCTAGGAATTTCAAAATTTCAGTACAAACAGCCTCTTGCATTATAGGGTTTAACCTACGCTGGGGTCTCTCTTGGGTGTCTCCTCTTCATTAAGATGAATGATATGTTGAACGATAGCTGGACTCAATCCCTTTATGTCGGTCATAGTCCAACCAATGGTTTCTCTATTTTTTCTAAAAATTGACATGAGGTTCTCCTCTTCCACGACAGTCAAATGAAATCCAATTATGATGGGCAAAGTCTCTTGTTCACCTAAATAGACGTACTTGAGATGTTTAGGTAAGGCTTTTAATTCTAAAAAAAGGAGGGCTCAATGGAATGGGGAGTCAAGTTTGTTGACTCCAGACTTGGTGAAACAGGGCTTGACTCCCAATTCACAGTAGACTTGACAATCTGATCAAGGTCAAAATACTCCAATTCGAATTCACTCTCAGTTTCTAATTTAATTCTTCTCTATGTTCACTTGTGAAGTTCTCAATGAGATTGACTTCTAATGTTTGGTCTTCTATATCTCGGGGTTGTTTTTCTAGGTTGAAGACATTGACTTCTATAGTCATGTCTCCAAAGATTAACCTCATGGATCTATTCCTACAATTGATTATTACATTGGCAGTTGTAAGAAATGGACGCCCTAAGATAACTAGAGTTTACGACCTAGGGTTGGAAATAGGTTGCATTTCGAGAACTATGAAATCAACAGGGTAGATAAACTCTCTGACCCGGATAAGGACATTATTAATTTTCAACTTTGAAACTTTCACTGACCAGTCAGCTAGTTGGATGGTGACTCGGTTGGATTAAGCTCACCCAGCCCGAGTTGTTGATAAACTGAGAAGGGGAGCAAGTTGATGCTTGCTCCGAAGTCAAGTAGTGCACGACTAATTTCAGCTTGTCCTATTGTGCAAGCAATGGTAGGACAACCGGGATCCTTATACTTGACAGGGATCGGACCCGACAGTAGCTCACTAATGTTAGTGGCTAAGAAAACCTATTTGGGCATGTTAGACTTTCTCTTCTTGGTGCACATGTCCTTAAGAAATTTGGCATATGATGGTACTTGTTGAATCGCATCAAGAAGAGGCATGTTTATCTTAACTTGATTAAAAATCTCAATTAGCTTATCCATGTGTGCATTTTGCTTGTTCTTCAGCCTATTAGGGAACGGTACTATAGGCTTCTGTGCTTGACTGGTTGACTTATCTTTTTCAGACTCGTCAGATTTGGAAGGATTGGGACTAGATGAGTTAGATCTTGTGTATGATTGTGCTGAATGAGAAAGGATGGTGTTGACACTTAATTATCAACTTTCTTTCTTAATCTCAATGTATGAACAACATTACATTGATTTTACGGTTGATTCTTATCCAAATAGGCTTGGTGGGAATTCTTATGATTCGTTACTGGCTGACTGGGCAATGTGCCCTTTAACCTCTCATTCTTTGAATTAGCTGATTAGCTCATTTGAACCTCTAGCCTCATTATGGCTTGTGTATGGCTGTTCTGTATTGTTTGCATGAGGGACTCTTAGTTCTTCATGCACCTTTCCATGTTCTTCTCGAAGTCAGTCACTCTTCTCAAGTGGAGGATTTTGGAAGGAAGATTGTGGAGCTTGGTTGGGAAAGTTTTGTTGATAATTTAAAAAATTGGGTTGATTGTTGAAAGAATTGTAATGGTAATTTAAAAAATTAGATTGATAATTGGAATGTTAGAAGTGTTTGGATGATTTAACCTTGAGTGGTCATTGTTGTTTTGGCTCCATGAGAAATTCGGGTGATTTTTCCAGCGAGGATTGTAGTTGATGTGTAAGGATTATTGTTGGGCCGTGAAAAGGCCATATTCATCAGTTCAGAAAATTATTGTTGAGCTTGGAACACCGGACACTCTTCAAACACATTATTCAGGGCTTGACAGTAAGTACAGCTTGGAGTTGAAAATTGGTTTGGGCTGACTTGGTTGACTGGACTTGGTTCCTTAGTTTCTAAAACTTTCAGTCTTCTCGCTAGGTTTGCTATTCTAGCCTCGATAGCTATGAATGATTCAATTGAATGGAGATCTCCTTTTGAAGATATGGAGTTTAAATTCTTAGAATTTTCATTAGTTGGTTCCCAGTGGATGGTCTTTTCAGTTAGATTCTGATATAAATCTCATCCTTCATCCTTCATTTTCATCATTTTGCTAGAATCCCTCTTAGCACATAGTTTCTAAGAGGGTCTTGGTTGATTAGTCTAAACCGTCATAGAGAATTTGATATTATCGCTATTTTTCTATTCCATGATGAGGATATTAGATAAGGAGGTCTTTGAAATGTTCAAAGTACCTCCAAAACGGTTCACTAGGTTCTTACTTGAACTGCATGATGTTCTTCTTAAGGTCTTATGAATTGGATAGAATTTCATCAAGAAGACCTTGATGAAACCATCCCATGATGTAATAGAGCTGGCTACTAAGCTCTAAAGCCATTTCTTAGCTAAGTCCTTAAGAGCAAATGGAACAAATCTTAACCTAATAGCACCATCTATAAGGTATGAAAATTTCATCATTAAGCATACTTCCTCATATCTATTATGAAGAAATAAGTATCTTCGGACTTTAAGCCATGAAACTTAGGGGGTATGTTTATGAACTGAGATTTGAGTTCAAAGTTGTGTTCACCAACCGATGAAAGTTGAATGCAAGATGGAAGTGAGGTTCTCATGGGGTAGAACCTATCCTGCAAGGATGTTGGTTGAGCCATAACCCGATCTGGTTTTGGTTCAAGCTTGAGTGGTGATGTGTTTCTAATTAACTTAGATGAATTTGGGTCTCTCGACCACACTTGCATACACAAACACTACCACAAATAAGTTTACCAATAGTCAACGAGAAAAAGCAACTAAGCCTAGTCTAAGGTAAACCTTGGACCTAGACAACTCCTAACTGGTTGATTGTCCACAGGAGGTATAATACAAACTCTGACCTCAAGCTAATTAGCCAGGTCGGGGCAAGATTGGTGGGAAGTATCCTCACAAAAGCGACGGGCCTAGTTAAGCCAAACCACCAAGCTTCAGGATTTCACTCCTCTATCCCTGTCCTTTGACACTGATTTGGCAGGCGTTAAGTTCTAACACCTTCTCCCTTAGGATAATCTCCTAATAAGTTTGAGATGTCCCTAGGGCCAATGTCTATTAGATTTTAAATTAGGCTTAGGTTGTACGTGCTTGGAGATGATTTGTAGGCTTAGGAAGGATAATGACTCCCTCACCTTATCTTGTGTTGGGTTTTGTCCTTAAGATTGATGTGCAAGTGTGCAAGTTTAAAGCAAGTAATAATCAAAAAGCAAATAAATCACCGAAGAATGTTTTTATGCTAGATGCTATGCAAATGTACCTTGTCTTCAGGTTTCTTCAACAGTAACTGAAAAGGAAACGAAATTAGACAAATACCGAGAATGCAAGTCTAAACATTTTTAAGCAATTGGCAATCAATCAGATTACTGTTTGGATTAAAAATAGGGTTATGCAAATATCAGAAATAGCAGAAATAACACTTGCAATAATTGTATTTTTGCAAAGCAGTATGTCATGCAAAAAAAGAGTTTTTAGTAGTCCAAAAAGAAAGCTTTTTTGCGTGGCAATTTCTTAGAATTCTGTTTTCTACTTTCTAGACTAGGGGCACAGAATAGCAAGTCTTCTTCTGCAATGCTTGAACACTAAATCTGATTTCTTTCACCCTAAAACAAAACACCAAAATTGTTAGAAAAATAATTACATTGTTTCCTCCCCGACGACGGCGCAAAAAAATTGATTATAAAAATGCGAAGAATTACTGTGTAGCTTAGGGCTAATGGGTCGTGTCCACGAGGAGGAATGTGATGAAAGAGTTTCAATGTATTGTTTTAAAAGAAAAAATTAGTGTTGGTGTTTTTTTTTTAAGTGAAAAGAGAATGGAGAGTAGAGAGATGATTTAAACAAAACTTAAAACTTGGAAAAGGTTTTGGAGAAAGTGATCTTTAAAAGGCTTTAAGAGTGATGGTGTTTATTGTTTTTAATAAAGATGAATCCAGGCTCACTATTTTATTGTTCAACCATGTGTAGTTCTTTTGAAAGTATGAATTGCCTCAATAAGATCATGGGCAAAGATATACGTCATGTAAAAACTGATCAAGTAAAACACATAAGATAGTTTTTTTAGAAATTGAACTTAAGTTTTGAAATCATTCTTTAAGTTTGAAAATTAAATCATCAAAGCATTAAAGCAAGCATGGAATAAAATTAAGTTCTTTTTAAGATCTATTTCAAGAGTTAGTTCAAATCATTTCCCATCCTCATGTACTTTTAAGAACACTTGCCAATATGTAAGGCTTAATTTAGGCATCCATATGATTCATTGGGTTCTTTTTAATAGAGATCGATCAAGAAGAAAAAACATCATAGAAGAAGAAGAATAGTAAGCCCAGAAAATCGATTTAGTTACTCATAATGATGGAAAGTAACAATGAAATGAAATAAAAACAAAGATATACCAGTAAAGTTTGAGCAAAGATAAGCAATGGTGAATCCCCTTTGATTATTACTTCAATGGTCAATTATACACTCTTCTCTTCTCTCTCACTTATTTCTGGACTGAACTAAAAAAATAAAACCGAGATGCAACTTCTCATAAACTATTTAATAATGATCCTAAATCCTAAAAATAAAGCTAGAAAATAAACTAGTCTTCGGTCCCTTCTTCAGTAAACTTCATGCCTTTTATAGACAAAAACCTAGAGGGGAGAGGAGTAAGGAGATAAGGAGAGAAAATGCTCCCCTTATCTCCACCATAAGACCGCAAAAATGCGGCTTTGGCCGATTTTTCGTGGCCTGGATTTGGCTAGCTAAATGGCCACATCCAGGGGGAGGTTATGCCACGTTTGACGTTATCTCTTTTTGTCCGCTGAATTTGTTATTTGGTCTCTGATTTTGATCTGATCTTCGTTGATCCTCAAGCTAACTGATTTAGGTTCATAAAAATCTAAATTAATCTATTTATTTGATGTGATCCTCCCTGAATGCATTGATCTTCAGCTGGAATTATCCTTATACTCCTGAATATTTATCCCTTCTTTAATTAAGATTTAAATCAGAATTAACGTGGGCTTTTGGGCTCATTTCTTTTTCACCTCCATTAGTAATGGGCCTGCATTTTATTAAATAAAAAGAAGACTAAATATAGTATTTATTAAATAATAAATATGGGAATGTGAAAATATATATACAATATCGGTCATCGATCAGTCATTGTCGATTTCATCACCTAAGAAAGTAAGACTATTTGTGATTTTAGTAAATTTAGTAACCATGTCATTAATAGATTCATTCTCATTCATTAAAAAGTTCTTATATTGGAAACGCAAGAGATCTGTCTTAACTCTCTTGACTTATGATGTCCTCTCATGAGTAACAATCAAATGTGACCAAATCTCATGGTTGGATTTACAATGAATAATCCTAGAAATATCATCATCATTTAATGCTTGAAGTAAGACACAGTGTGCATTAGTGTTGGCATCAAACTCGGTGGCAATATCGAACCAAGTTTCCTCATCACCATCGAGTGCACTAAATTGTTTGGTCACCGCCTTTGCAACTTGACTTCCTAGAGATTGCAAAAATATGATCATCTTAACTTCCAAATGGAAAAGTTAAGGCCATAAAACTTGAGTGGGGACTTGATGCTATCGGCAATGGATGCAAGTGTGTAAGATGAACAAGTAATGCAAATGAATGATTAGAAAGAGGATCTCTCTAAGATGGTTAAACCAAAATTTATAGTCCAAGGCTCTTATACTAATTGAAAGTCACCTAGAGGGAGTTAATTGGTGATAATGCTAAACTAATACAGAATACAATAATATAATTTAAACAATACAAATGGTCAACTCAAAATAAGAAGTGAAGTCGAATCCGCAAATTAAGGCCTCTAAAACTTCTCCTCTTAATTCCTCTAGATAAGAGTTAAGGTGTAAAATTGCCTTCTTATTTGTATGAGAAGTGTGATCCAACAATCAATAGCAATGTAGTAACACCAATGCAATATGATAGTAAGAATGAAAATAGCAAGTATGAGCATAAGTAGAGTAATGAAAATAGAAGCAAAAATAAGGAATAAGGCAATTGCAAACACAAGTTGTTTGTTTTCGAGGTTCGAGCAACTTGCTCTAAGTCCTAACTTCACCGCATAAAGGATTTCACTATCCACTAAGGATTACCACAAAGGCACAGTAATTACAAGGTCTACTCAAGACCCGGAGTACACAACTCCAACTCTCAATTCTCTACACAAGAAGTAGCACTAAGCCAATTGAGGTTCTAAAGCTCTTGACAACTAAAAGGTTACAAACTCTCTCTCTTTACAACTTCTAGAATTTTGAGTGGAGAATTGAAGCTCAAAAAAGTTTGTGAGAGAAAAATTCAGTAAATAAAGTAACCTTTAAGAGCTGAAAACTTCAGAGAATGATTGGGAATTGAAAACACTTTGATTAAAAAACTTGAGAAATAAAAATTTGATTTTTCTTGAAGGTTATATTCCAAAAACTTGAATAAACTTGTTCAAAACTTCTTTTTGTCTCCTGATTGAGTGTGAACCGTGCACGAAAATGTGTGTGTCTAGAAAATCAGAGTCTAAGTGTATGCGCTTTGGCTTCCTCGATACTACCGTAATAGCATAGAGGCTATACGGGTCGAATTCACAGGGGCATGAGATGATAGAAGCTTTATCGATCATGTCACGATTATGTTAATGAGTTCATTTTTGGTTCGAAACAAAAGGAAAAGAAAAAGAAAATAAGAAGAAAAAGAGGTAGAAGGAGATGAAAATCAAGATAAAAACATGATAACGTGGTTTGGAAAATGGTTTTGAAAATAAAGTAAAAAAGGAAAGAAAGCTAATAGCTAGCCAGGCTAATCTCTTAGTGTGATAGTTACCTCACATTGGATCCTTGGTCATCACAAAGACTTGTCTTCATGAGTTTTTCAAAGTATAGTCCATAAGATTGTTCTCCACATCAAAACTTCATTAATAAGGTGTATAATACAATTAAATCATCAAAACTACTACAGAGCAACATGAAAAAAAGTAAGTAGTGCAAGTTAGCTTGTTAGCAAGTTAGGAGTTAGAACCCATCATCATGAGTCATCAATGGCTCTTGCAAGAATAAGCTCTTGTATGATGCTATGAGATTCATGTGGGTTTTAAATCAAGACCTAGATTGTCAGTAGGTTAGTAGTTAGATAGCCATAAAAAGAAACAAGCTAAGCATCTAGATATTAATTAGAAAAGAAGAACAATGAGAGAAAAGAGGAATTTTTCAGAGATTGTCACTCTCTACTACAAAAGACTCTCTCTTTTTCTCATGAATCTCTCTCCCTAACTAACCCTAGATCTATAAAGAAAGAGAAAATATAAGTAAAGAAGAAAGAAAATTCTAAACTAATCCTAAGGAGAAGAAACCCTAGCTACTGATCTCCTCTTCACATTCTGGCCTCCTGGAGTGATATTTATAGGCATTGGGGAATCTAGATGACGAGATGATGCTTCGCGTCAAAGATCAAGGCTTATGGCTCTAACTTTGTCGTGCAAATGCAGCGATAGCCGCATTTGCCGCCTTTGCGCGGCCTAATCAGGGCCATATGCCCTGACCTTTTGGCCGAGGATGCGTCCAGCTACGAGAATCTTTTGTATACCCTTGGTTTCTTGTATTTGGATCGTATTCCAGTAGATACAGTCTTCAATTTGGGATCCAATGTATCTTCTAGAAGCTCTCTGGACTTGATGTCTAAGGACCTAAAATAGGTTTATTAAGCTCTTAATTCTTACTTTGCCCCTATCCTTTGTAATCTGCACGCTAGAGACCAAAAATGGATTAATAGTAGTGTTTTATTTGAAAATCGGGTAGGAAAATATAAAATAATATACAGAATTAATGACTAATTACATCCCCATACTTATCTTTTGCTTATCCCTGAGCAAAACAAAAAAACTAAAAACTAAATTAAGAGTGTTATTACACCAATTTCGTAGGTGACGCGAATGCACTGAGCGTGTGCAGGAAACCTTTAAACCTCTAGGTCCCTTAGAGGATGTGTTATAGTTTCCTGAGAGTTTTCATTGGATTACACCCACAAAATCCATAAAGAAAGAAAACAAATATTAGTATTTTAATAACGCATTTTAAAAGAGAAAAATTTTGAAATTTTTTTGCAAAATTTTAAGCGATCAAAGGTCATAAGTTAACCTAGAATTATTTGTTACTTAAACTTAGTTTAGATGTAAGATCTTGTTATAAATTCGAGGTGAGAATTCAAAATTGAATTGATCATTTGATCTTTCATAAAACCTAGATAATATGCACTTTGTGATAGTGTGAATTTTTGGGATTTCAACTCTAACTATTAAGCCATTTAATATCTGTGTTTCTTATTTTAATTTTCTTAGGCTTTCTAGTTTACCCGAGTAATAAGCCTTTAGCCAGTGACTCCCAAACCAAACAGTTTTAAGACACCAGATGTGATATCCCTCAGGCTTAAAGACTCAAATAAACAAGGCCATAAAACTAAGGGGTTTGTTTTTGTTTTGACCATTGTAAGTCATGAATAATCATGCTTCCTGAGGCATAATTAACCAGCTTTAATAAGTGATTTTTTTTTATTCATTTAATTTTGATTTATTTATGACATTTTAAGTCTTTGTTTCAATCCCAAAAATGTGTAAGTTTAGATGCATATTTTCTAAGGAAAAAAATTCAAGATCAAATTATCTTTTCAATCTATCTTTCTTAACCTAAAATTTAAACAGAATTCATTATTTTAACTAGGTTTAAGAAGTCATATTTGTTGTTTCCTTAATTCCTAAATTCAACTTAATTTTCTTAAAAATAGATCAAAACCTTTTCTTCTTGTTTAAAAAAAATTTTAAGAAAGGAAAAATCATATACAAAAGGGAAAATTCTAAACATATCCTAAAAATAAGTGAAAATGGAAAAAAATCTATGTTAGTAAACCCTCAACCACACTTATTTCACGCATTGTCCTCAATGCATCGTGAATGTATGTATGCATGAAAACAGAGAGGGAAGAAAAATTCACCTCAGGGTGATGGTTCTGGTGGAGGTCTTATTAATGCACGAAATGCGGCCCAATGCAGAGGAGTTGGAGTTCTTAGGAACTCACGATGGACCTCTTTCCTATTATGACCTGGTAATTGATTATGTTCATGAATGTTTTTAATTTGAAAATTATCCCTGTCTAATAACCAATCTTGGAAAATCATCTCTGGGTCATTTTATTTTACACCTTTTTCCAAAATGGAATGTGATATGGTGAAATGGTTAATTAGGGCTCAGGAGCTAATGGTTCAGGAACCAATACTGACTCAGAAATTTGACTCAAATTAAGTAAAGATTTGAAAGTCAAAATTAGTTCAAGATTGAGTCCACATCAAAAAATTGAAACTCTGATTCACATTCATTTTCTCTCAATAAAATGTGACTTTATAAGATTGGTGATTCAAGTTCAAGAGTTACAAGCATGGGAATCAAAATCGGCTCGAAAATGTTACTCAAATTAGGTAAAAATATAGGAGTCAATATTGATTTAAAATTGGAACTGAATCACAAAACTAAGGATCGGGGTCACATTCCTGTTCAAGTTCAATTTAATTGAAATGAAAACTTGCCAAATTGTCAATGTCGTTCTTTAAGATTTGGAATTGGTCAAGTTCAAATTGGAATAATGACATTGAATTTTGGTTTTCAAAATGACATAATTCTTGAGTCAAATTGATAGGTTTAGAAATATCAGGATTGGTCAAAGATTGATGAGGGAGAGTTTTCTTATTCTTATAAGTGTTGATCGATTGACTCATCTGTGCATTTAACCTATCGATGGACTGAGTAATAGAATTTTGGGTTTGAATCATGTCTTCCATATTCTTTTTTAAGTCACTCGGTTCTTCTTGAAAAGGTGAGTATAAAAGTTGGCTTTGAAAATTTTGTTGATATTGTGAATCCACCAGATTTTAAATCTGTTGTTCGAACTCAAGCAAGATTACCATACTCTTTTCTAAATCGACTGATGTTTCAATTTGGTGATGTGGGACTTGGAAGGGTGAGTATGAATCTTAGAAATTCTATGTAAATTGGAGTCTATCATGTTTTGAAATTGTCGCTCGGTCACTTGGAAGGCTCTAGACTCTTTTCTAACTCGAAATTTTCTTTTATTGGTTATTCAAGAAAAGGAGTATATGAAGAACAATGTGAGAAAGAAAATTATGAACAAAGTGATTGAAAATTTGACTCAGGAGAGATGTATCCCAACTGACTTCGTAAAAAGTTGAGATGATATTGCAAATTGGGGTTCTTATACTGGGGATATGGACCATATTGAATCGGATAAATCCAATTCGATCTATTTGGCTGGGACATGTTGTACAAAGCCGAGTTAGAGTTATCTGAGTCAAATGAGGTTGGGGTGAAAAATTGATTCATATTAAAGTTGGAAAATTTTTAGTTATAATCCATTTCATAATAAACATAAACACAAAGGAAAAATAAATAAACAAAAAGAAAGAAAAATCAAACAAGCCTATGCTAGGCGTGACCTAGACTTAGACGACTCCTATCTGGCCGACTGTCCAAGAGAGGAATATTGCAGTAATCGGACCACAAGCTAATCAGCCAGGTAGGGGCAACATTAAGTTGGAGGTTTCAGTGCATAAGCAACGAGCGTTAATTGCGTCAAACCCCTAAATTTTCGAGGCTTAACCTCTTAATTCCCAATCCTTCGACACCGATTTGACAAGAGTCTGATACTAACAACTTCTTCCCGAGGTCAATCTCTTAATGAGCCTGAGATGTTTCTAGGGGGCCAACGTTAGCTATTTATTTTTATTTAGGCTTGGGTTGTGTGAGTGAGGAGGTGATTTTTGGGCTAAAGGAGGATAATGACTTCCCCACCTTATGCTGTATCTGATTTTGTCCTTAACTTTGATTCATACAAGTGTACAATATAAGTAAGAATAAACACTTAAAAAGCGAGTAAATCACCCAAATGTTTGTCCTAAACTATATGTGATGCAATTTGTACACCTTTGTCCAGCACTCAACAACAGAATAAAAACAGTAAATTGAAATGAAATTGACACGTGCCTATATACAAATCTCTAAACCATTTTTACAATTTCAATCACTAATTTTTATTGTTTATAATAGTATTATAGGAAAACAATGCAGGAATATTAACACCAAAAATAAGAATTTTGTCCAAGCACTGAAGTCCCTGCAAAACAGGGACTCCAGATCCCTATTGTTGTCGCACAAACGCGGCTATTGCCGCATTTGCGTGTCACTAGTAAGGAAGTAGATCCCTGCATTCGGGAGCAGGGGCTACAGGCATATATTGACTTCTGAGTGATTGTTTCCTATAAAAACTGACTTGCATATAGAAACAGAGAAGAAATGTTAACAAAATTTGTGAAATAAATCATTCTCAATCCCCGACAACGACGCCAAAATGTTGATTGAGTGTGAACCGTGCATGAAAATATGTGTGTTTAGAAATTCAGAGTTTAAATGTGTGTGCTTTGACTTTCTCGATACTATCGTGATAGCATAGAGGCTATATGGGTCAAATCTACAAGGACAGAAGGTGATAGAAGCTTTACTGGTCATGTTATGATTATGTTAACGAATTCTTCTTTGATTCCAAAAGAATCAAAAGGGAAAAAAAAGAAAACAAGAAGTAGAAGAGGTAGAAGGAGATGAAAACCAAGATAAAAACATGATAAAGAGGTTTGGAAAATGGTTTTTAAAATAAAGTAAAAAGGAAAGGAAACTCTTGGCTAGGTTAACTATTAATTGCTCTGACAACTATGCTAACCTCTTAGAGTGATAGTGACCTCACATTGGATCCTTGGCCATCACAAGACTTGTCTTAAAGAGCTTTTCAAAGCATGATCCATAAGATTGTTCTCCACATCAAAGCTTGATTAACAAAGTGTACAATACAATTTAATTATCAAAACTACTAAAGAGCAAGCATGAAATAAAGTAAGTAGTGCAAATTAGCTTGTTAGCAAATTAGGAGTTAAAACCCATCATCATAAGCCATCAATGGCTCTTGCAAGTACAAGGCCTTGTATGATACTATGAGATTCATGTGGGTTATCAATCAAGAGTTAAATTATTAGTGGGTTAGTAGTTAGATAGCCATGTAAAGAAACTAGCTAAGCATCTAGAGAATAATTAGAAAAGAAGAATAATAAGAGAAAGGAAAATTTTTCCATAAATTGTTACTCTCTATTACAAAAGACTCTCTCTTTTTCTCATGAATCTCTCTCCCTAACTAACTCTAGATCTATAAAAAAAAGAGACAAAACAAGAAAAGATGAAAGAAAATCCTAAACTATTCCTAAAGAGAAGAAACCCTAGTTACTGATCTCCTCTTCGCATTCTGACCTCCTGGAGTGGTATTTATAGGCACTGAGGAATTCTGGATGATGAGACAATGTCAGGCATCAAAGATCAGGGCCTACGGCCCTAACTTTGCTGTACAAATGCAGCAATAGCCGCATTTGCGTGGGCTGATCAGGGCCATAAGCCCTGATCTTTGGGCTGAGGATGCTACAGCTTCGAGAAGCTTTTGTATACCCTTGGCTTCTTGTATCTGGATCTGTATTTCAGTAGTTACAATCTTCAATTTGGGATCCAATGTATCTTCTAAAAGCTCTCTTGATTTGTTATCTAAGAAATCTTGATTAATTACCCAAAAATGGATTCATTAAGCTCTTAATTTTGACTTTGCCCTTATCCTTTGAACTATGCATACAAGAGATCAAAATGGGTTAATAGCAATATTTTATTCAAAAACTGGGCAGGAAAATGTAAAATAATTTGTAGAATTGATGATTAATCATCTACCTGTCAAATGACCGTATACATAGCAAAAGGTATATACAAGTAGAGAAGAGTTCTGATCTTAACCAGGGTGATTAGGCCAAAAAAAGCAAATAGCCGTTAAAAAGGCAGAAAATTGATATATTTGAAAAATACAGTTGTTACTGTAGAAAAACTAGATGATCCGTCGAACGGTCGATCGACCGATAGCTAGTAAAAACTGGCCATTACAGGTTATCAGTTCGGTCAAAAAATATAGTAAGTCCTAACATGACTTCGGTCGACCGATTGGTCGGCCGATAGGCCAAACAAAAATAACTGGCTAAAATCTTGGTCGACTGGTCGGTCGACCAACCCATGTGCACAAGTGTATCTATATGCACAATCGGTCGAGCACTGATCGATCGAGCTAGTGTACAAAACACTAAACAAAAAGCGATCGACTGGGCGGTCGACCGTCCAAGCCCAAAAGTCAAGGAAAACATAGTATTTGAAATTGAACCCATTTTATAATAAATAATATAAGTATAAAAAATGTTTTGGCAACATATGAGTTTTAAGAAACATGTATATAGCTGGTTTTAAAAATATGTAAAAATTTAAAACATGTATCAATAACCAACTCATGAAAAACAAGTTTAAACTTTAAAAACTAAAAAACTTGTATTTGAAATTTGTGTGTGTGTGTGTGTAGTTCTTCTCTGAGCATTAATTCTACATCAAAACATAAACGTACTAATATCTTACAAAAAGTTTCATTAGCTTCAAGTCTTCATCAAAGAGGGCTTCTCCAAAATCCATGCTTGAATCCCTTCTTTGACTCAACTTGATTTCCTCAAAGCTTCTTTATAAGGAAGAATAAGCATCTTCCAATCTCTTGATCCATGTAAGATTATAAACACTAGAACTTGATTAGTACCTTATAACTACATGTGATTTGTAATCATCAAAACAAAATCGATGAGTGTACCAATGAGCCAACAACAAGGTGACAACCTCAAGTCCTTCATCTTCTACTTTCAGATCCAGCTTGTCGAGGTTCCCAACTGCCGTGAGGGTGTATCTGCACTCACATTCATCAGCGGATTACAGATCTTTCACCTTTCGTACAAAAATCAACTGAAGCACAATATTACTCAAATGAGAGAGGTCTTATCTCAAGCTCAACTCTACATTCAGTTAGAGGAAGCGATGAGAAGCTCTGTCAACCATTCCGCAAAACGCGACGAGGACAGAGAAAAGTCAAAACCGCAACATGAAGTCACTACCCGCGCTGAAGACAAGAGAGAGTGCAAATCGCCTTAAAGAGACAAACTCTTCCGATTCTCCCCCCAAGTTCGCTCCAAGCCTACAAGCCGACAGAGCACTTCACTCCACCGAGGCTCTCCATCAACAAGGTTTTCAACACCATCAACGACCTGTTGGCCCAAGAGGTTACACTCTCTTGTTTTGTGTTTTGATGATGACAAACCAAATAAGAGCTATTTGGTACTAATGAATTTGTTCAAGATAAATTTCAGGTTTTGTACCATGTTTGGAGACCATTGGCTTAGCTTTTGCAAGAACTTCTAAGTTTCACATAGCAAGAAAGGCAAATTGCACAATCAAGGAAGAATCATAGAAGAGAAGGCACAAGCAAGGCATTGGATGGCTCAAAGACTTGAAGATTGCTCAAAGAGTATTTAATCATTGTATTTTTAGTTTTATAGTTTGTTAAAGAATAGTGGATAGGTTTGAAGCTCTATCACACACGTTTTTGCGCACATGTTTATTCCAAAATGTTTTCTTATAATTTATACAAAAACATTTTGTTTACAAGATTTGGCCTACAGATATATATTTGTGTTTTATACAAATCTATGTTCAAAACTATTTTTATCAAAATCTAAATCCCCTTTTATTTTCTCTTCAAAATCCTGATTTTTGACCTGAGCCAGTCGACCGAACGGTCGACCGGACCTATGACAGGTTGGCCGGTCGACCGTCCCAGTCGACCGTGGCTCTGGCTGTGCACATATCTGTGTGCACGTTGTATCGGTCGACCGACCGGTCGACCGACTGTAAGCAACTTTGCTCTCGGTTAGATTGGGTCGACCAGGCGGTCGACCGCTGGCCTGCAACGGTCACATTTTTGAACTTGCGGTCGACCGACCGGTCGACCGACAGAGCCGTTTGAACAGTAACGGGCATTTTTTTCTGAGCTGTTTATTTTTGTCTTTTTCTAACTTAAGTGAGTTTAAATGACTTGTTTTGGGTTTAATACATTCTGATTAGCCCTAAAAATGTTTTATCTTCTAACCCTAGCCCTCTCCTATAAATAGGGGTGTTTGGGGAGAGATTGGTTCACCTAATTATTACAAGAAAACTTCAAAAGTTTAAGGCATTCAAAAGAGCTTGGTTTTTGATTTTTGTGCTGAAATTCTCTCTCATTTTCTGAAGTGTTTTTCAAAAGAATTCTCTGATTTCATTTTCTTTTCTCCTTGCACACAAGAGCTTCATTCCTACTCATTGTTCTCTAAGGACCTTTTGTAAGGGAAGAGACAATTGAAAGAGAGAGTTTGTGGTCTTTTGACTACTCAGAAATTCCTTGTACTTGAGATTGTGGAGTTGGGTACTCCATTGTATTTGTGATCTTTGTGATAGTGGAAGTAGCTAGAATCCTTCTGGGGAAGGTGGGGAGTAGAGCTGGGTGCTCGAACCTCGATAACATATCTTTGTGTTTGCGATTGGTTTACTTTTCCTTGTCATTACTTATTGCTTGAGATTGTCATTGCCATATTTATTTTCATTCATATTGTCAATCATTATCCCATACAACAAGGTTGCATTGCGCACCTCTAACTCATTTTACGAGGAAGCCGGAGGAAGGAGTTCAGAGCCCTTAATAGGGAATTCGGCTCTTAGTCTTGTTTTGGGAGATTGTTGCATTACATTTGCATCATAATTTTTAAATTGCTCATTGATTAGCATCATCACCTATTCACCCCCCCTCTAGGTGATTTTCAATTGGTATCAGAGCTTGGACTCTAGGTTTTGGCTTAAATCCCATTTGCTAATCAATATTTCTCATTTCATTCATTCATCACTAGTAAACATGGCCGATAACATTAAATCCCCACCTAAATTTGATGGACTCAACTTCCCTATTTGGAAGGTTAGGATGACTATCTTTTTGCAATCATTAGGTAGTTTAGTGGCTAAGTCCTTAACCAAACCCTATGTAGCACCCGATAGTGATGAAAGCACATGGACCGACTTCAACTTTAGAGAATATGAGGCTAACTCCAAGGCCCAAAACTCCCTTTTAACCGCCTTGAATGAGGATGACCTTACACGGGTAATTCATTACCAATCCGCCTATGAGATTTGGCAACACTTATTGGTCACACATGAAGGGACTTCACAAGTCAAGAGAGCTAAGATAGATCTCTTGAGGTCTCAATATGAATCATTTAAAATGCTTGATGATGAATCTATTGATTGTATGATTACTAGATTCACTAAAATCACCAATGGTCTTTCTTCCTTAGGTGACGTCATCTCCAACGATCAAAAGGTGCGCAAAGTGATTCGGGCTCTTCCTCCATCTTGGGAGATAACGGCCACCACCTTGAAGGAATTGAACGACAAAGATGAGATGGACATCATCAGTCTCATTGGGAACCTAAAGACCCATGAGATGGAGAAGAAAGCAAGAGAAGAGGCCGCTCCAACAAAGAAGAAGTCCTTAACTTTCAAGTCTTCATCCACTCTTGAAGACGATGAAGAAGAAGATGAGGAGCTCTCCCTCCTTGTGCGAAATGTCAAAAGGATGTACCGGAGGAACAAGCTCAACTTCCGGAGAAAATTTGAAGGCAAAGAGGAGAGGAAAATTATATGCTACAATTGCCGAAAGCCCGGACACATCATGGCGGATTGCCCGGAGTTCAAGAAGAAGATGACCTCCTCCTTCAAGCCAAAGAAATCGGAAGAAAAGAAAGCGTATAAGGCAACTTGGGATTCGGAAAGCGAGTCCGAGGAAGAGGCGGATGTTGCAAATATGTGTTTCATGGCAAACACACCTAAGGTAACCCCTCAACCCCTTGATGATGAAGATGATGAGTTAAGTAAGGAAGTTCTTGTACATGCTTTTGTTGAACTTTCTGAAACTTATGATAACAAGAAAATTGAATGCTTTAAATTGCAAAAAGAAGTTGCTTTTCTTAAAAATCAACTTACTATGGTTTCCAAAGAAAAAGATGATATTTCTTCCAACCTCATTTCTATTCAAAATGAATTTAGTGCCTACAAGGTTTCTTGTAAGGCTAAATTTCCTATTGTTGATGAAAAAGAAATTTCTTCTTTAAAAACTAAAATGGTTGATTTTGAAAAGGTTTTGAAAGATTGTGCTTTTAACACTAAGAAACTTGAGGAAAAATTTTCTAAAAAGCACACATCACATGCTAAGATTTCTCATACTCACACTACACCTAACACTTCTCATGCTCATGCTCACAAAGCTCATGCTCACAAATCACACACCCATTATGCTTTTAAATATGGTAGAGTATATAGATGCACATATTGTGGTAAAAATGGACATTTAGCTAAGTTTTGTTATGATCAATTAAATAGATCCAATAATCTTGTTTGGGTTCATGGCTCTAACCCTCAAGGACCCAAGAAAATATGGGTACCAAAATCAAGTCCTAAATTGTTTGATGTAGGTACACACCAAGGCTCCAAGACGTAGGGAGCGGTGATACCTTGATAGTGGTTGTTCAAGACACATGACGTGGGATATCAACAACTTTACAACCCTATCAAGGTACATGGAAGGTGGCTCCGTCACCTTCGGGGATGACTCCAAAGGGACTATCATCGGTATAGGTAGCATTCAAATTGGTGCATCTCCTATTATTGAGAATGTTGTTTTAGTTGAAGGTTTGAAACATAATTTGCTTAGCATTAGTCAATTTTGTGATCGTGGACTTAAAGTTATTTTTGATGATTGTTCTTGCAAGATTTTTGATATTAAAACAAATGATTGTATTCTCACCGGTTTTCGTGATGATAATGTTTATATCATTGACATGCTTAATATTGAGTGCTCTACTAAATGCTTGAATGCTTTTGATGAAAATTCTTGGCTTTGGCATAGAAGATTAGGACATGCTTCTTTTGAACATCTTTCTAGGATTAATTCAAAGGAATTGGTGAAGGGTATTCCTTACTTGAAGTTTGAGAAAGACCGCATTTGTGGTGCGTGCCAACTTGGGAAACAAACCAAGTCTTCCTTCAAACCAATCAAGGATATCATGTCAACTAGGCCTTTAGAATTAATTCATATGGATCTTTTTGGACCTACTAAAACTAAGAGTTTAAATGGTAGTAGATATGCATATGTTTTGGTTGATGATTTTTCCCGTTTCACTTGGGTTTTCTTTTTGGAACACAAAGATCAAACCTTTTCTCATTTTAAGATTTTTCGAAAAAGGGTTGAAAAAGAAAAGGTTTTTCGATTTTGAAAATAAGGAGTGATAGAGGTGGTGAGTTTGTAAACCAACTCTTCATGACTTATTGTGATGAAAGGGAATTAAGCATGAAATGTCTTGTCCTAGAACTCCACAACAAAATGGAGTTGTAGAAAGGAAAAATAGAACACTTCAAGAGATGGCTAGGACAATGATAAGTGAATACGACCTCCCTCAATATTTATGGGCCGAGGCCGTAAATACCGCATGCTATATATCTAACCGTATTTATTTGTGTAAAAATTCTTCCAAAACATCTTTTGAAATGTATCACTCTAGAAAACCTAATGTTGCTTATTTCAAAGTTTTTGGATGCAAGTGTTTTGTTTTAAATACTAAAGAGAATTTGGGTAAATTTGATGCTAAGGCTTATGAAGCAATTTTTGTTGGATATTCTACAACTAGTAAAGCTTATAGAGTATTCATTAGATCTTCTCGTACCATTGAAGAATCCATGCATGTTAAGTTTGAAGAATCTAATGTGGTTGTTGAGAATGTTGTAGAGATTGAACCATTAGGTGAAGACATGGAGAGACTATCCTTGAATGACTCACCCGCTCAAGAAGAAAAGCAAGAATCTATTGGTGATGTTCAAGAGGATAAAGTGGAAAGCTCTCAACCGCTTCCCAAAGCTTGGAGATACGCTACAAATCATCCTAAGGAGCTCATCTTGGTGATGCATCTAAAGGAGTCACAACGCGCTCCAAACTCCATGACCTATATGGTAACTTTGCTTTCATTTCTCATTTTGAACCCAAAGGCATTCTCGAAGCCGAGACGGACCCATATTGGTTGCTTGCCATGCAAGAGGAACTCAATCAATTTGAGCGCAACCAACTTTGGCACCTTGTTCCTAAACCCCACGATAGACCAATAATTGGTACTAAGTGGATCTTTAGAAACAAGATGGATGAGTACGGAAAAGTCATTAGGAATAAAGCTAGGTTAGTGGCCCAAGGTTACACTCAAGTTGAAGGAATTGACTTTGAGGAGACCTTTGCACCCGTAGCACGGCTTGAAGCCATACGGATGACACTAGCTTTTGCATCTTTCAAAAATTTTAAACTTTTTCAAATGGATGTGAAAAGTGCATTTTTGAATGGTTTTATTAATGAAGAAGTTTATGTTTCTCAACCTCCCGGTTTTATTGATCATATTCATCCCAATTTTGTTTTTAAACTTGATAAAGCTTTGTATGGATTGAAACAAGCTCCAAGAGCTTGGTATGAAAGGCTTTCTAGTTTTCTCATTTCAAATGATTTTATTAAAGGCAAAGTAGACACTACTCTATTCACTAAGCATGTTGATAATGATATATTAATTGTGCAAATTTATGTTGATGATATAATTTTTGGTTCTACTAATGAGCTTTTGTGCAAGGATTTTGAAAAGGTAATGCAACTTGAGTTTGAAATGTCTTCAATGGGTGAGCTCAATTTCTTCCTTGGACTCCAAATCATGCAATTGCAAAACGGGACGTTCATAAGTCAAGCCAAGTACGCAAAGGAACTTGTAAAGAAGTTTGGACTTGAAGGCTCAAAGACTTGCAACACTCCCATGGCAACTACAACCAAGCTTGATAAAGATAACCAAGGTAAAAATGTTGATATTAAATTATATAGAAGCATGATAGGAAGTCTTTTATATTTAACGGCAAGTAGGCCGGATATCATGTTTAGTGTGTGTCTTTGTGCTAGATTTCAATCGTGTCCTAAAGAGTCCCATCTTATTGCGGTAAAACGCATTATTCGTTATATTAAGGGCACTATTGGGATGGGTCTATGGTATCCGAAAACCGGAGATTTCTCAATGACGAGTTATTCGGATGCCGACTATGCGGGTTGTAGAGTAGATAGAAAGAGTACTAGTGGGACATGTCATTTCTTGGTAATTGTCTTGTTTCATGGTCCTCTAGGAAATAAAATTCCGTAGCACTCTCAACCGCCGAGGCGGAGTATGTTGCCGCAGGGGCTTGTTGTGCACAAGTCCTTTGGATGAAACATACTCTCCTTGATTTTGATTTGCATTTTGATCATATAAAAATATTTTGTGATAATACTAGTACTATACACATGACTAAGAATGCAAATCAACATAGTAAGACCAAACACATTGAGATTAGATATCACTTTCTTAGAGATCATTTTAAGAAAGGAGATATAGATATTGATTATGTTTCCACGGATTTACAACTAGCCGATATTTTCACTAAACCACTTGATTTTGCTAGATTTTCGTTTATTTGTGGAGAACTTAATGTTTGTGTTATTGATTAAACATGTTTTTCATAACCCTTTTTGATGTATGACAAAAAGGGGGAGAATAAGTTTACATGGGACAAAAATAAGTTCATTTGGTCTTGGTTCCATATGAATTTATATGTTTTTATGAGTTTTATGAGTTTTTTGTTATGAGTCTTGTGTTTTATGAATTTGAGAACTCTTGAATTTTGTGTTTTCTTGGTATTGTTTCAATTTGGTTTCAATTGGCATCAAGAGTATGTTTTTGTGTTTTTAATAAATTCTTTTTTTTTTAGCATAAATATAGCATAATTTGAGGGGGAGTCTTCTCCTCCCCCATATTTTTGTCTATAGCCTATTTGTTTTGTCATCATCAAAAGGGGGAGATTGTTGGCCCAAGAGGTTACACTCTCTTGTTTTGTGTTTTGATGATGACAAACCAAATAAGAGCTATTTGGTACTAATGAATTTGTTCAAGATAAGTTTCAGGTTTTGTACCATGTTTGGAGACCATTGGCTTAGCTTTTGCAAGAACTTCTAAGTTTCACATAGCAAGGAAGGCAAATTGCACAATCAAGGAAGAATCATAGAAGAGAAGGCACAAGCAAGGCATTGGATGGCTCAAAGACTTGAAGATTGCTCAAAGAGTATTTAATCATTGTATTTTTAGTTTTATAGTTTGTTAAAGAATAGTGGATAGGTTTGAAGCTCTATCACACACGTTTTTGCGCACATGTTTATTCCAAAATGTTTTCTTATAATTTATACAAAAACATTTTGTTTACAAGATTTGGCCTACAGATATATATTTGTGTTTTATACAAATCTATGTTCAAAACTATTTTTATCAAAATCTAAATCCCCTTTTATTTTCTCTTCAAAATCCTGATTTTTGACCTGAGCCGGTCGACCGAACGGTCGACCGGACCTATGACAGGTTGGCCGGTCGACCGTCCCAGTCGACCGTGGCTCTGGCTGTGCACATATCTGTGTGCACGTTGTATCGGTCGACCGACCGGTCGACCGACTGTAAGCAACTTTGCTCTCGGTTAGATTGGGTCGACCGGGCGGTCGACCGCTGGCCTGCAACGGTCACATTTTTGAACTTGCGGTCGACCGACCGGTCGACCGACAGAGCCGTTTGAACAGTAACGGGCATTTTTTTCTGAGCTGTTTATTTTTGTCTTTTTCTCACTTAAGTGAGTTTAAATGACTTGTTTTGGGTTTAATACATTCTGATTAGCCCTAAAAATGTTTTATCTTCTAACCCTAGCCCTCTCCTATAAATAGGGGTGTTTGGGGAGAGATTGGTTCACCTAATTATTACAAGAAAAATTCAAAAGTTTAAGGCATTCAAAAGAGCTTGGTTTTTGATTTTTGTGCTGAAATTCTCTCTCATTTTCTGAAGTGTTTTTCAAAAGAATTCTCTGATTTCATTTTCTTTTCTCCTTGCACACAAGAGCTTCATTCCTACTCATTGTTCTCTAAGGACCTTTTGTAAGGGAAGAGACAATTGAAAGAGAGAGTTTGTGGTCTTTTGACTACTCAGAAATTCCTTGTACTTGAGATTGTGGAGTTGGGTACTCCATTGTATTTGTGATCTTTGTGATAGTGGAAGTAGCTAGAATCCTTCTGGGGAAGGCGGGGAGTAGAGCTGGGTGCTCGAACCTCGATAACATATCTTTGTGTTTGCTATTGGTTTACTTTTCCTTGTCATTACTTATTGCTTGAGATTGTCATTGCCATATTCATTTTCATTCATATTGTCAATCATTATCCCATACAACAAGGTTGCATTGCGCACCTCTAACTCATTTTACGAGGAAGCCGGAGGAAGGAGTTCAGAGCCCTTAATAGGGAATTCGGCTCTTAGTCTTGTTTTGGGAGATTGTTGCATTACATTTGCATCATAATTTTTAAATTGCTCATTGATTAGCATCATCACCTATTCACCCCCACTCTAGGTGATTTTCAACCAACATGGGTCAGACCATCTGAAACCAATCCAGTACGATCCCACTCCCCCCGAAGTAGAAGAATACTTCTCTCATCACAATGATAAAGAGTACAAGACTATCGACTGTCATAGCCTCTAGAAGTACCTAAAAGAGCTCATCTTCTAGGGCTTCCTCAAATAATGCATCCTCACTCCCGAAGTAGCTACCGAATCTGGACAGTCGAAGTTCCTCCCCTACCCAATTACTCAGTATGAAGTGATTAAGTGATTCAATTATCCCATTATAGATAGGGTAGTACCTCCATCCTTGATGCTCTTTGTGTCTCAATTCCAAGTAATTTATTTCAGTATTGAATAAAATTATATTTTTACTTTTAACCATTTCAGCCTACTTTACTGTTGGGATTATCCCCTCTCAGTGTCCCACCAAGTTTGCCCCTCGTTTATGTGTCTTACGCCCACTCGAAGATGATTGCGAACCCAATGTTGCTGATAGGTCTCACCCCCACTCAGAATCCAAAACTTGCACGCTGAACTGATGGGTCTTACCCCCACTCGGACGCGGCAATGCAAGTACTAGCCTACGAACTCCCTCTCTATTAGCCTACGGGCAGTTAAAACCCTCCAATGTGGGTCCAATCCCCACTCACAGTCCCTACTCTGCTTCAGGGATTTCCCCCTGTCAGAGTCCCCATTTGATATTTGGTTGATGGGTCACACCCCCACTCGGAGACACAAACATTAGCCTACAGGCTCCCCTCATCTAACCCATGGGTGGATGACCCCTGGCAGTTTCCCTCTGCCAGTGCCAACTCTATTGCTAGAAAATTTTCCCCTCGGAGGCCCAGATCGCTACTCTACTGATGGGTTTTACCCCCACTTAGAGTCGACGTATCTAATCTGTCGATGGGTCACACTCCCACTTTAGGTCCATACTGAGTTCACAGCTCTATTGATGGAATTTTTCCCACTCGGAGGTAATCGTCAATCTAACTCCACCATTGGGATTTTCCCTACTCGAAGGACCGAGTCGCCACTCCGCTGATGGGTCACACCCCCCAACTCAGAATCGACACATCCAATTTGTCGATGGGCCATACGCTCCACTTTAGAATCTTATCAAGTTTGCAAGCACCGTTGATGGAGTCACCCTCACTCGAAAACAACACTGCATGCTTACACTCCAAATGTTGGTTTTTAAAATAATTTTTAAACTTATTTTTTTTCCTTACTTGATTTTCTTAATGGTTTAACATTCAGTGTTTAAAAAAATTACATTATTCACTATTTATGTGTTTTGCTTGGAGACTTGTCGATGATCCAAATTGAGACAAGAATCTTTCAAGATGTAGTATGTATGGAGTTAGTGAATTAGTGAGCATTGATTGTTTCTTCTTTTACATTCCTTCACTCGTGTTTTTGACTGTTTCCAAACCCAATTCACTTTCTTTTTGCTTTCTTTTTCTCAAATTTCAACTTCCACCAAAGCGTTTTCTTTTAACTTTTTTTATCTTTATTTTCAAAACAGAGAAATAACTTATTTTTGACAAAGTACCCAAATACAAATACTTTCATGGCATCCCTCCTTGTGGATCACGGCCTGCTTAGCTACTTGTTATAGCGGTAATATTGAGGAAGCTGGAGCACCATTTCTAAACTCTCATTTCACAATTCTATTTTTGTGCACTGCTTTTACCTTAATCAACAAGTCCCTTATATGGATGTAGTTCTAGCCCATTTTAGTATGCCAGATTCCAAGAAGGGTTACTTACCTTTCAGTTATAGAATCACTTTATCTAAGGATCAGTGTCCCAAGACACCTGAAGAGATAAAGAGTATGAAGACAGTTTCTTATGCTTTGACAATAGGAAGTTTCATGTATGCTTTGCTTTGCGCTAGACCAGATATTTGTTTTGTTATAGACATGGTCAGCAGATATCAGTCTAATCCGGGATGAGAACACTGGACCGCAGTAAAATATATACTTAAGCATCTAAAAGGACTAGAGACCATATGTTAGTATACCAGTCAGAGAGTCTAGTGCCCCTTGGGTACATAAACTCAAATTTCCAATCAAATAAGGGTGCCAGAAAATCTACCTCAGGATTCGTGTTTACCTTAGGAGGTAGAGCCATAAGTTGGAGGAGTGTAAAGCAATCTTGTATTGCTGACTCCACCATGGAAGTCGAGTATGTTGTTGCCTCAGAAGCAGCTAAGGAGGCAGTTTGGCTCAAAAACTTTCTATTAGATCTTGGTGTGGTCTCTTCAGTACAATCAGCTATTACACTATATCGTGATAATAGTGGAGCAGTTGCTAACTCAAAGGAACTAAGAGCAAACACATTGAGCATAAATATCACCTGATTTGATCATTCGAGAGCAGAGGTGAGGTGATAATGACAAAAATTGCATCAGCTAACAGTCTGAAAAACCCCTTCTAAAGAGCTTGCAAGGCAAGATTTTCGACAGTCATGTTGAGGGGATAGGATTCAGATGTATGTCAGTTTGGATTTGAGTATAAGTGGGAGATTGTTGGAGATATACTAAAAGTCTTAGTCTTTTTGTATTAAAACTCAGTATATGGTTTATTATTTAATAATATCATTTCCATTTTTTGAGAATCTTTATCAGTTTATGATTGTACTACATACATGTGTGTCTTGTATTCTGCATTGTAGATGACCTGGTGTGTAGAGTTCAGCTTACACTCGGAAGGTAAAATTATCGGATCCCCATAAAATATAAGTTAAGTCAATAATCTTAGATGGAGTTGAACACACCATCGGTAGGATTGTAATGTAATCTCCTGAAATAGTCTATCTTAACTATAGGAGACTGTTTGATGTCTCAGACTGTTGCATTAGTGCACTTTATGTGTATTGGACAGGACCAAGTTGAGATAATTTTCTATATACTGACTATATTAGAAAATTAACACCCCATGATTATTATTATAACGCCCCAATCCCGCGGGTACGGAGAGGTTACTACGACGTATATACGTAGGTTAAAAATACCCTGACATATATCAGCTAAGTATCAATACAGACAAGAATCAGAGTGCGAAAGTACAGAGATAATATAAATTCCAACACAACAGTACATGTACATAGTTATCACAGAGTGTGATCTAATATTACAGTAATATTACATCACTAGGAAACATAAAAGCAAGATTTACAATATAAACATTACAAAAGTTGGTCACGACCTATCAGGAGGTGCCACGAGCCAACCAGGGGGAGACAAAAGAGGGGACTAGAGCCACAGCTGTCTGCCTGCTTCACAAAATAAGCTTGGTCCTCAGCAAGAAGGATCCACGTCTGTCCAAGCTCCGAGATCTGGACATAAAAGTCCAAGAGAGTCACAAAGCTGCCCAATGAGTGATAAGATGAGTGCTAAGTGGCGTACAAGGACAAGCACATATGTATCGATAAATTTGAATCATAAGCATGTATTGAAAACCGTGTCGTGAGCACATGTATACAGGAACAGATAAGGAGGCGGTAAGTGAAGCAGATAAGGTAACACCACATATCTCCCAAACTAACATAAAACTGATAAAACTGAATAAAACTGAATATGAGTCAAAACTAATTGTGCAATCTTAGGTCACGGCTCCATGAGACTAGTACGTTGAAGGGATAATCCAAATAAGGAAACCCTCATATATATGCCTTTATCACATATCACCTTAATCCGAGTGGATACAACCCGAGTTGCAAAATAACACAACAAATTGTATATTAGCATCTTATTATAATTGGGGCAGTCTAAGTTGTAGGTTTTAGTATGTTTCCCATTCCACATACTTTCACTTACAACTAATAGAGCCAGTTATTTGAAAACTGATGGAGTTCGACGAACCATATTTAGAATTGGTCCCGTATATGCCTGAGACAACGGTTCAGGAGTATTCGGTGTTGAGCCAGAATGTACCGCTAGGTATCGGGACTTATTGTACGTTCGAACAGGAATAAGGTATCACAGATCCTATAGAAATAGGCCTAGGGCTTATGGAAACCCGGTAGGAATAAACAGGAGGAATAGGGGTGCCAGTACACCCCACAGAATCCCTGGTGGCCGCCAGATAATCCCTCAAGTATGTGGCCACGTGTGACTCGATATGACTACCATAAACATGAAATTATTCGGGACCATCAATTTTTCCCAAAACCCGGTGCAAGTTGTCTTATTAAAATTTATTATGTAACTATCAGTTTACGAGAATAGCAGGACATGATCAGAAATTCAGAAGTACATGAGTACATGCATAACAAGAGTATATGAGTACTATAGATTAGGTCACTGTATATATAATACTGGATAACAGGTACAGGATTCCCATAAATGTGATAATCACAGGTCAAGTGTTAACATGACAGGTGGCAGGTGATAAGTGATATCATAATAAGGGCAGGTGTCAAATAGTAGCATATCAAGTGTCAGGTGATAGCATGGTAAGGGTTAACATATCAAGCATGTGCATGGCAAGTGATAGAGTAGCAACTGAGCACAATCAAGTGGAGCTGAGCAAGCGAGAGGCATGGACAGCGAACAGTGTTTAGTCACTAATGCGCTTGGCAGAGTTACCAAGATGACTCAGCTTAAAATGCGAGTGTAAAATCTGACAGCATCCCGCCTAGGCGAATCTAGTATATAAAGCGTTGGGCGCTAAACATGTCTATCAGGCGATGCTGAAAATGAAACTACCTATTGATAAACCTCTGAGAGGTTAAGCCCAGAGGCTGAGTATATACCCACAAGAGATGTTAGTACCAATAACACACATGCATATATGACTAGCAGGCAAGAGAACCGACAAGCGAGAAAGCAAGCATACGATTATCCAAATGAAGTTAAGCGGGCTGGAGCGAAGCTAATGTATAACACTAAATGTTATCATGCTCGGCGTGGTTACCGCAGCATAGTTAAACGCACGTGTCGCAGTATGCATATGAGATGCCATACTACCACTTACGGCAAAGCCACGCTCACGGAGTAGCTACGCTCGAATGGAGTTCGATAAAGTGCTGACGTTAGGTCCGCCTACCAGGCGCAGCATATAAAAAGTCCAGATGACTTTAATAAACCTCGAAACTCTGAGGCTGAGCAACACGGGGATGTAACTAAACCGTGCTTGAAGAGATTATGTAATTAATCTCTGCTCGCTGTCACACGGTGTAGTTAGTGAAACACAGGGAGTTCAAGTAAAGTGAAAACATAGTAAGTCGCGCCTGACGTGGCTACGCAATTAAGCTCGGCTCGCTGCCATAAGGCTTAGCTATGCCTCCGACGAAGCTAGAAAACTCAGAGAGTTTAATCCCGAAGGCTGTTAGTACCTGTAGAAGATGTTAGTGTCACACAAGTATAAATATGATGTCATTTTCACTAGTACAAGTATTACAGTACATCAATCTAGTACAAGCTACAACATGTCCACAAATTACAACTCATACGAATTCATGAAAATGTAAATACAATTACAATACACCCGTCAAAGCGGGATACCCAAATCAAGGCGAGGACACTCGCCTAAATACAACATGATGAAAATGTCGGGAACTTTGAAAAGCTACGCACACGAACTCCGTAGCGAGGAAACACTAAAGCAAGTAGCGAACGGGGGCTTGGCCCCTTGGTGGCCGCCGGCCCTAGGGTGGTGTGCCACCACTTGGGGGGCCCGGGGGGTGGCCGGCCTCAAGGAGGAGGAGGGAGAAGAGAAGGGAAGAGTGATGGTGGTGGTGGTGGTGTTGGTGAAGGTGATGGAGTTGGATTTTGTTGGAGAAGGAAAAGGAAGGTGATAGAGATGATGGTGAAGGTTATGTTGGAGGTTGAAGTAGAGGTGATGGGGATGATGATATGGTGGTAACAGTGAAGGTGGTGGTGGTGGAGAGAGAAGTATAAGAGAGTGAAGGTGGAGTTGTAGTAGTGGTGAAGGTGATGTTGAAGAAGATGGTGGAGTTGTCGCCGGAATAATCACTGGAATGGTCCCCGGAGACATCGTCAGAGAGGAAATAGCCGGCCCCTAGCTTGTGGTGGTGGTCGGCCTAGGTGGTGGAAGAGTGGAGGTGTTTTTGTGAAGGGATTTGTAGGTGATGGTTGTATTGAAGAAGGAAAAGTATATGGTGAAAGTTTGGAGGAGTTTGGAGTTTGTGGTGAAATAAATGGAGATGAAGGAGGAAAAATATGATGGTAGGGAGATGTAGAAGTTGTAGTTGTAGTGGAGATAAAGGAGGAGTGGGTGGTGATAGGGTTCTGATGGATAAATGAAAAGGAAATAAGAAGGAAAGGGGTTGTATTTGAGTTGGTATTTAGGGTTAGGGTTTTTTTGTGTAATGATGATGGGAGAGGGAGTTATGGCCGGCCTTGATGATGGGAAGGGTGTGATGAGTGGGTTTTAGAATATGGTGGAAGAAAAAGAACGGAAGGAAAAAGAAAAAAGGAAATGAAAATAAAAAAAGAATAAAAGTAATTGAAAGAAAAAATAGAAATATTTAGAATGGTGGATTCCCCAGAATCGGTCGCGGATGCGGAAAATTTTCGGAAAAACACCGGAATCGCTCGAAAATCAAGTATCTCAGAAAGCTCTCCAAAATCAAGAATACTATACTGAATATCATGATGAAATTAGATTCAAGAAATTTAGCCTCATTTTCAAATTAAAAATTCTGGAATCAGCCGTCAATACGACCGACACCGAATCTGACGGAATTTTGATAAATTCAGAAAAATCTCAAAAAATGCATTAAGATAGCAAATATTATTTTAAGAAAAAATGTGAAAGCGATTTTTAGAAATTTAACTCCTTTTGTGATTTAAAACTTCGAAAATCAATCAATGGTAGCGATCAATCCCTATTTTGGAGATTTTTAATAAAATAATTCTGAAAAATTCTGAAAAATCATGAAAATTCTAAAATATTAAAAAATAGTGTTTGAAATAAAAATCGATCAAATCAAACTAGCAGAAATGTCAAATCAATCAGTATACTAGGATCGGGTTCCCGGTTCAGACTAGGGCTGACTCCGAGTCCACGAATCTAGATCTAAAGTAAAAGAATCACATAAATAATTATAAAATAAATAAATACAAAAATTAAATCAAAATACGATCAAAAAATCAGAATACGTATCAAGTACGTATTCTGAGAACGGGGCGTTACAATTTTGAGTGCTTAACTCTTAATCCCAAATGTTTAATGAATAGTGTATATTATAATTGGCACTTTGATTCATTAAGAAGTGAGATTCTTTTTTGAGTCAATAGTTTCAGTGAGTTAAGTAATAATGTAAGATGTACGATGGCCTTTATTCATTGACGGAATATACGTCCCAGTTGAGGAAAACTTATAAGTTTTGTACATATTAAAACCTGTAGGTGGATTTAATTATCCGAAATGACAAAAAAGTTAAGTGGTAGTTATCAAGTACAAGATGTTAATTCAGTAAAATTGACAGTAATTTAATTTAATCGATGGACATCAAAAAGCTTAACGTGAGGAGATTTTAGGCATATAATAATAAAGATCTCGAAAGTAATTTTGAGATAAGGACAGAAGTGCAATTACAATTCTATAATAGACTAAATTATAATTTATGAAATTTAGGATTAATTCAGGTTGAATTACTGTTTTCTAATTTTATTAGAAATCTGATCTTTTTTGATTCCTAGTGGTCCTTATCACAACCTATATAAAGCCACCTATAGCTCTTGGCCGCGGTATGGATCATATAGGAAAAAAAAGAGGAGAAAATCCTAGTTTTTAAAAGGCGGCAGGAACGAGCAGAAGGAGAGATTGGAAGTTCAGAGTCCACCCTTCATCTGATCTAGCGCTTTTGAAATACGATAGAAGATCACTAGGTGTTCGAGACATCTTTCCAGTTCATAGTTGAAGATTGTTATGGAGGTCAGTCCAGCTCGAAAGTATGATCTCAGTCTTCGTTAAATTTATGAGATTGCATAATAAGTTTTCTTGTTCAACATGTATCCGCTCAAGGCGATCTCAGGAATATTCGGCACCTTCAGATGGTAGAACCTATAACTTGTCGTCTTCGGATGGAATTGCTGCGAGGGGATTTTGAGTTGTTCTCAGGTGGGAATAGCCGCGTGAGGGTCTTGAGAAGAAAACAACATCGAGGGGGTTTTCAGAAAAAAAAAAAAAAAATGATAGTTGAAAAGTGAAATAACTTCTGTTGTATCATCTGCGGACGGAGTTAGCTGAGTTGGCAAAAGATCCAGATGTCATTATTTTTGTCGATCGGTTATAGCATGTGTGCACGTGTCACGCACACATGAACCAAACCCCCTTTATAATATAGAGTGCATGCGATCTTGTTGAAACCGAAGGAAGTTCAGTGTCAATATTTCCCTTTATTACCCTCGCTTGGGCAAACAATCTTACCAAAAAGCCACAACATTGGATTCTTTTGGAACAAAAGTCCTTGAGAGTCAACAAAATCCATGATGAAAGAAGAATATAATATATAATAAATGTTTGATATTTGGCAATCACTCCTCTTCAGACATTGAAATATCATCAGTAATAGCTCCATGACAGTCAAAACCATCTCATTGCATTTTTGCAACAGAGATCAGATTCGGATCCCCTAACGCCCGATAGCTATAGCTCATCTCCCAGCACTCTTCCATGTACATTGAGTGCCCATCGGAAGAAACATTGGTTTCTATATATTTTTTTTTTTCAATTATTTTTTTTGAGGAAAAAAACGAAGACATCGTATTCTCTCTCTCTTTTTTTTCCTTGTAACTTTTGGCTGCCTGTGATGCCGTAAGCATGCCGGCATGCAGTGCACATGGACACATCCTGACATGAACAAGACATGGCATAAAATAATTCCCAAATTTTAAGGAATTTTTATAGTATATAGAACTTTAATTGATGATTTCATTAGTCAATAACGTACTGTACTGACGATTTTGTTTTAACAATTTATCTTGTGAGGTATCAGTATGATAGCTATGAACTTAATTTCACCTAAGAAGTGAGAGAAAAAAGAGCAGTGGGAATATTATCTTACTTGTTTTAAATCGGAAATAAAAAATAAAAAAAAATCTTTTTTTCCCCTTTTATGTTTTACATCTTCGTTTTATACTATCATTTTCTCACCTGCACATGCAGGTGTTACAGTTAATTTTGTGGTGATGTAAATCTCACTTGTAATAAATTGTAACTTAATGAATTAATTTTAATATCATGTAAATCTCACTTGTAATAAATTGTAACTTAATGAATTAAATTTTGATATCATGTAAATCTCAATTGCAGTTCAATTATAGTTCAAACACATCACTTTAAAATAATATTTAATTTAATATTATTTTATGGTCAACCTTTTTACTTCCACTTCCAAATAACTAACAAATCACCGGAAAACGCATTATTTTTTCCACTTACACTTCACTTCTATGTTACAACCAAACACCGAAAAAATTATTTTCACAAATCTCATTTTCCACTACACTTCTTCATTTTTCACTCCCACTTTTCACTTCTCACTTCATGAATCCAAACACGCGACTTCCATTTATAGCTTCATTATATATAGATAAATACAAAATGATAAAATAAGGCAAAAAGATACAAGTTTTTCATGCTTCATAAAACATCATGGATATTCCGTCAATGGAGATCATATTTTGGAAGATTTTACTAATGATTATTCATATACTCTTCTTAGTTTATTTTATAGGGACAGAGTCATCATAGAATCCAGAATTTAAGGTGATATGACAATAAAAAATATTTAAGGCCCAAAAATAGCGTGCACTATAGCCTAAGATCATTGTTGGGCCTAGCCCATAAAATATTTCAGCATTTCTTCATGCACGTGTTTGGCGAAGTTCTTATTGAACCAAGACGTCCAGGCTCCAAAAGCCCTTGTAGGCACAAAATTGTATGTTTTAATTTATTTTTACTTTATTTTATTATTTTTTGAAAATTAAATGGTTAGAGATAGCAGAAAGAAAGTGGTGAGGGGTGGTAAGATGTGAGGGCGAGGGGCGATGTTTTTGTCTTTAGGAGCGGTTGCTGTGTCAATTATTTAATGATTAGGGAATAGAATTTGAAGGAGCAATCATCATTAATTATAATATTAACCGCAGGACAGGACAACCTCTTGTTTAATTAGATCCACTTTAATTATTCAAAGATGGGTATTATTAATTGTTATTGTTACTAGTTGCTGCTACAGTTGGATGGTTTATTTTTCCAGCTGGTTCATGCAGAGCCGTGAATGAAAAGTAGAAACAGAAAGCTTCGGATTAAAAAAAAAAAAGGGAAAATGAAACTCGTTGCACTTGCCGACTGCAGTGTTGGGATTTGGGTCGAACAAATAGTCCCACATCGGCTAGACGTAGGGATGGTCTTGAACATATAAGGATTTGGACAACTCTACTGAGAAGGCTAGTCTTTTGGGTGGTACCTCAAGTCCTTAGAAAAGGATGAATATTTAGATTATATGTTACTCTAAGATCACCTAGAGGGGGGGGTGAATAGGTGATGGCTAATCTAAAGGTCACTTGTGAACAAATAATGCGGAATTAAAACTAAGTTGACCAAATTAAAATTTCTTTTTAATTTAACACTTATGTATAACACAAGAGTGTTGCCGAATTCCCCTTGCGAGGCTCTGGACAAGCTCCTCTAGATTCCCCTTGAATGGGTTGAGGTGCCGCGTTGGCTCTCTTGTTGAATACTAGTGTTAACAACAATCCCAAGCAAGTATGTATATCAATTATGAGCACAAGGGAATATATCATGCATATATAAGATGAACACAATAAATTGAATGCAAGATATAAAATAGAGACAAAGAGAGAGAGAGGGAAGAGTAAGCAATCGCAAACACAAAAGGTTTGTTTCGAGGTTCGAGCACACTTGCTCTACATCCCCGCCTTCGACACACGAAGGATTTCCACTATGCAAGATCCCACCGGATCTCTCCTCGGTGCCGTACACCTACAAACCCTCGGACTCCCAAGTCCCGTACACACGCAAGTCCACCGACTCGCCGAGGCCGTACCTCTACCAATGAGTTCACAACCGAACTCCAACCACAACGAGCACACTTGCCCGCTTCCTCAAAGTACAAAGAAAAATCTCTTTGATGATCACAACACTTGATCACCTAAAGAGCACTCTCACTACAACACACCTATAGGAATATCTAGCAATGGATAGCTCAAGTGTGGTGTGAGAAAAGCAAGGAAAGACTATGGTGAAAAACTCAAAGAATCACTTAACACTCTCTTGATAAAAACTCCCTTTAAGATGGGAAATATTTGCACTCAAATATGTGGAGAGAACTTCTGAAATCAGTTGGAAAAACTAGCTCAAAGGTCTCCAAAATCTTAACCTCAAAACAGTTGACAAGACCCCCTTATATAGGCTGCCAGAAATAGAGCCGTTGGGGTTCTGTCAGAGCTGTCGGTCGACCGCCGGTCGACCGGCCAACGGTCATTTTTCTGACCGTTGCAGCCACCGGTCGACCGGCTCGGTCGACCGATAACCTGGAATGAACTGTCGGTCGACCGGCCCGGTCGACTGATATTTCCAGAGAGCAAAGCTCTCTTGGTCGGTCGACCGACCCGGTCGACCGGCCACTGTGCTGACAACGTGCACAGGGCTGTGCACATCGGTCGACCGGACCGGTCGACCGGTTTGGCCTGTCAGCCAGTCTCCAGGTCTGAAAATAGGATTTAAAAATCTTTTATAAAATCCTAAAAATACATAGAAATTCTACAAAAATAGTTTTACCAATATACTTGAAAGAACAAACATGCTTGCACAAAATCAAGACATGTTATAGATGTTTTGGTCTATTTTTGTAACTTGGAATATTAGCTCAATAACCAAAATGTATTTTTTCAAAACATGTTTTTCCAAACTTGTTTTTTCTAAATCTTCATCAAATACAAAAACAAGATATTTGAGTTCATTTTAAAGCATAGTGTGTATGGATATGATCCACTACACAATCAATAAGAAATATCTATGTTTTTGATATAAAGCTCTAATCAAGATTTTGGTTTAAAGATATGAACTATGAAATACCAAAATCCAAGATAAATATTTTGTCTCAAAGAAAATCTTTGTTCTAAATAAAAATTCTTTTCTAAACATAAAAATCTTTTATGAAAGCACTTTAAATCAAGAGTTCTAATCAAGAGTGTGTGTGTGATATAGACTTGAGCAATCCACCAACTATCTATCTTTTACATTTTTACTAAAACAAAAATACAAATTCTATACCTAGACCCAAGTCTTCAACTTCTTGAAGTCTTCCCTTGAAGGCTTCTCATCTTCTTGACTTGGTCCAAGCTTGATCCAAAAACTCCTTGGATCACCACATGCAAGCTCCAAATCTTGTTCTTTTAACCTTTGTTGAGCTTTGCACCTACTAAGATCTTGATCATGAATTTGTCACTAATTAGCACAAGATCATTAGTAATCATAACTTCATGAGTTGATCATCATCAAAACTAGGGTGATAGGCCTTTGGGCCAACAATCTCCCCTTTTTGATGATGACAAAACTCATGGAGTTATATATGCATGGATTAAGTAAAGCTTCAAAGAAGCTCCCCCTTAACTCATGCATAATAAATAAGCAATGGATATTCAATGAAGCACTTAAAAATGTATGCAAATGAATGCATGTAAAACAAAACAAATCTTTTATTTCTTGTGATGCATGAGTAAAAGCACAAGTCAAAATCTTTCTCCCCCTTAAGTAAGGAACAAATACTTCTCCCCCTTAAGGAAATCATGCATATAACTCACAAATTCTTCTCCCCCTTTTTGTCAATCATCAACAAAGGGTTCAAAGAAAAATACAGCAAACAAATTTTCTCCCCCTTTTTGTTAAAAATAAGGAAATCAAGGAGGGTTAAAAATAAGGAAATCAAGGAGGGTTAAATACAAATCAATCAATAAAATTTATATGCGATATAAATTCATGAAGAGGAAGACGTTAAGTTAGCTTCCCGACACATATACATTACATGAAAGAGGGATGACAAGCCCTAATTCACATAACGTATAATATGTCATGCATAAGAGGAGATGTGAAGCTCCCCCTACACACGTATATCATGAAAAGAAGAGTTGTCAAGCTCCTCAAATTATAATATACTCAACATGAATCTATATGTAGAAGAGATGTTAAGCTCTCTTTGCATATAGACAATACAAATCAAAATTTTGAATTTTTCTTTATCAAAACAAAATTTTAACTTTTCTTAGTAACAACAAATTTTGAGATATCAATTGTAAAATAATCAAATTTTGAATTTTTGATACCAATTTCAAAACACAATGCATAAGCTTATTATGAAATACCAATTTGAAATCTAATTAAGCTTAGCATCAACAATCTTTGTGCTTTAAAGGAAATACCACTTGTAAAATAAGCACAAATAGATAACATATATGTATGACAAGATAATACCAATAGAAATTGATATAATTTGAAGGCATTCATACATACAATCAAAATATGGATATACACAATCATGAAGTCATATTGATACCAATTGCAAATAACCAATGATACCAATTGAAAAATAAGCATAAGTGTATACATCATATAATCTACCATATGAAGAATTCGAACTAGTTAAATGAACTTGTTTTAAGAACTAGTACGAGATCCTTCCATCAAGGAATAAGTTAAAAGGTTTTACATGAAAGATCAATGAAACACAAGGCACTAAAAACACTCTAATCCATAAAGTCCATTTAATGTTTTCAAGAGATGTGAGTGTACTAATGTTATGTGAAGCATGGCATCATGAAAATTAGCAATAAAGTTCAATATTCCTTAAAAATAACATAAATTTTGAAAATACGAAAATCATCACAAATTTTAATATATGAAAATCATCAAAATTATATTTCATAGCATATGTATGTTTTGATAAGACATTAGGTATACATACATATCCCCAAAATACAATTGAGTCCTTATAAATAGATTTGCATGAAAAGCAAATGACTCAAGAGGTATCCATGTATATCTTAATGTTTTGGCAAGACAAGCATATACATGAAATGAAGGGCACATGGTCAAATCACAAGTCCAAAATGGGAATACAAGTTTGAAGATGTAATTATCATCAAAACTAAGCAATACAAGCACATCTAATGGGTTCAAATAGGCATTCAAGTACAAATATAAATAGATTTATTTGTAGCCCATAATATGTACAAGTATAAATCCTAGTGTTGATAAAGGTTAACATTCAAACTAATATTCAAATCATGAAGCATCAAATAAATTTTGAGAATATAAAAGAATTTATCCATAAAATCAAAAATAGGATCATGTGCAAATCTTGAAGAATAGATAACTAGTTTAAATGAATTTTTGACAAACTAGTTAAAGATCCTTCAAAAAAAATAAGATCATATGTATTTCATGAATACTACTAAATACATAAAAGTTCAAGCACTCATATTCCATAAAGCTCCAAATTATATATTTTCTTAAAGATAGAGTGTTCAAAGGTTATGTAAATAGTGTCTACATGAAAATAGTCATTGAAGCCCAAATCAAATATGACTAATCAAAATTTTTATCAACCAACACATAAAAATCATTTTTATCAAAACAAATCATCTTAAAAATAATCTACATGGTATATGTATGAATTATACAAATCTAGCAATATGCATACATATCCCAAATATTAAAAGAGTCTATTAAATGTTTGCATGAAGGCAAAAGACTCACGGGTATACATGTATATTTATTAGATTTGAATTAAACATGCATATACATGAAGTAAATCACAAAAATTGGCACAACATGTATATATGAGAATTATCAAAACTATATTATACATATGCATAAAGTGGATACAAGTGAGCATGAAGTTCAATTATTTAAGAGTCAATTGTAATTCACTATGTGTATATGTATACATACAAGTTTGACAAATCTACATCTAAGCATGTAACTACCACATAAAGCACAAATCAAACAAAATCATGAACATGCTATGAATGTATGAAATAAGTAAAAGCATGTATATAAAAATAGGAGTTTAGAAGTTGTTACCAACTACAAAGCTCCAAGTATGGTGGTCTTTTCCACCAAAATTTCCTTGATAGCAATGCATCTATAAGAGTGTCCATCATATCCATTGCATTCGCTACCAAGGCACCAATCCTCTCACGTTTTGTGAGAGCCCTCACCTACATCAAAATCAAAGGTGGGGGTTTTGGTACCCATGTTTTCTTGGGTCCTTTGGGGTTAGCATTGTTGTAAGGAACCCAAAATCTATTATACTTAGCAAAATATAAATATGGTTTCTTATCAAAACAATATCTTGCTAGATGGCCTTTGCGACCGCAATGTGTACAAATGTACACCTTAGCATGATGCTTATGAGTGTGATTGTGATCGTGATGTGCACCATAAGCATGAGCATGATGAGTATGATGATGTGCATGAGCATGGGGAACTTGTTTCTTTTGAAACAAAGATTCCAAGTTAGAATGATTGAATGCACATGTGCTCAAATTAGAGCTCAAATTATTCATCTTATTTTTCATATTCTTAATCTCATTAGATGTGGCATGAAAAGCATGATGAGATGAAGAATCATTTTTCTTTTTCTTTTTACAAACATTATCTTTTCCTTTTTCAACAAATTTTCTTTTAAAGATTTATTTTCTTCCAAAATACTTTCTTTTTGTTTTTCAACCATAGCAATATTATCCTTCAAAATAGTGTTCCCTTCACATAAATCATTCAATTTAGACATAAGGGAAACATTCTCATTTTTCAAATCATTATTTTCTTTTTCTAAACATGCAAGTTTATTTCTAAAAGAATCATTTTCTACATGCATGCAATCAATGTTCTTTTTCAAATCTTTATTATTCTTTTCTAAGCATGCAATGTTATCTCTACATGAATCATGTTCATTATGCATGCAAGCAATGTCCTTTTTCAAAATTTTATTTTCTTTCTTAATTATGTCATATCTTTCAAGCAATAATTGGCATAAAGAATTTAGCTCATCATATGACATACTAGCATCCTCATCATCGGATTCGGTATTTACCTCAAGGGGGTCATCCCCTTGGACCATGTAGCACTTGTTGGAGGTGTCGCTTCCAACATCCGAATCACTCCCCGCAAGGTATTGTTCATTTTCGCCAAGGGAGATGAGGGTGTTCCAAACTACAAAAGCCATATCATTATTAGCAACCCTAAATAAGTAATCATCATTTAGGGTACTCTTCAAAGCATTTAGGGCTTTTGTATTAGCCTCAAGATTCTTACCATCTATACAATAAGCATTATTAGTAGTGGTAAGATATACATTATAACCTAGGGCTTTTAGGAATAATGACATCTTAACTTTCCAAATGTGGATGTTAAGAATATCAAAGGTGGGTGGTGACATAAAGTCCATGGTGAGGTGTGTGTGTACAACAAATATTGTGATTAGCCCAAAAGTAGGATCTTTAACTCTTAGGTTGTTAGACCCTTATCAAGAGCACTAGCTCTGATACCAATTGTAAGATCACCTAGAGGGGGGGTGAATAGGTGATGGCTAATCTAAAGGTCACTTGTGAACAAATAATGCGGAATTAAAACTAAGTTGACCAAATTAAAATTTCTTTTTAATTTAACACTTATGTATAACACAAGAGTGTTGCCGAATTCCCCTTGCGAGGCTCTGGACAAGCTCCTCTAGATTCCCCTTGATGGGTTGAGGTGCCGCGTTGGCTCTCTTGGTTGAATACTAGTGTTAACAACAATCCCAAGCAAGTATGTATATCAATTATGAGCACAAGGGAATATATCATGCATATATAAGATGAACACAATAAATTGAATGCAAGATATAAAATAGAGACAAAGAGAGAGAGAGGGAAGAGTAATCAATCGCAAACACAAAGGTTTGTTTCGAGGTTCGAGCACACTTGCTCTACATCCCCGCCTTCGACACACGAAGGATTTCCACTATGCAAGATCCCACCGGATCTCTCCTCGGTGCCGTACACCTACAAACCCTCGGACTCCCAAGTCCCGTACACACGCAAGTCCACCGACTCGCCGAGGCCGTACCTCTACCAATGAGTTCACAACCGAACTCCAACCACAACGAGCACACTTGCCCGCTTCCTCAAAGTACAAAGAAAAATCTCTTTGATGATCACAACACTTGATCACCTAAAGAGCACTCTCACTACAACACACCTATAGGAATATCTAGCAATGGATAGCTCAAGTGTGGTGTGAGAAAAGCAAGGAAAGACTATGGTGAAAAACTCAAAGAATCACTTAACACTCTCTTGATAAAAACTCCCTTTAAGATGGGAAATATTTGCACTCAAATATGTGGAGAGAACTTCTGAAATCAGTTGGAAAAACTAGCTCAAAGGTCTCCAAAATCTTAACCTCAAAACAGTTGACAAGACCCCCTTATATAGGCTGCCAGAAATAGAGCCGTTGGGGTTCTGTCAGAGCTGTCGGTCGACCGCCGGTCGACCGGCCAACGGTCATTTTTCTGACCGTTGCAGCCACCGGTCGACCGGCTCGGTCGACCGATAACCTGGAATGAACTGTCGGTCGACCGGCCCGGTCGACTGATATTTCCAGAGAGCAAAGCTCTCTTGGTCGGTCGACCGACCCGGTCGACCGGCCACTGTGCTGACAACGTGCACAGGGCTGTGCACATCGGTCGACCGGACCGGTCGACCGGTTTGGCCTGTCAGCCAGTCTCCAGGTCTGAAAATAGGATTTAAAAATTTTTTATAAAATCCTAAAAATACATAGAAATTCTACAAAAATAGTTTTACCAATATACTTGAAAGAACAAACATGCTTGCACAAAATCAAGACATGTTATAGATGTTTTGGTCTATTTTTGTAACTTGGAAATATTAGCTCAATAACCAAAATGTATTTTTCCAAAACATGTTTTTCCAAACTTGTTTTTCTAAATCTTCATCAAATACAAAAACAAGATATTTGAGTTCATTTTAAAGCATAGTGTGTATGGATATGATCCACTACACAATCAATAAGAAATATCTATGTTTTTGATATAAAGCTCTAATCAGATTTTGGTTTAAAGATATGAACTATGAAATACCAAATCCAAGATAAATATTTTGTCTCAAAGAAAATCTTTGTTCTAAATAAAAATTCTTTTCTAAACATAAAAATCTTTTATGAAAGCACTTTAAATCAAGAGTTCTAATCAAGAGTGTGTGTGTGATATAGACTTGAGCAATCCACCAACTATCTATCCTTTACATTTTTACTAAAACAAAAATACAAATTCTATACCTAGACCCAAGTCTTCAACTTCTTGAAGTCTTCCCTTGAAGGCTTCTCATCTTCTTGACTTGGTCCAAGCTTGATCCAAAAACTCCTTGGATCACCACATGCAAGCTCCAAATCTTGTTCTTTTAACCTTTGTTGAGCTTTGCACCTACTAAGATCTGATCATGAATCTGTCACTAATTAGCACAAGATCATTAGTAATCATAACTTCATGAGTTGATCATCATCAAAACTAGGGTGATAGGCCTTTGGGCCAACAGTTACTACTAGGAAATGGAAGTGGAAAAAGACGACGGAGATGGACGAGAGAACAGCATGCTATTTTTCTTTCTTTCTTTCTTTTTTTGAGTGATTTGGCTCATAAATGAAGTTATGTCTACAGGAATATTGGAACATGCAAATGCACGAACAATCTCAATTATTGTAATGCGCGGGACTTTGAAATAACTTTTTGACCACAGCTGGCTCCTTCAAACAAATTTATTGAATATTAAAATGTTTTATAAACTTACATCAAATAAATATATTTTCTCATGTATTTGTTTCTGCCTAAACATTAACCGCTGATTCTATATGTGGAGTTCACTTAGATATTTGTAGTGGTCATCATGACAGATGTCCACCTAGTTTCAGATGGATGTACGATGCGCGGCAACTCTCAAAACGTCTAATTCAGCTTTTTCACCCAATTCGAATTTCGAACGGGTCAGTAATTAGTAGAAGAGTGAGATCCGATTATAGAGATCTCTATCTTTAAGCCTAATCCTAGAGATCTCTATTTTTAAGCCTAATTCTCATTCAAAAGGCAGCTACCTCTTGGGAACAACTCGTTCTTATCTACAACCGAGCACAACCCATCAGATAGAGATGAACTTTCTCCTATATCAATTTAAAATAGGATGTTAAGCCTAAACAGCTGTTGAGATAAAAAAAACTTAAGTGTTCACACTTAGCAGGATTTTCTAGGCTTATCTATTTGACATGACTTGTATAAATAGAGGCTCCCTTCCAATTGGATGGGGATCTCGTGTTCACCTAAATCAAATAGAATCATATTATAATCGCCATTGGCATAGTGAAACTTCTCTCTCCCTCTTCGTGATTTTTTCCTCTTCGGCTTTTTCATGTAATTCACTATGTTTGCGATTGGCCTTTTCTGTAATTTGTTTACATCCACTTCCTTATTTTGGTGCGTGAATTGATTCCCTAGGAATTACTCACTGCATTTGGTGCTTTCATTGAGAGAGATTTTGAATTCATACTCGAGGCATCTCCGTGAATGTGCCTTATTCCTTCCTCTGAAACTACCCAGTAAGACTGACATAGCTCGATCGAGGAAGAGTGTCAACCAGATTATGGCCGACTTCGTCGTTCTGAGGAAAGCAGAAAAAGCAATAAAGGTAGCAGAAGCAACGAGTTATCGGCCCACCCTATTAGACATTCACATCTCAGACGCGGAGGACTCCCATCCTACCGTTGTGTCGGCACTCAGGAGGCAGACCGTCGAAACCGCGCCTCTGCCCAACGAAGACCAACTCCTTTTGATGTTTCCTCCATGCGAAAGCAGTTGGAGAATCAGCGCACAGAGATGATCCATCTCTGTGAGGTGGCCTCGCGTGAGAAAGAGGCGACAATCTGTGTCCAGACACATTTGCTCAAATAATCGGAGTACAACGAGAGTCGTGATCTTCTCTCACTAAGGGGAAAAAACCCACTGGCCCCCTTCACCAACGCGCACAGAGGAATCTGCTCACTCCACCGGAAGTTCGAGATGCATCTGGTTAGAGGCCTACAAAGATAAAGAGGAGTCCGAGGACACTCGGTGTTCCCAAACGCCAAAGTTCCCTCAGATTAAGGACATAACGGATCTAGTCTAGGAGTGACTCAACCAAGCGAGTCAACAGTTCCCAAAAGAGATGAAGTACAGGGGGTTGAGGCCCACCGACTCCTCGTTATCAAGAGAAATCACCAGGCTTCACTTCCCAAAGAAGTTTGTGATGCCATCTTTTACTTATTATTCGGCAACCTTCGACCCACTCCTTCATTTCTGTCAGTACCAGGACAAGATGGCGGTCTATGCCCACACGACCACCTCCTCTGCCGAGTATTCCTATCCAGCCTTAAGGGGGTCGCCTACCACTGGTTCTATTCGCTCCCGAGAAATTCACTCTGGAATTTTTGTGAGGTGATCGATGCGTTTTTTTTAACCAGTTTGCTTCTCAGAGAGAATTTTAGAGAAACAGCAACCAACTCCTTATAGTAAAATGAAAGTCGGGGAGAGCCTTAAGAACTATGTTAACTATTTTCAGAGTCAGATGGACCCGGTATATAACTGCAATGAGGATGTAGCCATTGCCGCCTTCATCAGCGGGCTACAGGTCACCAATCCCTTCAATAAACACCTAGTGAAGAACGACGTCAGCACGATGAGGGATATTCTTATTCGGGCTCAGTAGAATATTCAAATAAAAGAGGTGACTTGGACTATGTTCAGCCACTTCCCGAGACATGGCCCCATGACCGAGAAGCCGAAGCCATAATTCCCCCCGAGAAAAATCTGAGCCACAACTCCTCGGCCGTCTGCAAGCCATCAAGGCGTGCTACTGAATCCGGCAAGGAAGGTAAGTCAGAGGGCGACCTCACCCCATTCCGCGTACCAATCGACCAGATTTTCAACGCCATCAAAGACCAGTCTTGGGTCAGGCGTCCGGCCAAACCCCTCCCTCCTAACCAAAGAAGGCCAGTCTGGTGACTACTGTGCATTTTATGATGGGAGGGGCCACCTCATGGTGGACTGCCAGACCCTACGATGATACCTCCGGACTTGATCAATGAGGGATACCTCCGGGAGTTCATTCTCAATCCCTGATTACCTTCAGAGGTTAGAGTGCAGAGGCAGCTCGACGCCCCAGCTGAGCACCTTGCAAGCACCCTTGTTCAGTACCGGAAGGTGAACGCCATCTTCGGCAACTCTCCGATAGAAGACACTACCATTAAGGAAAGGACCCTCTATGTCAACGAAGCCCGCATGGACAGTCATCCAGCCATAGTAACTTGCCCCCTTACTTCTCCTGTTGGGCTAGTATTCTTCTCAGAAAAAGATTCATATGTCGTACTCTTCCCACACAACGACGCCTTAGTCATGACACACACATCGGATACTATAAAGTGTCAGAGATCCTAGTGATTTACCCACTGCATTTGATGCTCTCGTTGAGAGCTTCTGAATATTTACTGGAGATCTCTCGCTATCCAACACCCTTACTCGAGATCTCTCGCTATCCAACACCCTAGCCTATCTGAAAGATGAGACACTTCCCGACGACAAAATGGAGACAAGGAAGCTCCAACACTTGGTCACCTGGTACATAATTCTCGAGGATATATTATACAAGAAATCCTGCTCCAGTCTCTACCTCGACCCTTATCTAAGATGCCTTAGTTTAGAGGAGGCTCAAAGGTGATGTAGGAAATCCGTGACGGCAACTATGCGAACCACGCGGGAGGACACTCTCTCGCCCACAAGGTCATCAACCAAGAGTACTACTGACTCAAGATTTTCGACAATGCCACGGATTACGTGAGAAAATACCCACGATACTAGATGTTCACTCCAGCATCAAACAGGCCAAGCTCTGACCTTTACATCTAACGCAGCCCGTGCCCTTCATGCAATGAAGACTGGACGTAATCGGACCGCTCCCCCGAGCACAACCCTAGCTGCGTTTCCTACTAGTAGTCACCGATTACTTCACCAAATAGGTCAAGCCAGTACCACTCTCTGAGGTCAGCGGGCAGCAGATTATCAAGTTCCTCTGGCAGAACATAGTATGTCGCTTTGGGATCCCCCACACTATCATCTCTGACAACAGAACAAATTTTGTCAGCAAGCAAGTGGCCAAGTTCTATGCCAAGTACAATATCGCCCATTGATTTTTCACACCTTATTAAACCCAGGGCAATGGCCAGGCTGAAATCAGCAACCACACCATCCTCGACAACTTATGCAAAAGCCTGAACAAAGCAAAAGGCAAATGGGTGGAGAAACTCTCTAAAGTACTATGGGCTTATAGGACCACCAAACTCGTCCCGACTGGAGAAACCACATTCTCATAAGAATACGGAATGGAGGCTATCATCCTGGTTAACATCAGCACGCCGACGCTCCAGGCAGTAGGAGTGGTCCTAGATCAGAACAACACTTTCTTCGTCTGATGCTAGATCATTCATAGGAAAGGTGACAACAAGCCCAAATCCACATCGTAGCCTATCAAGAGCAAATCTAGGTGGCTTACCACAAGAAGGTGAAGTCTAGGAAATTTCAAGTCGAAGACTTAGTTCTGAAGCATGTGATTCAGAGCACGCGGCAGAAGAATCATGGTAAATTAGGACCCAACTGGGAGAGTCCCTACATCATTATTGCTCGCGGAGAAGGTCGTACACCCTGGCCGATTAGACAGAAACCAACTCAATAAGTAATGAAACTCTTTTCACTTGAAGCGATATTATGTGTAAGTCATGTAATGTTCAATGAAAGGATCATGTCCTGTTATTTTAATCGCGTTTCACTCAAATTTGATATCTGCCTCGAGCATCAAGTACATTCACTGCAGCCTATACTTGGGTACACCTTGATGGCTGCCAGAGCAGATCAATCGCCTATACGGGTCCTCACCCTGACGGTGACCCCTCGGGGAGCCTCCTGAAAGATGGAGGCTCACGGACGTCGATCCGTAGAAGCTGGCCTATAATGGGACATACCCTGACGGCCGCTCTAGTAGATCCATAGCTTATATGGGTCTTCACCCTGACAACAACTTCTCGGGAGTCTCCTAAAAGATGAAGGCTTACCCACGTCGATCCCTTGGAGCTAGCCTACAATGGGATATACATTGATGGCCGCCCAAGTAGATCCACGACAAATATGGGTCTTCACCCTGACGGCAGGCTCTCGAGGAGTCTCATGAAGGATGGAAGCTCACCCACGTCGATCCCTCAAAGTCGGCCTATAATTAGATATACCCTGATGGCCACCAAAGTAGATCCACTCCTATACGGGTCTTCACCCTGACGGTGATCTCTCGGGGAGCTCCTGAAAGTTGGAGGCTCACCCACGTCGATCCCTTAGAGCCGGCCTACAATGAGATATACCCTGATGGCCGCCCGAGTAGATCCACAGCCTGTACAGGTCTTCACCCTGATGGCGACCTCTCGGGGAGTTTCCTGAAAGATGGAGGCCCATCCAGTCGATCCCTCAGAGCCAGCCTATAATGCGATATACCTTGATGGTCGCCCGAGTAGATCTATGGCCTATATGTGTCTTCACCCTGATGGTGACCTCTCGAGGAGTCGCCTAAAAGATGGATGCTCGCCCATGTCGATCCCTCAGAGCCAGCCTATAATGGGATATACCCTGATGGCCACCCAGTAGATCTACAGCCTATACGGGTTTTCACCCTGACGGCGACCCCTCGGAGCGCCTCATGAAAGACGGAGGCTCCCCACGTTGGATGCTTGAATCCAACCTATAATGGGGTATACCCTGATGGCCGCCAGAGTAAGTCAATCGCCTATACGGGCCTTCACCTTGACGATGACCCTTCAGAAAGACTTCTGAAAGATGAAGGCTCACCCACATTGATCCTTAGAGCTGACCGATAATGAGATATACCCTGATGGCCGCCCGAGTAGATCCATGGTCTATATGGTTTTCACCCTGACAGCGACCTATCGGGGAGTCTCCTGAAAGATGGAGGCTCACTCACATCAACCTCTCAGAGCCGGCCTATAATGGGTATACCCTGATAGCCGCCCGAGCAGATCCTTGACCTATATGGGTCTTCATCCTGACGATGAACTCTTAGGGAGTCTTCTAAAAGATGGAGGCTCGCCCACGTTAATCCCTCGAAGCCAGCTTATAATGAGATATACCGTGATGGCCGCCCAAGCAGATCCACAGCCTATATGGGTTTTCAGCCTGACAGCAACCCCTCGGAAAGCCTCCTGAAAGATGGAGGCTAGCCCATATTGGATACTTGGAGCCAGGCCATAATAGGGTACACCCTGATGGTCGCCAGAGTAGGTCAACTATATATACGGGACTTCACCCTGATGGCGACCTCTCAGGGAGCCCCTGAAAGATGGGGGTCTCACCCATATCGATCCCTCAAAGCCAGCCTATAAAGGGATAAACCCTGATGGTCGCCCGAGCAGATCCATAATTAGTCTCTAATTTTGCATAATTTTTATCACATCCGCATATTTATTTGGTATAAAATTCTGCTAATAAAGCTTTACTTGCTTGATTCTAGGTCCATGGTGTGCAATGAAAAAGAAGACCCTAAATCACCATTTAATTGGTGATTAAAGGCCTATTAAGATAGCCATTGACCTAGGAGGCTGATTCTGTCAAAACCAGGGGGGCAAACCAGAAATCGGGACTAGAAACTGATAGAGGACAGACGTGATAGCGCGCGGCTCGAAGCGCCGCGCGTGCAGCAATCATATGGCCGCGGCCGCGCCGCGCTTCAGGCCAGGGTTTGTCCCCTGGCCCCCAGTTCCCCTGATGCCTATAAATACCCCCTGGGTTCTCCTTCAGCAAGATATACAAAGTTTAGAGTAGTTTTTCATTCCATATTGTAGTTAGTTTAGGTTAGATTAGTTCTTCTTCTTCCTCTTTGTATTTTCATGTATTTTAGATCTTGTATTAGGAGAAAGAGTAATACATAAGTGGAATGCAAGAGTGCTTGTAACAGAAGGTGACAAGCTATGAAAGGTGCTCTCTTTACCTCTCTTTGTTTTCTATCTAACTTCTTTTACATATTTAGCTAGTCTTTTCTCTCATGGAAACTAACTGCTAACCACTAACTTGCTAACTTCTTTTATGATAATCCATATGAATCTAATAGCCTCGATTTGGCCTTGCTCTTGCAAGAGCTATTGATGGCTCATGATGATGGATCTAACACTCTAACTTTCTAACCACTAACAAGCTAATATTACTTTACTCCATGCTTACTTTTAGTTTTATGGTTTAAGTATACTTGTACTTGTTTTATTGAGTTGAGTTGTGATGAGTTACATATGGGTCATGCTTTGCATCGCTCTTGAACTAAGGACTAGTGATGGCCAATGATACATGTGAGGCAACTATCACTAAGAGGTTAGCGTGTTGGTAGAGTCATTAGTAGTTAGTGGCCGTGAGTTTTCTTTCCTTTGCACTTATTTTAGAAATACAACAAAAATCACAAATACCATTCTTTTCTATGTTTCCCACTTCTTCGTATTTCACCATACTTCTTCTTTCAATCTCTATTCTCTTTTTTTTCATTCTTTAAAACTTTGAAGAATTTTTAATACACACGTAAATCAACCAGTAAAGCTTTTATCGCGTCCCGTCCTTATGGATTCGACTCGTTTTAGCCTCTATGCTATAACAGAAATATCGAGGAAGCCAAAGTATACACTTTAATCTTGATTTCAAACATACACTTTTTGTGCGCGGTTTTCCCCCGATCAAATTTTGGCGCTGTTTTCAAAACATACACTTTTTGTACTTATGGAGTTTGTGGGTGTAATCCGCTGAAAACCCTCAGGAGACAAAACTCCTCCTCTAGGGAAACTTAGAGGTTTAACGGCTTGTTGTACATGCTCAGTGCAATCTCGTCACCTGCGAAAGTAGTGTAATAATTTTCTTATTTTTGTTTTGCTTAGGACGAGCAAAAAGATAAGTGTGGGGGTGTGATTAGTATCTAATTTTTCATAATTTTTATCACATCCGCATATTTATTTGGTATAAAATTCTACTAATAAAGTTTTGCTTGCTTGATTCTAGGTCCATGGTGTGCAATAAAGAAGAAGACCCTAAATCACCATTTAATTGGTGATTAAAAGCCTATATCATAGCCATTGACCTAGAAGAGCTGATTCGTCAAAGCCACGGGCCCAAAACCAGAAACCGAGAGCAGAAGCTGACAGGGGACAGATGGGACCGCGCGCGCTCGAAGCGCCACGCGCACGACCCTAGTATGGCCGCGGCGCACGCCGGGCTTCGGGCTAGGGGTTGTCCCCCTGGCCCCCGTTCCCCTGGTGCCTATAAATACCCCCTGGGGTTTCAGAGCAAGAGATATACAGAGTTTAGGGTAGTTTTTCATTCTATATTGTAGTTTAGTTTATGTTAGATTAGTTCTTCTTCTTCCTCTTTGTATTTTTCATGTATTTAGATCTTATATTAGGAGAAAGAGTGATACATGAGTGGAATGCAAGAGTGCTTATAATAGAAGGTGACAAGCTATGAAAGGTGCTCTCTTTACCTCTCTTTATTTTCTATCTAACTTCTTTTACATGTTTAGCTAGTCTTTTCTCTCATGGCAACTAACTGCTAACCACTAACTTGCTAACTTCTTATATGATAATCCACATGAATCTAATAGCCTCGATTTGGCCTTGCTCTTGCAAGAGCCATTGATGGCTCATTATGATAGATCTAACACTCTAACTTCCTAACCACTAACAAGCTAACATTACTTTACTCCATTTTACTTTTAGTTTTGATGGTTTAACTGTAGCTTGTACTTGTTTTGTTGAGTTGGGTTGTGATGAGTTACATATAGGTCATGCTTTGAATCGCTCTTGAACCAAGGACTAGTGATGGCCAATGATACATGTGAGACAACTATCACTAAGAGGTTAGCGTGTTGGTGGAGTCATTAGTAGTTAGTAGCCGTGAGTTTTCTTTCCTTTTCACTTATTTTAGAAATACAACAAAAATCACAAATACCATTCTTTTCTATGTTTCCCACTTCTTCGTATTTCACCGTACTTCTTCTTTCAATCTCTATTCTCTTTTCTTTTCATTCTTTAAAACTTTGAAGAATTTTTAAAACACACGTAAATCAACCGGTAAATCTTCTATCGCCTCCCGTCCTTGTGAATTCGACTTGTTTTAGCCTCTATACTATAACGGAAGTATCGAGGAAGCCAAAGCACACACTTTAAATCTTGATTTCAAAACATACACTTTTTGTGCGCGGTTTTCCCCCAATCAATTCACGGCCTATACGGGTCTTCACCCTAATGGCGACCCCTCGGAGAGCCTCGTGAAAAATGGAGGCTCACCAACGTCGATCCTTTGGAGCCAGCGTATAATGGGATATACCCTGATGGCCGCCCAAGCAGATCCATAGCCTATATGGATCTTCACCCTGACGGTGACCTCTTGGGGAGTCTCCTGAAAGACGGAGGCTTGCCCGTGTCGATCCATTAGAGCCAGCCTATATAGGATATACTCTAATGGCCGCCCGAGTAGATCCACGGCTAATTAGTCTACAGTTCTACATTATTATATCACATTTTCTTACCGATTTATGAATAATATAACATTTCTAATTGTGTTTTGGTCTACTTTACAGATAAATCAAGAGTCTATGGGTAAAAGGGTAATAAGAGCTTAATTAAACCCATTTTTGGGTAATTAAATCTGCATTTCTTGGAGGCCAAGCAAGGGAGCTTTTAGAAGATACATTGAACCTAGACCCTTGCGCACGTCAGACGAGAATCTGGACAAAATAACCAAATCTGAGTATATCTGAATGGTCCCCGAAGCGAAACGAACCCACGTATCAAAACAGGGACCTAGGTCCCTGGTATGGCCGCAGAAATGCGGCAATGGCCGCATTTCCATGGCCCTTGTGGGCCCACGCGTCGATTTTCGACGCGTGACCTCGTCTCGTCTTCTGAACCTCCTTTTGCCTATAAATACTGCAGGGTTTGGCCAAAACAAAAGCAGATTGAAAATAAGCTAGGTTTTCTCTCTTTTAGTGTAGTGTAGTGTAGGTGTTCTTCTTCTTTCTTTTGTATTTTTATTTTCTTTTAGATTCATATATTAGGGCTGAGAGATTCAGAGAGAGAAAGAGAGATTGATGTAATAGATGGTGACAATCTATGTAAAGGTGTCTCCTTTCTTCTCCATTGTAATCTTCTTCATCTTTTACATGATGCTTAGTTAATTTTTCTTCTCATGACAATCTAACTACCAACCACTAACCATCTAACCTCTTACTTGATAATCAACATGAATCTAATAGGCTCTACAAGGCCTTGCTCTTGCAAGAGCCATTGATGGCTCATAATGATGAATTCTAACATTCTAACATTTCTAACATCTAACCCATTAACTTGCTAACTTGCAATGTGTTCTTTATTTCATGCTCATCTCTAACTGGTTTTGATGATTTAATAGTAGCTCGCAACTTGTTGTGTGGTATGATGCGTTGTTTGAATGTAGAAGAACAATCTTATGAGTCATGCTTTGTATCGTCTCTTGAAGCCAAGGACTAGTGATGGCTGATTAGTATCTAATTTTGCATAATTTTTATCACATTCACATATTTATTTAGTATAAAATTCTGCTAATAAAATTTTACTTGCTTGATCCTAGGTCCATGGTGTGCAATGAAGAAGAATACCCTAAATCACCATTTAATTGGTGATTAAAAGCCTATATCATAGCTATTGACCTAGAAGAGCTGATTCGTCAAAACCAGGGGCCCAAAAAAAGAAACCGGGAGCAGAAGCTGACAGGGGACAGATGGGACCGCGTGCGGCTCGAGCACCACGCGCGACCCCAGTATGGCCGCGGAAACGCAGCCTAGGCCGCGGAAACGCGGCCGTACGGCCGCGGCATGCGCCGGACTTCGGGCCAGGGGTTGTCCCCTGGCCCCCGTTCCCCTGGTGCCTATAAATACCCCTCTGGGGTTTCAGAGCAAGAGATATATAGAGTTTAGGGTAGTTTTTCATTCCATGTTGTAGTTTAGTTTAGGTTAGGTTAGTTCTTCTTCTTTCTCTTTATATTTTCCTTGTATTTTAGATCTTGTATTAGAAGAAAGAGTGATACATGAGTGGAATGAAAGAGTGCTTGTAATAGAAGGTGACAAGTTATGAAAGGTGCTCTCTTTACCTCTTTTTATTTTCTATCTAACTTCTTTTATATGTTTAGCTAGTCTTTTCTCTCATAGCAACTAACTGCTAACCACTAATTTACTAACTTCTTTTATGATAATCTACATGAATCTAATAGCCTCGATTTGGCCTTGCTCTTCCAAGAGCCATTGATGGCTCATGATGATGGATGTAACACTCTAACTTCCTAATCACTAACAAGCTAACATTACTTTACTCTATGCTTACTTTTAGTTTTGATGGTTTGAGTGTAGCTTGTACTTGTTTTGTTGAGTTGGGTTGTGATGAGTTACATATGGGTCATGCTTTGAATCGCTCTTGAACCAAGGACTAGTGATGGTCAATGATACATGTGAGGCAACTATCACTAAGAGGTTAGCGTGTTGGTGGAGTCATTAGTAGTTAGTGGCCGTGAGTTTTCTTTCCTTTTCACTTATTTTAGAAATACAACAAAAACTACAAATACCATTCTTTTCTATGTTTTTCACTTCTTCGTATTTCACCGTGCTTCTTCTTTCAATCTCTATTTTTTTTTCTTTTCATTCTTTAAGACTTTGAAGAATTTTTAACACACACGTAAATCAACCGATAAAGCTTCTATCACCTCCTGACCTTGTGGATTCAACTCGTTTTAGCCTCTATGCTATAACGGAAGTATCGAGGAAGCCAAAGCACACATTTTAAATCTTGATTTCAAAATATACACTTTTTGTGCGCGGTTTTCCCCCGACCAAATTTTGGCACCATTGCTGGGGATGGGAACGGTTTGATTTCACGTTTTTTGTTATCTTTTCTTCTTTGTTTTTTTGTGTGCAGGTTAAAGTTTTAGCGTTGCAGAAGTCCACACTTGCTCTTGTGTGATCGGGTACATCTTGTATATTTTTATACTCTACTGCTAATTTTTATATTACCTGTATACTGTAAATAATTTTAAGAATTAAATACGGTAATTGGATGCTTTAAAACGGTTTAGACATTTGCATCTAGGCACGTGTCAATTTTCATTCCAATATACTGTATTTTATTATTGTCGTGATCTTGGCGGAGGTGTACATATTGCATTGTATATAGTTAGGACAAACACTTCAGTGATTTACTCACTTTTTTGTGTTCATCTTATCTATATTGCACACTTGCACAAATTTAATTTAAGGGAAAACCCAAAATGACATAAGGTAAGGAAGTCATTACCCTCCCTTAGCCCAAAAATCACCTCCCCACTCACAGAACCCAAGCCTAATAAAATTTGCTAGATGTTGGCCCCTAGGGACATCTCGGACTCATTTTGGAGATTGACCTAAGGGGGAAGTTGTTAGAAGTTGACTCTTGTCAAATCGGTGTCTAAGGTTGGGGATTGAGAGGCGAAACCTCAAGAACAGTGGTTTGACATAATTAGGCCCGTTGCTCCGGCGCGGATACCTCCCACTGATCTTGCCCTTACCTGGCCGATTAACTCATGGTCAGCTTCCGACAATATACCCCCCATGGACAGTCTAACTAGTTAGGAGTCATCTAGGTCTAAGTCAACCTTAGCATAGGCTTGTTTTCTTTTTCTGTATTTGTTTGTTTGTTTGTTTGTTTGTTTTCTCTTTCTTGTAAATTGTGATATGAATTTTAACAGTAACAATTCTTTCAATCATAATATGAATTCATATTTCACCCCGACCTCATTGACTCGGATAACTCTGACCCGGCTATGTACAACATGAACCAACCATATATGCCGAGTTGGGATTATCTGACTCAATATGACCCATATCCCCAATCTTATGACCATAATTTTCAAAATAATTTCTACTTTTCACAGAGTCAATGGGGATTCAACTCCCCCGAGTCCAATTATCAACCATCTTGTCCACAATTTTCATCCCCCAATTTTAGTTCATATACTCCTTTTCTTGTTCCACAAACCGAAGAAAAATCTGATTTGGAAAGGAGTATGGAAGAGCCCCTACAACAAATGCAAAATTTGCTCAATTCACAATCCTTTCACATCAAACTCCACATACTCTTTTTCTAGAGCATCCAATTGAAGAAGAATCTGAGCTAGAAAAGCGTTTGGAAGTCTTTTGTGAAAGAATGCAAAACATGTTGGGCTCATCATCTCAACCACATTTTCAAGAGTCCTACTCATCTTTTCCAGTATCACCTATTCAAAATGAATAACCATCAATACTAGACTTGAGTATAGAACCCTTGCGTGAGTCCGAGCAGCAATCACAAAATCTGATGGACTCACAATTTCACCATAATTTTCAAAATCGACTTCCATACTCATCTTTTCACAAAGAACAAATTGCTAAGAGTATGGAAGACATGATTCCAAATCCAAATTCTATTACCCGACCTATCAGTAGGTTAGACTCACTTATGAGCGAATTGATCAATGAGAGCAAGGAAAGTCGTTCTTGTCAACCTTTGACCAATCCTTATATCCCTAACTCTACTGATTAGATCCAAGAATCATGTCATTTTGAGAATCCAGATTCAATTTCAGAGCACACATTTGAACTTGACCAAACTCCAAGTTATGAAAGTCGCCTGGACATTCTGGCAAGTTATCCCTTTCCTGAAATTGAAATCGAACCTGAAAGTGATCCTGAACCTCAAGTTGGTGAGTTCTTTTCACTTTTTGATTCAATAATGACCCCGGTATCTTTACCAAATTTTTTTCTCTATTCCAGAGTCAACATGAATCCTGTACCAGTACACCGTGAAATGGAATCACCAATCCCTTATGATCATACTTCATTGTTGGGGAAAGTGTGTGAACATCAATTCTTTGATTTGGACCCTATTTTTGAACGAATTTCAACTCTCATTGTTGACTCTCGACTTGATCTGAGTCAACTTTCTGAGTCGGTATCGGTTTTTGTTCCTGTTCCGTTTGAGTCCAAATCAATCATCTCTCAAAATCACACTTCATTGTTGGATAAGAATGTTGAAGAAAATGACTTAGTCACTATTTTTGAAAATTGAAAAGTAGATGGGGATAAAATTTTCAATAAGACCATTCAATCCATCAGTCTTTTATTGGTCATGTTAGAGAGGTTATTGGTGGATTTCTGCAGATTCCTGATATCTTGATTGGATAGCAACGCTTGGCCCAATCAGACCACCACCGGAACCACCACCCTGAGGTAATTTTTCTTCCCTCTCCATTTGTTTCATGTCTATACACATTCACGATGCATTGAGGACAATGCATGAGATAAGTATGGGGGAGGGTTTACTAACATAGTAGTTTTAAATTTTCTTTCTTTTACACTTCTTTTTAATTTAAAAAATTTTTAAAAAAATCTTTTTCACTTTTTACAAAATTTTTTGAAACAAGATAAATAGTTTTATTTATTTTTATGAAAATTAAGATTATCTTAGGAATGAGGAAGACCTAAAATTATGATATTTTAAACCGAGTCAAAATAATAGATCTTGTCTAAATTTTAGGATAAGAAAGTAAGATTGAAAAGATAATTTGATCTTGAATTTTTGCCTTAGATTTATGCACTCCATACTTACACAATTTTTAGGATTGAAACAAAGGCTGAAAATGTCATAAAAATATATATAAAAAAATTTGATAAATAAACACCACTTATTGAAGTTGGGTAATTATGCCTCAGGAAGCATGATTATTCACACCTAAAACGGTGGACAAAAAATAAATAATCCCCTTTAGTTTTGTGGCCTTGTTTACTCGAGTCCTTAAGTCCGAGGGATGTTTTCTCATCTGGTGCCCTAACACCATCTGGTTTGGGAGTTACCGGCTAAAGGCTCACTACCTAGGTAAATAAGAAAGCCTAAGAAAACTAAGGGAAGAAAAATATATATATAAATATAATATATATATAATAATATAAATAAATGACATGAAAGTTAGAGTCGATATCCCAAAAGCTTTCACTATTCACAAAATGCATATTTTTCTAAGAGTTTTATGAAAGATTAAAGAGTCATTCAATTTTAAATTCTTACATTTAATTTATAACAAGATTTTACATTTTGACTTAGTTTAAGGAAGATTAATTTCTGGTTAACTTATGACCTTGGATCACTTATATTTTCGCAAAAATACTTCAAACACTTTTCTCTATTTCAAAAATGTGTTTTCAAAATACTAACATTTGATTTCTTTCTTTATGGATTTTGTGGGTGTAATCCGCTGAAAACCCTCAGGAGACAAAACTCCTCCTCTAGGGGAAACCTAGAGGTTTAACGGCTTGTTGCACATGCTCAGTGCAATTGCGTCACCTGCGAAAGTGGTGTAATAATTTTCTTAGTTCTTTTTTGTTTTGCTCGAGACGAGCAAAAAGATAAGTGTGGGGGTGTGATTAGTCTCTAATTTTGCATAATTTTTATCACATCCGTATATTTATTTGGTATAAAATTCTGCTAATAAAGCTTTACTTGCTTGATTCTAGGTCCATGGTGTGCAATGAAGAAGTCCCTAAATCATAATTTAATTGGTGATTAAAGGCCTATTAAGATAGTCATTGACCTAGGAGGTTGATTCTGTCAAAACCAGGGGCTGCAAACAGAAATCGGGACTAGAAACTGACAGGGGACAGACGTGACAGTGCGCGGCTCGAAGCGCCGCGCGCGCAGCCATCATATGGCCGCGGAAATGCGGCCTTTCTGCAGATAGGCCGCGTTTCTGCGGCTACGCTTCGGGCCAAGGTTTGTCCCCTGGCCCCCTGTTTCCCTGGTGCCTATAAATACCCCCTGGGGTCTCCTTCAGCAAGATATACAGAGTTTAGGATAGTTTTTCACTCCATGTTATAGTTTAGTTTAGGTTAGGTTAGTTCTTCTTCTTCCTCTTTGTATTTTTCATGTATTTTAGATCTTGTATTAGGAGAAAGAGTGATACATGAGTGGAATGCAAGAGTGCTTGTAATAGAAGGTGACAAGCTATGAAAGGTGCTCTCTTTACCTCTCTTTGTTTTCTATCTAACTTCTTTTACATGTTTAGCTAGTCTTTTCTCTCATGGCAACTAACTGCTAACCACTAACTTGCTAACTTCTTTTATGATAATCCACATTGATCTAATAGCCTCGATTTGGCCTTGCTCTTACAAGAGCCATTGATGGCTCATGATGATGGATCTAACACTCCAACTTCCTAACCACTAACAAGCTATCATTACTTTACTCCATGCTTACTTTTAGTTTTGATGGTTTAAGTGTAAACTTGTACCTATTTTGTTGAGTTGGGTTGTGATGAGTTACATATGGGTCATGCTTTGAATCGTTCTTGAACCAAGGACTAGTGATGGCCAATGATATATGTGAGGTAACTATCACTAAGAGGTTAGCGTGTTGGTGGAGTCATTAGTAGTTAGTGGCTGTGAGTTTTCTTTCCTTTTCACTTATTTTAGAAATACAACAAAAATCACAAATACCATTCTTTTCTATGTTTCCCACTTCTTCGTATTTCACCATACTTCTTCTTTCAATCTCTATTCTCTTTTCTTTTCATTCTTTAAAACTTTGAAGAATTTTTAGCAAACATGGAAATCAGCCGGTAAAGCTTCTATCGCCTCCCTTCCTTGTAGATTCGACTCGTTTTAGCCTCTATGCTATAACGGAAGTATCGAGGAAGCCAAAACACACACTTTAAATCTTGATTTCAAAACATACACTTTTTGTGCGCGGTTTTTCCCCGATCAATGGCCAAGGATCCATGTAAGGCAACTATCACTAAGAGGTTAGCATGGTTAGTGGAGCAATAAGTAGTTAGTAGCCATGAGTTTTCTTTTATCTTGTTTTAAAAAATCAATTTTCAAACTCTTTTATCATTTTTCCAAAACCTCTTCTTATTTCATTTTCTTTTCTCTCTTATTTTCTGCTTTCTTGTTTTGCTTTACCAATTCACAATCATTTCTTATTTGTTTTCACATTGACGTTTTCATAATCTTCTTCACCTATCACTTCTAGAATTTTTTCTTTTTCTTTTTCTCATTCTTTAACAAAGAAGAATTTGTTAACAACCGACATGCACATAAACTGTTAATACTTCTATCGCCTCTCGTCCCGTGGATTCGACCCGTTGAGCCAATGCTATAACGAAAGTTTTGAGGGAACATTAGCATATAAGCTTTTACACTGATTTCATAAAACACACATTTTTAATTGCTGGTCCGCTCCGATCAACAACCTATATGGGTTTTTACTCTAACGACGACCTCTCAAGGAGTCTCTTGAAAGATGGAGGCTCGCCCACGTCAATCTTTTAGAGCTAGCCTATAATGAGATAAACCCTGATGGTCATCCAAGCCAATTCACGGTCTATATAGGTTTTCACCCTGACAGTGACTGATCGAGGGAAACCGCGCACGAAAATTGTCGTTTTGAAATTAGAAATTAAAGTATGTGCTTTGGCTTCCTCGATACTTCTGTTATAGCATAGAGGCTAAAACGGGTCAAATCCACCGGGAAGGAAAGCAATAGAAGCTTTACCAGTATGTTCACGTGTGTTAACGGTTCTTCTATGTTTTAAAGAATGAAAAGAAAAGAAAACAAAGAATGAAATAGAAGTGTACAGTAGAAACAAAGATAAAAATATTGAAGAGAAGGTATTTGTGATTTTTGTATTTATTTCTAAAACAAAGTAAAAATGAAAGAAAACTCATGGCTACTAACTACTAATTGCTCCACCATATACTAATCTCTTAGTGATAGTTACCTCACATGTATTCTTGGCCATCACTAGTCCTTACTTCAAGAGCTTTACAAAGCATGACCCAAAAGATCGCTTTTATATTCAAACTCAACAAACAAAAAAGCAAACTACTCTTAAACCATCAAAACTAACTAGAGCAAGTATGAAATAAAGTAATCATAACTTGTTATACAGTTTGATGTTAGAGTGTTAGAATCCATCATCATGAGACATCAATGACTCTTGCAAGAGTAAGGCCAAGTAGAGGCTATTGATTCATGTGGATTATCAAGTAATGAGTTAGCAAGTTAGTGGTTAGTGGTTAGTTGCCATGAGTGAAAAAGCTAAGCATGTAAACAGTTAGAGAGAAGAAAACCAATAGAGATAAGCAGAGAGCCTTTCATAGATTGTCACCTTCCATTACAAGGCCCTAACCTTCATTCTATGCATCTCTCTCTTCCCTATTACATGATCTACAAAAGAAATAAAAAGCAAAAGAAAGAAGAAAACTAAACTTAACTACACAAATGGGAGAAACTATCCCTAAAAACTCTCCTCCCTTCTGTTCTGAAAAACCTGGGGTATTTATAGGCAAAAAGGGGAACAGAGAGGCACCATGGGGCCATGCGTAGAAGCTCGACACGTGGGCCCACCAGAAGGCCATGAAAACGTGATTTTTACTGTGTTTCTGCGACCCTTCTGGGGCCGCGTGCCACGCCAGTGGGTGGAAACTATTTGCTTGTCCCTCTACTGATTTCTGCTGGTGGTTTCTGATTTTCTGTAACCCGTTTTGGCAGATCTGGCTTCCAAAGTCAATGGCCATATTTGTAGGCTTTAAATCACCAAATAAATGAGATTTTTGGGCTTCTTCTTCATTCCACACCATAGACCTATGAACATACAAGAGAAGTGTTATTAACAGAATTTAATATTGAAAAATGTGAAGATGTAATATGAAATATGCAATTTTGGAGACTAATCACACCCCCACACTTATCTTTTGCTCGTCGAGCAAAATAGAAAACTAAATAAGAAAATTATTACACCATTTTCATAGGTGACGCGGCTGCACTGCGCGTGTGCAATAAGCCGTTAAACTTCTAGGTTTCCCCTAGAGGAGGAGTTTTATCTCCTGAGAGTTTCAGCGGATTACATCCACAAAATTCATAAAGAAAGAAATCAAATGTTAGAATTTTGAAAACACATTTTGAAATAGAGAAAAGTATTAAAATATTTTTGTGAAAATTTAAGTGATCCAAGATAATAGGTTAACCAGAAATTATTCTTCCTTAAACTAAGTCTAAATGCAAAATCTTGTTATAAATTAAATGTATGAATTTAAAATTGAATCGATTATTTGATCTTTCATTAAAAACTCTTAGAAAATATGCACTTTGTGAACTGTGAAGATTTTTGGGATATCGACTCTAACTTTCATGCCACTTATTTATATCAAAAAAAATTCTTCCCTTAGTTTTATAAGACTTTTTGCTTACCTGGTTAGTGAGATTATAGCCGGTTACTCCCAAGTCAGATGATTTTAGGACACCAGATGAGAAAACATCACTCGGGCTTAAGGACTCGAATAAACAAGGCACAAACTAAGCGGATTATTTTATTTTTGTCTATCGTTTTAGGCGTGAATAATTATGCTTCCTGAGGCATAATTACCCAGCTTGAATAAGTAGTTTTTATTATTTATTTATGTATTTTTTTCATTTATTTTTTTCTTTTTTATTGGCATATTCGTCTTTCTTTCGATCCAAAAATTGTGTAAGTGTGAAGTACATATATCTATAGCAAAAAATTCAAGATCAAATTATCTTTTCAATCTTACTTTCTTATTCTAAAATTTAAACAAGATCTATTATTTTGACTCGATTTAAGAATTCATAATTTTAGGTTTTCTTAATTCCTAACTTTCTTAAAAATAAATCAGATCTATTTCTCTTATTTCAAAAATTTTGTAAAAAGAAAAGAAAAGAGTTTCTATACAAAAGAAAAAATCTAAAAATTTTCTAAAAAGAAGTGTAAAAGAAAGAACATTTTGAACAACTTACATTAGTAAACCCTCCCCCACACTGATCTCATGCATTGTCCTCAATGCATTATGAAAATGTATATGCATGAAACAAATGGAAAGGGAAAGAAAATTACCTTATGGCGGTGGTTCCGGTGGTAGTCTGATTGGTCCACGAAATGCGGCCAATCCGAATTGCGTAAAATTTGCACGAACCCACCAGTGACCTCTCTAATACAACCCATTAAAATGTTGTAGAAATGTATGACTTATTGAAAAAATTCTCCCCCTCAAATGACCAATTTTTAAAAACAAACTCAGAGTCATTATGTTCAACACCGTTGTCCAATAAAGAAGTGTGATTGTGGAAGATAATTGATTTGGGCTCAAAAGGAATAGGAACGAAGATCGACTCGGGAAACTGACTTAGATCAAGTCGAGATTCAGAAATTGGAGTTGAATTTGGTTCAAAATTGGGGTCCAAACCAAAAAAATTGAGTTCACACACTTTCTCCATTAACGGGATGTGATCATAAAATATTGGTGATTCTATTTCATAGTGTACTGGTAAAGATTCAATGCTGACTCCAGAATATGAAAAAAAAATCTGGTAAAGATATCAGAGTCATTATTAAATCAAAAGGTGAAATAGAATTACAACTTATGGATTAGGATCACACTCATGCTCAAGTTCAATTCGGAAAACGAATAACTTGCTAAAATGTCAAGGTGGTTCTCAAAATTTTGAGCAAGTTTAAATGGATGTAGTGAAATTGAATCTAGATTTTCATCCACGAAAGGAATGTGAATGGGTGAAATGATTGATTCAAGTTTGGAAATAGGAATCAAAACTGGCTCAAGAATATTACTTAGTTAATGTAATACTACAAGAGTCGATATTGATTGAAGGATTAGACTCAAATCGCTAAATTCAAGCTCAGGTTCACATTCATCTTCGAGTTCAATTTCAGAAATGGATAACTTGTCAAAATATCAAGGATTTGATTTTGGTCAAGTTCAAGTTGGTATCATGAAATTAAATCGTGATTTCTAAAATGACATGATTCTTGAGTCATATTGAAAATTTGATGGACATTGAAAGTCAACCATATTTTGAATTAGTCGCCAGGACTCTTGCACAAATTTCATAGTTTTTTCTAGCAATGATTTTTCTTTTAGTGGTTCTGAAAAAGAACTATATGAGTTTTGGAAATTCTGTGAATATGACAAGGCCGTCATGATTTCAAATTGTTTTTGGGCCTCTAATATGCTTCCATACTCTTTTGCAACTCTGTTTTTTCTTCAAGTGGTGGCTCTGAGAAAGGAGTATGTGATGCAAAATATGGGAGAGAAGATAATAGACAAGGTGATTGATTATTTAACTCGGGGGCGGTGAATCCCCACTCAGTCTGTGAAGAATAGAAATTATTTTGAAAATATTGATCATAGGATTGGGGATATGGGTCATATTGAGTCGGATAAACTCAATCCAGCCTATATGATTGATTCACGTTGTTCATAGCTGGGTTGAATTATCCGAGTCAAATAAGGTCAGGGTGAAACATGAATTCATATTAGGATTGAAAAAATTGCTGTTGTTGAAATCCATTTCACAATTTAAACAAAAAAAAGAAAAAAAATAAACAAAAAAATAAAGAAAAAGAAAAAGAAAAAGAAAAAGAAAACAAGCCTATACTAGGGTTGATTTAAACCGGACCGAAACGACTCCTAAATGGTTAGACTGTCCACGAGGGGTACCTTGTAGAAATCTGACCACAAGTTAATTGGTCAGGTAGGGGCAAGATTATTGGGAGTTATCCGTGCCGGAGCAACGGGCCTAATTATGCTAAACCACTGTTCTTCGAGGTTTTGCCTCTCAATCTCCACCCTTTGACACCGATTTGATAAGAGTCAAACTCTAACAACTTTCCCCTTAGGTCAATCTCCTAAATGAGTTTGAGATGTCCTTAGGGGCCAACGTATAGCAAGTTTTATTAAGGCTCGAGTTGTGTGAGTGGGGAGGTGATTTTTGAGATAAGGGAGGGTAATGACTTCCCCATCTTATCTTATGTTAGTTTTGCCCTTAATTTCAATTCGTGCAAGTGTTTGTAAATCACTCACGTGTTTGTTCTAACATATGTAATACAATATATACACCTCTGTCCAGATCACAACAACAGAAGAACAAAATACAGTATATTAGAATGAAAATTGACACGTGCCTAGATGTAAATGTCTAAATCGTTTTAAAACATCCAATTACCGTATTTTAGTTTTTAATTATTATAGTGCACAGGTAATTTAAGCAAAAACTAGCAGCAGAAGATAGCAATATACAAAGATTAACCCAGTCACACAGCAACTTTTGAAGCACTTGCTCCCTACTTTCTTGAGTAGGGAGATGCGAGCGAGTGTGGACTTCTACAATGCTAAAAATTTGACCTGCACATTAAAAATAAAGAAGAAAAGTTAACAAAAATGTAAGATCAAACCGTTCCCATTCCCGGCAACAGCGCCAAAATTTGATCGAGGGAAAACCGCACACGAAAAGTTTCATTTTGAAATTAGAAAATAAAGTGTGTGATTTGGCTTCCTCGATACTTCTATTATAGCATATAGGCTAAAACGGGTCGAATCTATAGGGATGGGAAGCGATAGAAGTTTTACCGGTATGTTCACGTGTGTGTTAACGGTTCTTCTATGTTTTAGAGAATGAAAAAAAAGAAAACAAAGAATAAAAAGAGAAAGTATATGGTGGAAACAAAGATAGAAACATTAAAGAGAAGGTATTTATGATTTTTGTATTTATTTCTAAAATAAAGTAAAAGTGAAAGAGAATCCATGGCTACTAAATACTAATTGCTCCACCATATGCTAACCTCTTAGTGATAATTGCCTCACATGCATTCTTGGCCATTACTAGTCCTAGTCAAGAGCTTTACAAAGCATGACCCGTAAGATCACTTTTATATCCAAACTCCAAAAAAAAAAAGAAGCTACTCTTAAGTCATCAAAACTAACTAGAGCAAACATGAAATAAAGTAATGGTAATTTGTTAGAGAGTTAGATGTTAGAGTACTAGAATCCATCATCATGAGCCATCAATGGCTCTTGCAAGAGTAAGGCTAAGTGGAGGCTATTAGATTCATGTGGATTACTAAGTAAGGAGTTAGTAAGCTAGTGGTTAGTTGCCATGAGAGAAAAGTTAAGCATGTAAAGAGTTAGAGAGAAGAAAATCAATAGAGATACGGAGAGATCATTTCATAGAATGTCACCTTCCATTACAATAACCCGAACCATCATTCTATGCATCTCTCTCTTCCCTATTACATGATCTACAAAAAAAAGAAAAATAAAAGAAAGAAAAAAACTAAACTAAACTACACAAATGGGAGAAACTACTCCTAAAAAACTCTCCTCCCTTCTGTTCTGAAAAATTGGGGTATTTATAGGCAAAGGGGGGCACCAGGGAGGCATCACGGGGCCACGCGTCGAAGCTCGACACATGGCCCCACCAGAAGGCCGCGGAGACGTGATTTTTGTCGTGTTTTCGTGGCCCTACTGATGCTGCGCGTGCCACGCCAGTGGGTGCGCACTGTTGGCTTGTCCCTCTGCTGGTTTCTGCTGATGGTTTCTGATTTTCTGTAACTTATTTTGGCAGATCTAGCTTCCAAAGTCAAGGGCTATATTTGTAGGCTATCATCAAATAAATGAGATTTTTGGGCTTCTTCTTCATTCCACACCATGGACCTAAAAACATGTAAGAGAGGTGTTATTAATAGAATTTAATATTGAATAAATGTGAAGATGTGATATGAATATGCAATTTTGGAGACGAATCAGTGACCCTTCGGGGAGTCTCCCGAAAGATGGAAGCTCACGATCCCTAGGATCCACCCTATAATATACCCGGGTGGCCACCTGAGAGGATCCACATGAGTCCTACCCCGACGGCTACAAAAAATCTCCCCCTGCTACTTCTCGGGAATGTCCTGAGACGAATGTTTGTTTACATTAACCATGCGAAGCCAGTTATAATGGGACCTACCACGACGGCCCCCCGAGCGAGGCAACATTCTACCTTGGATCAACACTATAACACATCTTCAAAGCTACCATTCAGGTAAACATTAATAGGTGCAATTGTGGAAAGAACCCCATTTAGGAACCATATTCCAAGTCATTCCAAACACTTCGAAATCAATACAACGGCCCGAACAGACGCAACAACAAGTCTAATTTCAAACAAGGCAAGATATAAGCAATACATGTATTAAAAGTTCTATGCTTTATTATAGAATTTTCTTTCGATTACATCCATCCAAGTACAAAGTGTGGATACATCTGACAAATATGATACAAGTAAAAGTTTTGATTTTGCATGAATGCGTTCTTCCTGAGCAAAAAAAGCAGAGGCGCTCATCGTCGCATCCCCAGCTGTGTCCTGATGATGACTCCTAAGTAAATAATCCACCAGGGCCAGATAAGTGACAATACCGAGAACTCCCCGGAAGACCACCAGCAAGGAGAGTCATGACAAGTTGCAGACAGAAGCTTGCAATGCAAAGGAGAATACTGATGTCAAGACCGTAACTCTGAAGTGAAGACAGACACAGAGGCGGCACCTTATACGAACACAGATGATCGGTTCCTGTTACCAGAGCTGGCATCAAATAACCGTATGCTCGTTGCTACATGCTCGCTGCAAGAAAAGAAAAGGAGGTCAAAACCAAATTCCTTCCCAGTCTACTCCGACCAAAGGCCATACGTGCGACCATGCAGAAGATAAGTCATTCCCTTTCCATCCCCACAGCATGGCCTCATCGCAAAAGTTGAAACCTCTTGACGAGCTCATCATAAGAACTGAAACTCCTTGACAAACAGACTCTCGAATATCAGGAGTACAACAGATGTCACCACCCTTTTTCTCTCCTTTCTCCACCGAATGAAAGCAAAGGAGACATCACCACTTGCAAAATAGAGAAAAACTGTAACTGTAAGGAACTTTCAGGAAGCAGTTCACATCTCTCCTGAGAGTTCCACTCTATTTATAAGGAGAAGAAGCCCAAAGGTAACCTCACATGCTCCTAATCCCAAAGGAAGACGAAGAGTCGCTCGATTTGAGACCCTACACATGTCATAAAGAAACAACTCGAACCATCACACCAGATATGCTATGCCTTCCTCGAAAATCGATCGCATTCATAAGAGATGGTTACTCTATTAATGTCGCGATAGATGGGACGTGTATTTAAGGATCTGCCAGCCTGCTGAGCCATGCACGCCACAACAAGACAAGAACAAAGCGATAGCCAATCGACCTGAGTCAACTTCAGGCCTTGCATCACTTTTTTCTCCCCTTTCCTTTGAAGCCCCTGAGAACTTATAACCCCGAGGGAGATTGCCCGACCTCCTCCCAAGAGAAAGGAGCAGAGGGGACATCTGTAATGGTCACTTTCTGACCTAACTGAGATTATAACACGTGTCATTCGGCCCCAAGAGATACGCGACACGTGACCACCTCCAGAACACCTAATTTAGAGTCTTCATCCAGTTTGAATACCAAGCGGGTCGGATAATTCGAGTAAGAAGTAACCCAGGTTACTAGGGATCTCCACCTCTAAAGCCCAATCTGAAAGTACAAACCAACCTTGTAGGTAAATACTAAAATTATTTTGCAATAAAGATACCAATTTGAGAATAATACCAATTTAAGATTATTGATACCAATATTGAAAATGTTAGCATATACCAAAACAAAATATTTTTCATCATAAAAGTGGGAGTAAGATACCAATTGAAAATAAAACCAATTGAAAAATAAAATAAGAACTTTTCTCCCCCTTTATGAAACACCAATAAAAATAATGCATAAGCTTGTAAAGATACCAATTATCATTAAGAACTAAATCAAGCTTAGCATGAAATCAATTTGTGCTAAAAATATATATCAAATATGTTTATAGTACAAGAAAACATCTATATGTATGTATGATCAGAGCAAAATAATATCAATTAAAGTATGATGCATAGATATACATAGAAAACATGACTTACAAAAATCAATTTTCATTAAATCATGTATATCTTATAACTATCTCTCTTTCATGCACATGTTTAAATAGATTTTCAATAAGAGCATACAAGGCATGGTCGCCCATCTAACCGCCCTTTGAAGGTAGGAGTTTTCAAAAAATATGATTTGAAAATATTTTAATATATTTGAAAACTCTACTAATTTAAGAATAAAGATTAGTTTAAAGATATTTTAAAAACTTGTACTAAATCTTTCATGTAAGAAATAAAACAAATATATATTCCATGATGTATGAAAATTACACGAGAATAGACACTAAAAAATTTATAAAGCACATAGATTCTCATGAATACAAAATCATGAGTAAACACAAAATATGGAGTGTACAATAATCATGTAAGAAATATATACATGGAAATAAATCAATGAAGCTAAATGAAATTCCTTTATCCATAAAGATGAAAAAATCAAACATGAGAAATTTCAGTTTTATTAAAACAAAATAAACCTCAAGGTATATAATTTTTTGTCCAAAACTTAAAGAATACTTATTTATCCCAAACATGAACGAGTCCACAATAGAATTTTGCATAAAGACAAGTGACTTAAGGATAGAACATGTATATCTAATAGTTTTTGGCAAAATTAATATATACATGAAGCTAAACATGAAAACATGTACAAAATAGGGAATACAAGTGTAAATACGAGAATCATCAAAACTAGGTTATACTAATATATGTAATGAGTACACATAGCAATGAAGCACTCAAACACAATAATCAAGTGTAACTCACTACTTGTACAAATATAAACACAAGTTTTAATAAAAGTCACATCTAAACATGTAATTAAAATATGAAGTACAAAAACATAAACAAATATGATCATTATGCTAAATGCAAGTGTTTTAGAACTAGGATATACATGATAAATAAACAATAGTGAGAACACAAAAATATAAATTCATATGAACATGGGTGTATCTCAAAGACTATCTATGTATATCACATGTCCAATAAACATTGCATTTAACATAATGAACCTATACATGCTAAAAATCAACAATGAGAAAGCATGTAAATAAAAATAGGAGTTAGAGATAGTTACCAAAATCAAATGAACTAGTCTCTAGGTCTTCAAACCATGGTGGTCCACCCACCAAACATCATTGAGGGTGATGCATCAAATATAGTGTCATCAAGCTCAAACGAATCCACCATCAAGACACTAATACCCTCACGTAGTGTGAGAGCCCACACCTATATCAAATACAATAGGAGTAAATTTGGTACCTATATCTTTTTGGGTCCATGAGGGTTAGCACCTTTCCTAACCCAAACAAACTTATTTGCAAAATTTAAAATATTTATTCTATCATAACAAAATTTTGTAAGGTGGCTCGTGCGATCACAATATATACAAGTGTACACATTAGCATACATAAAATCATATGTGTGAGCATGATGAATATGTGTATACCGTGATTTGTGTGCATGCATAAGTGGAGCATGTTTCTTGGGAAATATGGATTCCAATCTCTTGTGATCCATAGCACATTGACTCAAAGTGGAGGCCAAACAATCTGCACTCTTCTTCAAAGCATGTATACCATCATCAATAGTAGAAGAAAAAGTGGAGCATGTAAAAGAAACAAAATTCTTATCATTGAAAGATGATGCAATAGAAGCATGACAAGAAAATGAATCAAAATCATTTTTCAAAAAAATGTTTTCTTTTAAAACACATTCCAATCTTTAGAAACCAAAGCAATTTTGTTTTTCAAAAAAATCATTTCTTTTAAAACAAATTCTAGTTTTGAAGACAAAACCTCATTTTTCTTCAAAAGAATATCAAAATTATTTTTATTCTTTAAAGTTTTATTTTCTTTTAAAACAAGACCGATTTGGATTTTCAATGAATCTCTTTCACTTGAAACCTCAACTTTTTTTTATAAAAATATATTATGTTTTAAAATAAGTTTTTATTTTCTTCTTTTAGTTTAAAACTCTTTCTTTTCAAAAGTTTGTATTTTGAAAGCAAGTTTTCACAAAACTTAAATAGTTCTTCATTCAAAGCATAGGAATCTATATTATCATCACATGAAGAACTAGCACTATCATCTAGTTGAGTGTCCGAATTTACCTCTAGAAATTCATTTCCATGGACCATGTAGTACATTTGCTCGGATTCATCCCTTCTTGGTTCTCTCTCCAAAATATGTTGAGCTTGTTCCTTAGGCGGGGTCAATGTGTTCCATACTGTAAAAGTGAAATCACAATGAGAAATCAAAGATAGATATTCTTTACTTAGTGTATACTTCAATGCATCTATGGCTTGTACATTAGCCCCTAAGTACTTGTCATTACCAGCATAGGATTTCTTGGTAGTGGCAAAATAGACATGCAATCCTAGGGCTTTTAGATCGGCACTAATCTTAAATTTTCACATGTCAATGATGGAAACATTATGCATGGGAGGTGCAAGATAATCTAAAAGTGCAAACCAATATGTGTGCAAATCAAATACTAGATTAGGAATGAGGATCTCACTCCCAATATTCTTAACCAAAATTGGCCCAAAGCACCCCAATATATAGGTTGTCAAAAACTAGCTATTGGGAGGCCAGATGGCCTGCCGGTCGACCTATCGGTCGATCGGCCAACGGTTATTTTTCAGACCGTTGGGGTTGCCGGTCGATCGCCTGGTCAACCACACCCAGGTCTTAACCTATCAGTCGATCGTCCGGTCGACCACACCCAAATCTTGACCTATCAGTTGACCGCTCGGTCGACCGAGGTAAGAACCAGAGAGCTGGTCTCTCTGGTCGGTCGACCAACCATCAAGCCAGGGCTTTGTGCACGTTCTGTGCACATCGATCGACCGGTCGGTCGATCGCCAGAAGCCCAAGGTCAGGATATTAAAGATTTGAAACATAACTTATAAAACCCATAAAATTTTATTTAAAACCCATAAAAATTCACAAAAAAAAGTTTATAGAAATACTTTGAAGTAAAATATGTGTGATAAAAATCAACACATATTACAAACATGTTGAACTATTTTTGCGATATAGAAATTAAGCCTTAAATCAAAACCCGTATTTTCAAAATCAAACTTCAAATTGAAAAATGATTTTTTCAAAACTTTTTTAAATACAAAAATAAGGTATTAAAACTCATTTGAAGCTTAATGTGTATGGAAATGATCCAATACACATATAATATAAAATATCTATGTTTTTAACAGTAAGCACTAAATAAAGTTTTAATAAATACAAAACTTAAACACATGATATAAAACCCATCAAAAGAAGTTTCTTAAACAATATGAAACATTAATATGTAAGGATGAAATCTAATACACATATAAACCATATAAACTTATTTTGATAGAATATTTTCATGAAACCAAAAGATATATTCTTTGAAACTCAACCGGTTAAACCTAAACTGAAACTCTACTCATCAACAAAGGGGTGAAGATAAACAATCAAGAAAAATGTATATGCGATATAAATTCATGAAGAGGACAGACTGTTAGGTGAACTCCCCCTGCATGCATACATTACATGGATAAGGAATTGACTAGACCCTAACCCACATAAGCATAATATACAATGTATAGACGAAGACATTAAGCTTCTTTTACGCACGTGTATCACATAAAGAAGAGAGGTCAAACTCTTCAATATGTAAATTCACTCAACATGAATATACATAGAGGAGATGTTAAGCTCCCCTTGCATATAAGCTATACATTTCAAATAAATTTTGAAAACCTTTTTAAAACAAATTTTTTTATACCACTTTAAAACAAAATTTGAAATTGCTTGTAATCAACAAAACAAATTTTGATATACCACTTGTAGGTGGCAAAACAAATGTTAATACCACTTGTAGGTAAACATAAATATTATAGATAAACATCAAAATGAAATCATTTTTAAGTTTTAAAGAACTTTTTCTCCCTTTTGAAATAATGCAAAAAATGTAAATGATATCAATTGAAAAATTAATTGTTATTTAGAACTAAATCAAGCTTATCATGAAATAATTTGTGCTTTAAAATATGTATGGACATTGTTAATCTTAACACAAGAAATCATATATATGTATGTATAGAAATATCACTTGAAATTTGATGCATACATATATAGAAAACATATATGAGTATACAAAATAAAATGCCATGAAGATCATGTGTATAATTCATATCAATCCACCCTTATCATGCACATGATAAAAGATATTCATTAATGCACACAAGACATGGTCACCCAACAACCGCCCTTTGTTGAAGCTAAACACCTACTAAAATCTTGATCAATAACTGAAACTATATAAACACAAGATCATTAGTAACATAACTTCATAAGTTAGTCATCATCAAAACTAAAGTGAAGGGCCTTTGGGCCAACACGATCCTCATTCAAACGGGACGTTATCCCTCGGGAGTAATTCGTCCTTATCTACAACAAGACGCAGACTATCAGATAGAGTTGGGCTTTCCACTATCTCAATTCAAATCGGGGTATTCAGCTCAACAGCTATCAAGATAAGGACTTCAAGTATTCAAATTGAGCAGGACTCCCAAACCTTTTCTGTTTGACACAACCTGTATAAATAAAAGATCTCGTCAACAGAGAAGTGGATCACGTTCGGAATCCAGAAACCTTAGCATACTAGAGAAGCCCACCTGTAATCACCATTGTTACAGTGAAATTCACTTCTCTCTCTCTTTGTGGCTTTTTCCACTCGTGTTTCCACGTAAGTTCTGTGTGTTTGCATTTGCTGTGATTTTAATTTAGCAATTTACTCTCATTATTTTGGTGTGTGAATTGATTCCTTAGGAATTTATCCGCTGCACTATGCATAGAGGCAATTGCTCCTATTTTATTAGTATTAAATATAATAACATGTTCTTGAGTTTCCACACTCAGTAGAAATTTAATGTGTATATTATTTTCTTATATAATTTTAAAATATATTTTTTAGTATCAGCTTTTTAAAGCTTGAGGCTCGGCTTGAGCTCGTTTGAAGCTCGCTCAGACTCGTTTGGTGACATAAATGAACCAAACTTGAATAGAATTTTAAGCTCCGGTAAATAATAGAAGAACACTAACAACCTTAGGCTCGGCTCGATTAGCACCCCGACCCTCAATTAGAGGAGAGGAGAGGAAGGAAACATTATTCACATGAAATTCTCAGTTTTCTCAATGTACTATTAATGTTTTATTTATGTTTTTATTTATTCTATCGAAACGAGGGGGGGAAACACAATACTTTATTGAATTTGCCAAACAACTTCCATTGAGTAGCTTTGGTTGTCCTTGAGTGATCATCTTTTATAATTGTGCTACATTAGAAAGTTATAGAAAATTTATTTTAATCTTCGATTAAAATTTCTATTTGGATTCGCTTTGTATCTAATTATTTTAGTAGAAATTCAACACGACAATCTATTGCCAACTCGGTATATAACTCAAGCGGCATGACTCTGTGCATCACACTCATTCGAGCAATTACGGTAACAACTTGGATTTGTCCATTTATTAGAGCGCAGTTGAGAGGAAGATATTGAATACTACATCATAATTTTTTGAGTTAATTGTAAATAATATAGATCCAGGCCCTGCTCTTGTCCGTGGCATAGTAAAATCTTCAATTGTCCTAGTTTGGACCGCTTGGATGTACTGCTGTTTGTTTCTTTGACGCAGTCTAAATTTGTTTCCTAAATTAGGCTACGAGTAGTTCAAGCAGAGCCGCGGAACCAAGTGTTGGCGGAGCAGGGCTACAGTTTTGCTATCACTTTCACTTTTTCATATATTATTTTTGTTTAATTTGTTCTTGTTTTCATGCATGATTTACTAATAAATTCATATATTATAAAAACATATGTTTTAAAAGATTACAGATGATCTCAAAATTAATTCCTGATTACGCTCCGTCTGCAAGTTAGTTACACCTGCTGCAGGCGTGCAACTCATTATGCGAGTGGTACGTATAATCAAATAATTTGAGTGTCAGTGTAAAAAAGTGCAAATTTTTGATGCTTTGGGGCTTATACGTCGCTCTCCAGAATGGACAAAGTTTCATACAGCCCTTATGGGCAGGTCTACACAATTGTTCGTAGAGTATTTATTTATATTGGGAACATGCAAACTGATTCGTGTTCATGGTACAAGTGATGGATCCTTAAACCAAAGAAAAAAAATAATATTATAATTAAACGTGACTTAACATCTTAATTAATGGGAAAAAAAATAAAAAAAAAGGAAGATGAAATCTGTTAAACTTGTGATGTGGCCCAGCAGCAAATTTTCCACGGGTGGTGGGTCCCCTGATAGCTCTTTGCCTCCGACCTCATCCATCATCTCTCTGATCTCTTTCTAGAATCTCTCTCTAGAGAGCTTCCTCTCTCGTTGCTGTTGTTGTTGATCTTGTTGTAGCTGTAGTTGTTGTTGCGGTGGTTACACAAAGGGAAGAAAGAGCTCAGTGATTTGGCTAAAGTGAGAGAGATTCTTTTTAGGTTGTTTCGCCTGTGGCTTTCCATGGAGATTTTTAAGGTCGACTGTCATGGGTTTAGATGTCCCCCACCCTTTTCTCTCTCTAGCGAACACTCTCTCATTTCTTGGGGACAACCATCTCTCTCTCTCTCTCTCTCTCTCTCTCCCCATTTCTGGTGGGTTGGCCCCTGTCCACATGAATATTTCCAGCAAAATTAACCCCACCAGTCCAAGTACACCAACATGGATGTGAATGGTCACATTTTCCTTTTCCTTATTAATCTCTCTCTCTCTCTCTCTCTCTCTCTCTCTCTCTCTCTCTCTCTCTCTCTCTCTACCACATTATAAATATCATTCACCCCTCTAACCCCTCCTCCCATTAATTTTTCATTCTCACCTAAATTATCATCATCTATATAGTTGACTGTTAGCTCATTATCTCCATCATCACTTAGAGAAGAAAGAAGAAGAAGGAGATGAGCATCACTGTTAACGGCCAGTCCTGCGTGCCCCCGGGCTTTCGCTTCCATCCGACCGAGGAGGAGCTCCTGAACTACTACCTCCGCAAAAAGGTCGTCTGCGAGAAGATTGATCTCGATGTCATCCGCGATGTCGATCTCAATAAGCTCGAACCATGGGACATTCAAGGTAATTCTTCATCCATTACCTTATCATCATCAATTCTTTTGCAAACTTTCTCCGATCTGATACAGTCTCAACTACATACACATACAGAGAAGTGCAGGATTGGAACGACACCGCAGAACGACTGGTACTTCTTCAGCCACAAGGACAAGAAGTACCCGACCGGCACACGGACCAACCGTGCCACGGCCGCCGGGTTTCTGGAAGGCCACCGGCCGCGACAAGGTGATCTACACCAGCTGCAAGAGGATCGGCATGCGAAAGACCCTCGTCTTCTACAAAGGCAGGGCGCCCCACGGCCAGAAGTCGGATTGGATCATGCACGAGTACAGGCTCGACGATCACTCTGATCCTCTTCCGACTCCCTATCCAATGTACAAAAAACTACAACCTTTCGCTCTATGTTTGCGATATTATCATTTCTATTACTAGTAGTTCACGATTGATGATGATTTAGGTTGTTAGCACGATGAGTATTGAACCGAACAACCAAGAAGATGGATGGGTGGTTTGCCGAGTGTTCAAGAAGAAGAACCTGCACAAGTCCTTGGACAGCCCTAATAACTCGTCATCGATCTCCACCAATGCCCAGCCCCATCTCCTGCTGCATTCTAGCAGCGACAGCGCCTTGGATCAGATCCTGCAATATATGGGAAGATCTTGCAAGCAAGAAACAGAGTCCATCATCAACAGCATCAACATGAACTCAAGCAATTCTACCAGCAGCAACAGCCAGATCAGGTACCTTCGCCCCATCGAAACCTTTTTAGGCGCCGGCCTCAGCAAGAGGTTCATGAAACTCCCAGCTCTTGAGAGCTCAACCATTCCGTCGTCCATGGCCGACGAATATTCACCGGCCGTCGAGCATTCTTGCAGCAACAAATCCGGCTATCAGTCGGAGGGCATCCACGCAGTCGTCAACAATATGGATCAAACTTATAACCATGCTGATTCGGGGCTCGGCGACTGGGCTGCCCTTGACAGACTCGTCGCCTCGCACCTCAACGGGCAGTCAGATGCGTCGAAGCAGCTATCTTGCTTCGACGATCCGACACCCTTCATGTACTGCCAATCGAGCCGATCACTTCCTGCCTCTCAAGATTATAACAATAACAACATCAGTGGCAACAACGACAACAGTGGTGATGGTGACCTCTGGAGCTTGGCATCATCGGGATCGGATCACGTCAGCCACGTGTCACATGCATCGATATAACGGAACTCGATCGACAAAAAGAGGAGGCTACATAAGGGAATGATTGTTGTTTAATTAACAGTGTTTAATATATACTTTTATATATAAGAGGACTGTATTTATGATGGATGTTGCTCCCTTTAATGTACATAAATAAGTTGGGTTTTGTTTTTAAATTGAGAGAGATGTGGTGCCCTTGTCAAAGGCCACCACCATCTTCATCATCATGTCGTATGTCAATTAATCAAGATTTGTGATCAAAATTAGTGGCCCTCTTCATTCGTGGTGAGGTGCGATTTCTAATCTGAGGTTGGAGCATAGCTGCCCAACTTTTTGGACTCGATGGAAATCCTTTTCTTTCTTGTCGCAAAACTCGTTTCTTTTTAGGTCTGAGCTCGGGCCCAGCATCAGCATCTGCTAGCTCTTTTTCTTCGTACTGTTGCTGTCATAAAATAATTGTAAAAGAGTTCGGTAGGACTACGGAGGGGGAGACAAGGGCTTGTGTTGTTGTGCCTCCAATAGTTTACGTGCTACAAGCTCATTAAGTTCGTCAGCAAAAGGCATTCCATCTCCATGTTGGTACGTTAGAAAAGTCCTACAGCGTAGATCGGGCTAATTAATTTAAATTAATTATGATTGACTACTCGTTAATTAGTCAAGGAGTTTAATTTTTTAAAAAAGTTGTCTTTAGGTCCCTCGGACAAGAATGTCCACTGAAAAAATCCCCGTAGTTTGAAATGCTGTGAAAAAAACCCTTGACCAAGTTTCTACCCACTTCGGATCCTTGTCCCCACCACATGCAATACATAACATATTGTATTTTAGTATTGCCCCTATTGTCCTTACTTAGCTGGCCCCTGTCTAATGTGTTTTGTCCTTTTGTCCTTTTATTCTTTTCATGGAGCATGGGATTAATGACAGCGGCTTGGAGTCTATATTTTTGTCCGTTTTTTTCTAATTTTTCCTCATATTGGATTTTTTTTTTACATTGATAATTTTTTTTGTGGAGAATTTATTTTTCATGAATGCTATATTTCTGTCCACCCTTCTTTAATATTTTTTTCACCCACAATGGAGCGATATATGTGCATTGATAAAAAAATATTCGAGACCAACCATTAGCAATTTATTCATAATATATGAATATTTATTTATTTATTTATTCACTTATTTGTTTGTTCTTCTTTTTAATTTTATTAATTTAAAAATGTATATATTATACTAAAAAATATTTACTTATCGCATAATCATAATATGAGATTATTAATGACTTGAATTCAAGCCTTTTTGTTTTTTATTCTTTCTACTCTGTCCACCTACTCAAAAAATTTGTCCATCTTCTTTAATATTTTGTCCACATTGTCAAATATAATGTCCACTTTCTCTAATTTTTGTCCACTTATTCTAATATTTTGTCCACCTACTCTAGTATTTTATCTACCTTGTGAATGATTTTGTCCACCTTCTCAACAATATTAGCAATATAATATACTCTAATATAAGTTGGCCCAAAAGTCCATCACTCTAGTTTTGATAATAATTAACTAATATAGTTATAGTACAAATGATCTTTTGTTATTTAAGTTTCAGATTTTAATCAAGATCATAGATGGTGTTTAGTTTTAATAAAGATTCAAAGTCAAGTTTTGAAGCTAATACATGTTGATTTAAGAGCTCAAGTATAAAGATCATATCACATACTCAAGAAAGAGTCTATCTAAAGGAATCAGGTTTGAATCAAGTCAAAGTGGAAAAGAAGATCATATCAAGAAGAAAACTCTAGTTTGTAAGATTGTTTATAATTTGTGCAAAGTATAAATTAGTTTTGATTGCTCAAGCTTATACACTTACACATACACCAAAGTTTTTGTGTTTCAGTTTAACAAGTTTAAGCATATATGGTTTATATCTCAAAGAAATATGTTTTATAGTTTGGAATATATATTGGATTCTATCCACACATATTAAAGCTCTATTTGTTCAAAGAGACTTATTTTGATGAGTTTAAGTTTTGTTTTTATCAAAAGTTGATTTCATGAGTAGATTTCATTAAAAACAAGTTCATATGTTTTTATATGTGTATTGGATTTTATGCATACATATTAGTGCGTCAAATGAGTTTCATAAACTTATTTTTGTATTTATATTAGTTTTGAAAAAAAATTCAATATAGTTTACGATTTCAAATTGTATTTATTGTCCAAAAAAATTTTACATGTTTATAATATGTGTTAATTTTTTATCACACATATTTGTACTCTAGTGTATTTACATGAACTTATTTTTGTAGATTTTGTATAGAATTATTTGGATTTAAAATGTATTTTAAAAAAGATCGAAAAAAAATCAGATTTTGGGCTAAGCCCGGGTGATGGCCAGGTGGACCACTAGCCATGAGCAGTTGCTCTGTCAGTCGATCGCCCGGTCAACCGGATATGCACAACTTTGTGCTTGTGTATGTAGGTCGATCGACTGTAGACTATGAAGTGCTATCTGTTTAGGGTTTCTAGTCGACCGGTTGATCGATCACTAGAGAGTTATGCTATTTGAGTTGAGGGTCAACTACCCGGTCGATCGACAGCTCCAATGGCTATTAGAATAGCCATTGGGCGACCGACCGCCTCATCGACCCCCTGGCCAATGCTGGCACTGTTTGACCTTAACGGCTAGTTTTTGTTTTGGCCTATATATATGAGTTTTTGGGATGAGTTTTTACCAAGATTTTCAAAAGCTTTTTTTTTCCTATCTTCAACAGAGTTTTTTCAGCAAGTTTTAGAGTTTCAACTCCATATCAAAAGAGAGTTTCAAGAATGCTTCTCTTGAGTTTTTCAAAAGAGATTTTCTTGAGTTTTCTACTTTCAATCTATCTAGTTTTCTCACACAAGCTTGAGATTTTATTTCTTCATATATTCTACAAGATCCTTGTTTGTGAGAGTGATTTGTTTGAGATCAAAGAGTAGATTACCAAGTGTTCTACCTTTGTAATCCAAGAAGTTGGAGGTTACGGTCTTGGTGAGCTTGCGAGTTCCCATGTGTATTGTTCTTGTGGGAACAAGTGAGAGACTTGCTGGTCCAAGAGCTATTGAGGGAGCTTGTATGTGATGTGGTACTGAGTGATCTTGTGTGGTCGATTTTAGTAAAAATCTTCATTGCGGTGAAGGCGGAGACGTAGAGCAAATGGTCCAAACCTCGAAACAATTCTCCCATGTTTGCAATTACTCATCTCTCTACTCTACTTACTTGTGTTTATATCTGGCATGTTCTTATTATTTGTCCATCTTTACATGCCTGATATAGTTTTATGTACTTACACCGGTTTGTACCAAGAGAGCAATTAAGCACCTTAACTCTTAATCAAGAGGAATCTTCAAGAGAAGGTTTAAAGCCCTTCACCGAGAATTCGACTTCACTCTTTGGTCATCTTTTGTGTGTTACTTTTAGTTAGTATAAAAGTTTTTAATTTTCGTATTTGATTAGCACATCACCTATTCACCCACCTCTCTAGGTGATTTCAATATATTGCATTTTTGTTCACCTTTTCCAAATATTTGTCGTTAGAAATTATTTCTTTCTGTCTACTTGAGTCAATTTCTGTCCAACTTTCTTCTTTTCTGTCCACTTTAGTCAATTTCTGTCTACCTTCATAAATTTCTATCCATCTGCATCAATTTCGAGAAATTATTTTGCTATCCACTTCAGTTATTATTTGTCCACTTCAAAATTTATTGTTACTTGACCAAAATATTTATAAAATTATTTAAATATTTTGGAAATGAATATAAATGAAAATAAAAAAATAAATATATTTCTGTCCACCTTAATCAATATCTGTCTTTTTAAATATATTTCTATCCAACTTTTTTCCCTTTTGGTCCACCTTGGTCTATTTCTATTACTTTTATAAATTTCTGTCCAATTTTTTAAAAGTGAACAGTAAGTTAAAAAGTGATCAAAATTTTCTATATGTGGACAGAAAAAGTCAAAAGTGAACATAAATTTTGGCAGTGGGACAAATTTTCCAATATGGAGGTGCAGAACATGTTGACTTCAAAATTTACTGTTAACTTGACTAAAATATTTATCAAATTATTTAAATATTTGAAAAATGAAATTATAAAATTAAAAAAAATGTAACTAATGATTTGTTTAATAAAACCATTTTAACCTATCTTGTTTATAAAACAAAAATCAAAAAAGTAATTTAGTTTTAGTTAAACAGTAAATAGGTTTTCACTGTTAACATAATTAGCAATTTATTTATAACTTATGAATATTTATTTATTTTATTTTCACTTATTTGTTTGTTTATTTTATTAATTTAAATATATATATATATTATAAATTTTTGTCCAACTTTTTTCTTTATGTCCACCTTCGTCAATTGCTATCTATTTTTACAAATTTCTGTCCAACATTTCAATAGCAGATATAAAGTTAAGGAAGTAATCAAATGTTCCAGTATGTAGGAAAAAAATCAAAAGTGGACAAAAATTTAAGAAGTGGGATAAATTTTTCAATACAGAGGTGGGGACCATGTTGACTTTAAAATTTATTGTTAACTTGACTAAAATATTTATAAAATTTTAGTTTTAGTTAATTAAATAGTAAATAGTTTTTAATTGTTAACTCAATTATAAATTTATTCATAACTTATGAATATTTATTTATTTATTTTTCATTTATCTATTTTTTATTTTATTAATTTAGAAATATATTTATTATAAAATTTTGTCCAACTTTCTCTTTTTTGTCCATCTTTCTCAATTGTTGTCTTTTATAAATTTTGTCTATCTTTTTAATAGTGGACAAAAAGTTAAGAAAATGATCATTTTCAGTATGTGGATAGAAAAAATCAAAAATGGACAGTAAAATTCACAAATTTCTGGCCTATCTTTTTTATATCACAAACTTACCAAAATTACCTCAACCTTACAAACTTACCAAAACGTGTTATAGGTTCATTAAGTTGTTCATCAGCAAAAGGCATGCCATCTCCATGTTGGTACGGTAGAAAAGTCCTACAGCGTTGATCGGGCTAATTAATTTAATGATTGACTACTCGTTAATTAGTCAAGGAGTTTAATTTTTGGGAAACTTGTCTTTAGGTCGCTGAGATAAGAATGTCCTGTGAAAAGTTCCTGCAGTTTGAAATGCTGTGAAAAAGTCCCTTGACCAAGTTTTCACCCACTCTGGATCCCTATCCTCAGCACATTATTTTCCATTGATGTTGAAGTGTGGAAAAACTTTACAAATTTTGAAGAGATCTACAAGTAATTAAAAGAAAATTACAAGAACTCTCTTCTAGAGTTTATGGGGAAGTGTGCCAGTAGAAGTCTGGCCGGCGCGTAACCACTTTGCTCTATTGACGATGCGAGTGATCGAGTATTCAAATCTTTAGCTTAAGAATTTCCTTCTCGCCTGGTTCTGGATATCTTTAGAGAAAGGAAGATCGTGAAGGTATTAGCACCCCGAAAGAGAAACAAAGTCTCTGCAGAAGCTTAGAAGCTAAAGAGTGATATCTTGTGAAATCAATCAGCAATCAAAAGTCCAGCCCTGAGCCCCTACGTGCAAGGGGATATTTATAGGCTTGATGGGGGTATAACTGCTCCCCTAAAATTTAGCAGTTTAGCTCGATACGAAGCTAAAATAGTTTCGCTGCGATGCTAAATGCAGCTTCTGTGAAGCTAGCGCATGCTGGCGAAGCTAATCAGCGAGCTGGCTCAGGGTTGTTATAACAATCTCTTGATTTTCTCTAACTGATTGAGGGATTTTTCTTGATCCTCTCCAATTGATTGAGAGATTTTTCTTGATCCTCAATTGATTGAGGAGTAAAAAGATCACAGCAATTAACTGTCTAAAATTGATAGCAATCAAATTAATTTTTTGCTGAGATTTAATTGGTCAAAAATGATCATAAAAGCCCGCATCGGAGCTAAGCTTCATGCGAAGCTGAGAAAAGAGCCCACAACGGAGCTAAATATAGCTTGCAGCGAATATAGAAAAGAGCTTGTAGCGAAGCTAAAAGATGGCTCTTTGATAGAGCTTAGGTTAGCTTCAGAAGCGAAGCTGAGAAAGGAGCCCACAATAGAGCTATTCTAACCTTGCTATGAAGTTAGAGTTAAGCTTGTAGCGAAGCTAAATGTTAGCCTCTTGGGCTTCTTCAGAAGGCAAACACTTGGTTCACTGTCTGCTTCACCGGATCAGTGGACTCCAAGTCATTAGTTTTTTCATCAGAGATGAATAGGTCTTCAGTTTATTGTGATTTGTCTTTTAAAAGTATCGACAAGTTTAAACCTCGTTCAGACTGGTTGCAAAGCTACCTTGGAGTTTCTCTTTTTAGAGTGTCAACAAAACCCCTTCAAAGTTTTTGTGAATCCATAATATATTGATGCAGATTCCAAAATACTTTGAACCTGAAGTCTGTGGCCTAAATTTTGACATTGCTTAGGTCAAAGGTGTCCATTGGGCTGGGTGCAATTGAAAAAACACCTAGAGGGGGGGGGGGGTGAATAGGTGTTAGTGCTAATCTAAAAATTAAATGCAAACTATGTGCGCTAAATGCGGAAGCTAATGCAAATTATGCACAAACTAATACAATACAACAAGTGTAGCCGAATTCCCCTTGCGAGGCTCTGGACTAACTCCCCTTGATTTCCTTTTAAATGGGTTGAGGTGCTATGTGAAGCTCTTGTTGGATGAATATAAGTTAGGCACACACACACAAGCAATCCAAGCAATATGAAATACACACAATCAAGCCAAGCATATAAGAGTGAATTGCAATATGAAATAATGCAAGGCAATATGAAATATGCTCAACACAAGCAAGTATGATATGATATGAAGTATGATGCTTTGCACAATTATAAGAGAGAGAGATAGAGAGACAATGGATCAAAACGCAAACACCAAGATATGTTTCGAGGTTCGAGCACCTTGCTCTACATCCCCGCCTACACCACCGTGTAGGATTTCCAATCCACTATCTCCCACCGAGGGAACCTCTACCGAAGAGGATTTGTTACAACACTAGGAGTACCAAACTCCTCTCTCAAACAACCACCTCACAACCGAGGGTAGGCCCGTAGCCAAACAACAACCAATAACCACCTCTACCGAAGAGGCTCACAACCAACACAATCACCTCTACCTAAGAGGGATCCAAACCAATACCACTCCGATCACCTCTACCGAAGAGGGATTCACAAAAACAAGGAGGGTTTACAATAAGTGGTTACAAAGACCACAAACACAATCTTTCTTTCTTTTCACTTTTCTTTTTCCACAAAAACAAGATCCTAATAGATTAGGATAGGTGATAGCTCAAGTGTGGAAACTAGGTGTTTTTGGAAACAAGCAACAAAGAAAAACTTCTTGGGAAATCTCTTGTAGATGATAGGAATAAAAGACCAAATCAAAATCCCAAAAATCTATTTTTCTTTGATTTTCCAAAAACCCAAAACAAATAAGAATCAATCTTTTTAGCACAAAAACTCTTTTAAAAACTTGTTTTTAAACTCTGAAAACAGGGTATTTTTCTCTTGTAAAACCTTAGCCAAAATCCCAAAGAGATGGTTTATATAGGCCAAAACAGAAACTAGCCGTTAGAGCTGAGCTGGCAGCTCTGACAGGCAACGGTCGACCGCCGGTCGACCGTCCAACGGTCATATTATGACCCGTTGGAGCCTCCGGTCGACCGCCCGGTCGACCGAAACAAACAGAGAGCAGAGCTCTCTGCAGCGGTCGACCGTCCGGTCGACCGGCCCCCTGGCTGCCAGACGTGCACAAGTCTGTGCACGTCGGTCGACCGCGCGGTCGACCGGCCTTAGGTGCGGTCGACCGCTCGGTCGACCGTTCTGGCCTGACAGGTCAGTCTGGGTCCAAAACTGGTATAAAACATGTTAGAAAAATTCTTTTAAAAAACTTCTATCTTTTCTGAAAATTTCATAAACTTGTTTTATCATATAGCATTGATATTGAAACATGTGATAATCATTTCTACTCAAATATCAAGCATATGAAATCATTTTTGTTTCTTCTCATTTTTATCAAAAACAAACTCTTGTATTTTTATCAAACTTGGCTTTTCAACACATGAATAGGGATATCAAAATAAGTTTGTTTAGCACGTTTAAACCATGTATGTATATCTAGAACATATCTAATATACATAGAAATAAAGTAAACTTGTTTTGATTTACTATTCATGAAAACCAAATCCAAAACATAAAAACGTGTGTATGTGTACTTGAGCATATCAACTATACTAAGCTTTACAAATGGATCTAAAACACACTAAACTAAATTAGGATACCTAAGTCTCTTGACGATCTTCCATCTTCAAGTAGACTTGCTCCCAAACGCGATCCACCGAGTGCAAAGGTATGATCTTTAAGCTTTGGCACCGGAATCACCATGATAAGCTTCCAAACACCTTGTTGAAGCTAATCACCAACTAATATCTTGGTTAATGATCTGAAACTTAAACAATACAAGATTATTAGTAAACATAACTACATGAGTTAATCATCATCAAAACTAGGGTGGAAGGCCTTTGGGCCAACAATCTCCCCCTTTTTGATGATGACAAAACTCATGGAGTTATATATGCATGGAATAAAGCAAAGCTTCAAGGAAGCTCCCCCTTAACTCATGCATAGCAAAATACACATAATAATATGCAATGAAGGCTCTTAAAAACATGAATGCACAAATATGCATAAACAATAAAGGTTCTAGATACCAAAGAAATATTTAAAGCAAAGTATGCTCTAGTTACCAATTAACAAATAAACATTTTCTAGATGCTTTCTAGATGCTCTCTAGATACCAATAAACATACATTAAACTTAATATATGCAAAACATAACTATGCATATATATAAAATATGTACCAATCATGCATTTTGAGTTGTGAGTTTTTATATATGCATGTTAAGCTCTCAAATAATTCTCCCCCTTTTTGTCAATCATCAACAAAGGGGCAAACAATCAAAACAATACAAACAATGGTCTCCCCCTTTTTGTCTAAAACAAAAACAAAGTCAATAAGGGGTGACTACAAACATGATATCAATTAAAAATATGTCAATGAAGCATCTTGATACCAAATGAAGATAAATAAAGATTAATAAATGTTATATGCTATATACATTCATGAAGAGGAAGACGCTAAGTTAGCTTCCCTACACATATGAGTTACATGAAGAAAGGAAGACACGCCCTAATTCACATAACACAAAATATGTAATGCATAAAAAGAGATGTGAAGCTCCCCTACACACGTGTACCACATAAGGAAGAGTTGTCAAGCTCTTCAATACAAGATACACTCAACATGAATTTATACACATATAGGCAATGTAAAATAAATATGTTTTTCTTAAACAAAATTTTGAGATACCAATTTAAAACATTAACATAAATATCTTAATATCATTAAGAGAAATGTGTTCTTTTAAACATATGATACCAATTTGAAACTATATTTTAACATAAAGCAAGGGAGTGGAAATCAAATACCAATTGAAAGACAACATCAATTTTTTCCCCCTTTATGAAATACCAACTAAACATATGCATAAGCTTGTTAAGATACCAATTGAAAACAAATCAAACAATAGAAAATTTTTTTTTTTAAGCTTAGCATAAACAAGTATATATACGTATGAAAATTAGATACCAATTGACATTGATATTCTTGAAAGAGTAAGCATACATATACAAAACATATATGAGTATACAAAAAGATCAAAAATTGATACCATTGAAAGTGTTCAATGATACCAATTGAAAGAATAGGGTCAAGTGTATATCTCATATTATAACGAAGAATATGAACTAGTTAAAATGAAAAGTTTTGTTAACTAGTACGAAATCCTTCAAGTAAGGAATAAATACAAATCATTTTTCATAAAAATGAAATCCACATGATAATCAACACTCTAATCCAATTAAGCATAAAAATATCTCATGAAAACAAAACATGAGCAAATAATAAATGTGAGTGTACAAGTCAAGTATGGAGATCACAATCATGAAAATTTGTTCAATTAAGTTCAATTATTCCTTTAAACAAGAAAACTGATATTATTTAATCTTCAAGGCATATGTATGTCTAATACAAACCAAAGTATACATACATATCCAAGATACAAACGAGTCCACAAGGATATATGCATGAAGGCACGTGGCTCAAAAAGGATATTCATGTATATCTAATAGTTTGAACAAGGTAAACATATACATGAAGTTTAAATACCAATTCAAAGAAAACATGAAAAGCATGAAAAGTATGAAAATTTAGCTTTTCATTAAAACAATTTGATACCAATTCTTTTTCAAGGTATATGTATGATTTGTCAACACAAGAAGTATACATACATATCCCTTAAACACACTTTGAGTCCATAATAGATATTTGCATGAAAGGCAAATGACTCAAGGGGTATACATGTATATCTTCAAGTTTGGCAAAATACACATATACATGAAATGAAAACTCATAATCATAAAAAATAAATACCAAAAATGGAATACAAGTTTAAAATGTATGAATCATCAAACTAGACTATACTAGCACATCTAATGGGAACAAACAAGCATTCAATCCCAAACATATATAGATTTATTTGTAGCCCATCATATGTACAAATATAAATCTTCTAGTTTTAATGAAAACTAACATTTAAACATGTAATCAAGACATAAAGCATAAAAACAAAACACAAAACATTTAGACTAGGATTTATACTAGTGTCGAAAAACATGAAGTATCAAAACAAACACGAATATTATTTTGCTATATAAAACAAGCAAAGATTCATCAAAAATTCGTTTATCAAACTTCTAGGTATATGTATGATTCATCCAAATCTAACAATATACATACATATCCCAACCGTAAACGAGTCTATTAAAAGTATTTGCATGAAGGCAAAAGACTCATGGGTATACATGTATATTTATTAGGTTTGAATTCAAAATACATATACATGAAGTAAAAACATGAAAATAGGCATAGCAAGTATAAATGAAGGAATCATCAAAACTAGCTTATACATGTGCATATAGTGGGTACAAATGAGCATGAAGTGCAAACATATAAAAGTCAATTTGTCCTCACTATGTGTACATGCATACATGCAAGTTTTGATAAAATCTACATCTAAACTAGTTTATACCACATAAAGCATAAAACAACAAAAAAAATCATCATGAGAAAAACATGATTACTATGTAAATTCACATGTATTAGATTCATGATGTACATTATAGATTAAACAAAAGTGAGAACACTAAGTATGGGTTCATATAAGTATGTGTGTCTCAAATACTATACATGTATGTCAAGGATCTAATAAACATGGAATGAACATACTAATCCATAGACATCAAAAACATGTTATAAAGCATCAAAACATGCTATAAACAATAATATGAAAGCATGTAAATAATAAATGGGAGTTAGGAATTTGTTACCAAAACCTAGAAGGCAATTCTCCTTGTCTCCAAAAACATGGTGGTCATCTCCACCAAAACTTCCCTTGAAAGTGATGCATCCAATTGATTTCCTTTAAGTCCGGAACGCATCCACTCCAAGGTGTCATCACTCTCACGTCAAGTGAGAGCCCACACCTACATCAAAAACAATAGGAGGGGTGGTCTTTGGTACCCACATCTTGTTGGGTCCATGGGGGTTAGTCCCTTCCCTAACCCAAACAAATTTCTTTGCTAAATTTGAAACATTTAATCTATCATAACAAAATTTAGCAAGATGACCTTTTCGGCCACAATGTGTATAAGTGTACACATGAGCATACGTGTGATGGTGTCCGTGAGGAGCATGTGTATGCCGTGGAGGGTGTGCATGAAAAGATGGAACTTGTTTCTTTCGAACCAAGGATTCCAAGCGTGTATGGTTCATGGCACATTGGCTCAAAGTGGAGCCCAAACAATCTACACTCTTCATTAGCAAACAAATATCATCATTAATTCTAGAAGAAGAGGTACATGCATTAGGAGATGGAACTACCCTAGCATGGCAAATATGTGCATCTATCTTATTTTGTAGAACATCCTTTTTCTTCAAACATGCATCTAAATCATTAGAATAGAAATAATTTTATTTTTCAAAGCAACATTCTCTTTTAAAACAAAATCAATTTTTGAAGACAAATTTTCATTTTTCTTCAAAATAACATGGCAATCATTTTTAGATTTTAAAAATTCATTTTCTTTAAGTGCAAGTTCTAATTGAGATCTCAATGAATCCCTTTCATTATAGACCTCAACCTTCTCTTGCAAAACATTATCAAGTCTAGAATGCAAACTTTTATTTTCTTTTTCAAGGCCTAGACTTTCCTTTTTCAAAGTTTTATATTTTTCTATCAATTTTTCACAAACTATGGAAAGTTCTTCATTCAAAGCATTGGGATCAATATTCTCATTACATGAAGAACTAGCACTATCATCACAATCTAAGTGGGGTTCCGAATGTACCTCAAGGGAGTCATTCCCTTGGACCATGAAGCATTGTGAGTCGGATTCTCCACTAGATTCCTCTTCTTGTTGGATTTGGACTTGAAGCTTGGAGGTGTTGGTGGTTGTCAATTTGTTCCACACTACAAAAGCGGAATCAAAGTTAGAAACACACAAAAGATAATCTTTAGATAAAGTGCTTCTAATGGCCTCTAGGGCTTGTGCATTGGCCCCTATATGATTGCGATCACTAAGGAAGGATTCCTTGGTAATAGCAAGATAAACTTTATGACCTAGGGTTTGCAAATAAACGGTCATCCTAATCTTCCAAACATGAATGTTGGAAGGGTCATACATAGGTGGGGTCATGAAGGCCATGGTAAACTAAATGTGTGCAAACAAGCAAATGCAAACAATAGATTAGCAAGCAAATGGATCTCACTCCTAGGATGTTAAGCCTAAGTATCAGGAGCACTAGCTCTGATACCAATTGAAAAAACACCTAGAGGGGGGGGTGAATAGGTGTTAGTGCTAATCTAAAAATTAAATGCAAACTATGTGCGCTAAATGCGGAAGCTAATGCAAATTATGCACAAACTAATACAATACAACAAGTGTAGCCGAATTCCCCTTGCGAGGCTCTGGACTAACTCCCCTTGATTCCCCTTTAAATGGGTTGAGGTGCTATGTGAAGCTCTTGTTGGATGAGTATAAGTTAGGCACACACACAAAAGCAATCCAAGCAATATGAAATACACACAATCAAGCCAAGCATATAAGAGTGAATTGCAATATGAAATAATGCAAGGCAATATGAAATATGCTCAACACAAGCAAGTATGATATGATATGAAGTATGATGCTTTGCACAATTATAAGAGAGAGAGTTAGAGAGACAATGGATCAAAACGCAAACACCAAGATATGTTTCGAGGTTCGAGCACCTTGCTCTACATCCCCGCCTACACCACCGTGTAGGATTTCCAATCCACTATCTCCCACCGAGGGAACCTCTACCGAAGAGGATTTGTTACAACACTAGGAGTACCAAACTCCTCTCTCAAACAACCACCTCACAACCGAGGGGTAGGCCTGTAGCCAAACAACAACCAATAACCACCTCTACCGAAGAGGCTCACAACCAACACAATCACCTCTACCTAAGAGGGATCCAAACCAATACCACTCCGATCACCTCTACCGAAGAGGGATTCACAAAAACAAGGAGGGTTTACAATAAGTGGTTACAAAGACCACAAACACAATCTTTCTTTCTTTTCTCTTTTCTTTTTCCACAAAAACAAGATCCTAATAGATTAGGATAGGTGATAGCTCAAGTGTGGAAACTAGGTGTTTTTGGAAACAAGCAACAAAGAAAAACTTCTTGGGAAATCTCTTGTAGATGATAGGAATAAAAGACCAAATCAAAATCCCAAAAATCTATTTTTCTTTGATTTTCCAAAAACCCAAAACAAATAAGAATCAATTTTTTTAGCACAAAAACTCTTTTAAAAACTTGTTTTTAAACTCTGAAAACAGGGTATTTTTCTCTTGTAAAAACCTTAGCCAAAATCCCAAAGAGATGGGGTTTATATAGGCCAAAACAGAAACTAGCCGTTAGAGCTGAGCTGGCAGCTCTGACAGGCAACGGTCGACCGTCCAACGGTCATATTATGACCTGTTGGAGCCTCCGGTCGACCGCCTGGTCGACCGAAACAAACAGAGAGTAGAGCTCTCTGCAGCGGTCGACCGTCCGGTCGACCGGCCCCCTGGCTGCCAGACGTGCACAAGTCTGTGCACGTCGGTCGACCGCGCGGTCGACCGGCCTTAGGTGCGGTCGACCGCTCGGTCGACCGTTCTGGCCTGACAGGTCAGTCTGGGTCCAAAACTGGTATAAAACATGTTAGAAAAATTCTTTTAAAAAACTTCTATCTTTTCTGAAAATTTCATAAACTTGTTTTATCATATAGCATTGATATTGAAACATGTGATAATCATTTCTACTCAAATATCAAGCATATGAAATCATTTTTGTTTCTTCTCATTTTTATCAAAAACAAACTCTTGTATTTTTATCAAACTTGGCTTTTCAACACATGAATAGGGATATCAAAATAAGTTTGTTTAGCACGTTTAAACCATGTATGTATATCTAGAACATATCTAATATACATAGAAATAAAGTAAACTTGTTTTGATTTACTATTCATGAAAACCAAATCCAAACATAAAAACGTGTGTATGTGTACTTGAGCATATCAACTATACTAAGCTTTACAAATGGATCTAAAACACACTAAACTAAACTAGGATACCTAGGTCTCTTGACGATCTTCCATCTTCAAGTAGACTTGCTCCCAAACGCGATCCACCGAGTGCAAAGGTATGATCTTTAAGCTTTGGCACCGGAATCACCATGATAAGCTTCCAAACACCTTGTTGAAGCTAATCACCAACTAATATCTTGGTTAATGATCTGAAACTTAAACAATACAAGATTATTAGTAAACATAACTACATGAGTTAATCATCATCAAAACTAGGGTGGAAGGCCTTTGGGCCAACACAAATGTGCATTGAATTAGGTAACTTGATTGGTTTAACCTAAAAAAATTCATGAGGAGTGGGCTTCACTTGAAGCTAATGGATGAGCTCTCAGCGAAGCGAAACGAAAGCTTCAGGCAAAGCTAAAAACTGAGCCCGCAGCGGAGGTAAAAATAAAGCTTCATGCGAAGCTAATGAGGAGCTATAGCGGAGCTAAAACAAAGCTTTACACGAAGCTCAAGATGACGTCTGAGTGAAGCTAAATAGCTTCGCTGCTTAGGTTTTTGAACCTCCAACTGTCTTTTGAAATTAATTTGAAATGACAACTTGGCACTCCTTTTAAGGAGGCGAAGCTAGACATTGTGTCTATAAAAGCTCGAGGGCTGCATCAGAGAAGTCATCTTCTCTTTTTAACTTCGTGTTTCTCAGAGATTGAACAATCACCCTTTACTTCTTCGCTCGAGATTTTCTAGAACTCTCACGAGCTCTAATGACACCCAAACAACGCGCTGGAAAAGAGATTTCCACCACGCGGTGGCGACGCCACCTGCTCCGGTCGTCGAACGACCTACCACGGGCAGGGGTCTCCCCTTTTCACATATTTTTCAATCTCTTTCACAGTCAATTTCAGTTATTTCACAATGAATCCATCATGATTCACCGTTATCTGATGATCTCAAGGAGTTAAACTTCCTTAGTTTGGGTTCTATCAAATGTTAGGGGATTTAATTCCCCTTTAATTTCATAGACCAAATTTAGAAATCAATAGGCTTCTTCCTCAAGCTTCCATGCGAAGCTAACTCTTAGGGCTTTTTGCTTCTTTCAAGAGGCAGAATGCGAAGCTGGGCTTCGAGGTGAAGCTGATTGGAGGACTGAGTCCTTTGAACTCTTTTAGGCACAAGTGCCTTTTAAGCTTCTACACGAAGCTAGCCCTTGGGACTTTCTGTTAGCCCAAAAGCCCATCACTCTACCTTTGATGATGATTAACTCATTTAGTTATAGTATTAATGATCTTATACTCATTCAGTTTCAGATATTTAATCAAAATTTTAGTCGGTGTTTAGTTTCAACAAAAGATTCGAAGTCAAGTTTTGAAGCTAGCACATGTTGATTCAAGAGCTCGTGCTTCAAGACCGCATCAAGTACTCAAGAGAGTCTACCTCATGAATCAAAGTTTAGACCAAGTCAAGATGAAGAGAAGATTTTCAAGAAGACAAGAGTCATGTTTGTAAATTTTAAGATTTGTGTTGTAGATAAAATATAAAGAATAGATTAGTTATGGATTGCTCAACCTCACACACACACACACACAAAACAACTTTATATAGTGTTTTCATAAGAAAATATTTTTAGAAAATTTGGTTTCGGTTTAACCGGTTGAACTTCAAAGAATACATCTTTGGTTTCATGAATAGATTTCATCAATATAAGTTACATAGTTTATATGTGTATTGGATTTCATCCATACACATTGTTGCTTCATAATATTTAGAAACTTATTTTGATGAGTTTATATCATATGTTTAAGTTTTATATTTAATCAAAACTTGTTTTAGAGCTTATTGTTAAAGACAAGTATATTTCATCTTATATATGTATTGGATTCTATCCATGCATACTATGTTTCAAAAGTGTTTAAATATCTTCTTTTTGTATTTGAATACGGTTTGGAAAAATTCGATTTTTATTTTAAAAGTTTGATTTGAAAAATACAGTTTTCAGTTTAAGGCTTAATTTCTATATCACAAAAATAGTTCAATTTGTTTGTAATATGTGTTAATTTTTGATCACACATATTTAAACTTCAAAATTTTTCAATGAACCTACTTTATGGAATTTATGAGATTTAAATAAAATTTTTAGGTTTTTACAAGTCAACGTTTCAATCCTTAAAAATCTTGTCTGGGCCTCTGGCGGTCGACCGAACCAGGGCTCGATCGACCGAGCGGTCGACCGATGTGCACAGGACGTGCACAAGCCCTTGGCTTTAGGGCTGGTCGACAAATGCAGAGAGCTTGTTCTCTGAATTTGGCCCCGGTCGACTGAGCGATCGACTGACCACAAAGACTTGGTCTCTGATTTTGACCTCGACCGATAAGCTTTAGCCTGGTGCGGTCGACCGGACAGTCGACTAGCAACCCTAATGGTCTGAAATATGATAGTTGGCCGGTCGACCGACAGGTCAATCTGGCCCCAACGGCTAATTTTGGCAGCCTCTATTAAAGGGGGATTTGGGCCAGTTTTTATTAAGATTTTGAGAAGTGTTTTCGTAAGCTATTTTCCTATCTTCCACAAAAGTTTTTCAACAAGATTTTAGAGCTTCATTTCTATATCAAAAGAGAGTTTATCAAGAGTGTTATCTCTTATATTTTTCAAAAGGATTTCTTGTGTTTTTCACTTTCAAATCTATCTTTTTTTCTCACACAAGCTTGAGCTTTTCATACCTATATCTATCCTCTAGGATCCTTGCTGTGAGAGTGTTTGTTGGTGATCAAGAGAAGTGATCATAAGTGTTCTACCCCTTATATTTGAGGTGCTGTAGAGGTGCATTCTCGGCAAGCTGTGAACTTGCGTGTGTTGTTCTTGCGGGAACAAGCGAGGGACTTGTGGGTTCAAGAGTTCTTGAGGGAGCTCATTGTAGGTGTTGCAGCACCGAGTGATCTTACGGGATCGTTATAGTGAAAATCCTTCATAGTGTTCAAAGCAGGGATGTAGAGCAAGTGTGCTCGAATTTCGAAACAATTTTCCCGTATTTGCGATTGCTCATTTCTCTCTCTCTCACTTGTCATTTTATATCTTGCATGTTCTTATTGTGCTCATCTTTATATGCTTGATATAACTTGTGCTCAATTGATATATATGCTTGAAAATCTTGAGGAGATAGTTCAGAGCCCTTCAACGGGAATCCGGCTACACTCTTTATTTATACTTGGTGTGTTAGCATAATAGTTTTAGTTTGCATAATTAATTTTAATTCTGCATTTATTTTGCGTAAGATTAGCTTGTCACCTATTCACCCCCCTCTAGGTGACCTACAATTGGTATCAGAGTTTGGTGCTCTTAATTTGGGTTTAACAGCCTAGAGTTAAAGATCTTTATTTTTGCTAATCATAATATTTATTTATACATACACATGGATTTTATGACACCTCCTATGTTTGATATTCTTAACTTCCAAAATTAGAAAGTTAAGATGTCTATGTATCTCAAGGCCCTAGGTATTCATGTCTATTTTGCTACCATTATAAATTCATATTTTTTAAATGGTAAAAATCTTGAGGCTAATGCAAAAGCACTTTATGCATTAAAGTCAACCTTAAATGATGAATATTTATCTAGGGTTTCTAACATCGAATCATCTTTTGTAGTTTGGAATACTCTCATCACTCTCGTGAACAAGCAAAATGAAAAAGAGTGTGACTCCGATGAAGAGAGTGATGCTTCCAACATGTGATACATGGTCCAAAAAGATGACCCCCTTGAGGTAAATTTCGAATCCGAGATTGATGAAGATGTTGAGATGCCATATGATTATCTTTGATCTTTTTGTCAAAAACTTCTTAAAATATATGATTTGTTAAAAGTTGAAAATGAAAAATTAAAGAAAGAAAATAATACTTTGTTAAATAAAAATGATTCTTCAAAATTGAGTATTATTTCAAAAGAAAATGAATTTTTGAAAAATCAAGTTATTTTGATCTCTAAAGAAAAAAACTATTTTAAATGAAAATGAGCTTTTGAAAAAGAAAAATGTTTTGAAGCAAAAAATATTTCTATTTCCAAAAAGAAATATGATTTTTTTCTCATGCTTATGTTTCTTCTTCTAAAATTAATGATGATATATGTATTTTGAAGAAGAGCATTGATTGTTTGGGTTTCAATTTGAGCCAATGTACCTTTAACCATTCTAAATTGGAATTCATGTTTTGCAAGAAATAAATTTCACATATTCATGCACATACCCCACAACATACATCTCATGCATACCATGATCACACCCACACTTATATGTATACTAGAGTGTACAAATGTACATATTGTGGCCGCAAATGCCATCTTACAAAATTTTGTTTTGATAAACTACATTCTTTAAATTTTGCAAATAAGAATGTTTGGTTCCCATTATTTCTAACCCCCATGGACCCAAAAGGAAAATATGGGCACCAAAATCTCCACCACTTATTTTGATGTAGTTGTGGGCTCTCACAAGACGTAAGAGGATTGGTGCCTTGGTAGTTGATGAATTTGGAACTTGAAGGACACATCTATTTGATGCATCGCTATCAAGGAAGCATGGTAAGAGGACCACCTCGTTTTGGAGAAATGAATTGGCTACATCAGTTTTAGTAACCATTCTTTCTCCTCTTTAAAATGTTTTAAATGTTTATGTGCTAGTGAAATAACCTAGACTTTATCATATGTTATTTGTGCTTAAGGATGAGTTGATAGGTTGTTATGCTATGCATGTATTTTTAAAAAACTTTATTCATGTTTTCAATGGATTTACATGCCTATCTCTTTTAATTGATTCATATTTTTTAATGCTTTACTTTAAAGCATATATTCATTTAAATGTCTATATCATATGTTCATATGCATATCTTGTTAAAACTTGCGTTATACATGTATAATTTTTGAGTTACATATTTTACATGCTCTATTTCTTTTGTGTGCTCATTTGTACATTATATGCCCTAGTTTTGATGATTCTTACATGGTTATATGATATATCATGTTTTAAGAAAAGAATTTCATTTGAATTTTTGTTTTGAACTTTATTGTTTATTTTCATGAATATGTCATTTACATGATTCTTGTACACTCACCTTTATGTTTACTCATGTATTTATTTTCATGAGCATTTATGAGCTTTGTAGATTTTGAGTGTCAACTCTTATGTAATATACATGTTTCATTGGATGTATAATTTGGTTTCATGTTGAAGAATCTTTAACTAGTTTTTTAAAACTATTTTAAACTAGTTATCTATTCTTCACTTGGCAACATTTTCAATCTACAATTATTTTCAAAATATTATTTTTGAAAACTTCTACCCTTTAAGGGTGGTTGGTTGGGCGATCATACCTTGTGTTCCTTAATGACTATCTTTTATCATGTGCATAAAAGGGTGGATGATATAAGTTATACACATGATCTTCATGGTATTTCATTCTTTGTATATTCATATGTGTTTTCTATATATGTATACTTCAAATTTCAACTGGTATTTATATACATACATATATATGATTTTGATTGCGCTTATTTTACAATGCCATACATGTTTTAAAGCACAATCTGTTTATGCTAAACTTGATTTTGTTTTTATTGTTAATTGGTATTTTCACAAGCTTATGCATGTGTTTTGTTGTTATTTCAAAAAAAAGGAAAAAGTTTTTTTTAACTTAAAATGATTTCATGTTGATGTTTATTGATCGGTCACTAGTATTGCGCATTCATTATCATATTTTCATACTTAATATAAAATAAACTCAGCTTTTTCCTAATTATTGTTTAATTTATTTGCTGGCCTATTCCTAAAGGAGAGTGAAGAGAAATGAGCCCAAAAGCCCATCAAGATTTAAATCAGAATTAATTCGAATTCAGTAAATCAGGGCAGATCAGGTCAGTTCAGATTGGTTGAAAATCAGTTAAAACAAATCCCTACAAATCAATCGGTTGAAGCCAATGATCAAAGGCCGTTTCATCACAATTCCGGAGATAAAACTGAAAATCCAGCTGAAGATAAAGTCATATCCCAAAACCTGGACGCTCCACCCCTCGGCTGTGGCCACCTGGCCACAGTAAAGCCGCGGAATCCAACTGAAAATCTAGATTTCTTGGGGCCAAGTTAGAGAGTTTCTAGAAGATACGTTGTATCTAGACGTTGGCGCGAATTTGACGAAAACCCGGATCCAAATACCTGAATCCGAGGATACATGGAAGGTCTCAGAAGTGAGATGAAACCACTCGCCAAAACCAACGATCTAAGTCCCTGGTATGGCTGCGAAAACGTGTCAATTTGCCGTGTTACGCGGCAATTTTGGCAAGCCACGCGTCGATTTTTGACGCGTGGCCTCGTCTCGTCTTCTAGATAATTCTTTTGCTTATAAAAAGCCCTACAGAGGACCAGAACTGGGGATTCCGAGAGCAGTAGTTAGGTTTCTTCTCCATTAGGGTACGGTAGTGTATTATAGATCTTCTTCTTTTTTCTTTTCTATTTTTATTTTATTTTAGATTCATGTATTAGGGCTGAATTGATTCTGGAGGGAAAGAGAGATATTAATGTAATAGAGAGTAATAATCTATGTAAAGGTGTCTCCTTTCTTCTCTACTGTAATTTTCTCCATCTTCTACGTGATGCTTAGCTAGTGTTTCTTCTCACGGCAATCTAACCGCTAACCACTAACTAGCTAACCACTTACTTGATAATCCATATGAATCTAATAGCATTTATAAGGTTTTGTTCTTGCAAGAGTCATTGATGGCTCATGATGATGGATTCTAATATCTAACATTCTAACATCTAACCCACTAACAAACTAACTTGCAATGTCTTTTTTATTTCATGCTCACCTCTAATTGATTTTTATGATCTAAAAGTACCTTGCCTTTTGATTGTGTGAAATGGATGTGATTAAATGTGGAAGAACAATCTTATGAGCCATACTTTGTATCGTCTCTTGAAGTCAAGGACTAGTGATGGCCAAGGATTCATGTGAGGCAACTATCACTAAGAGGTTAGCATGGTTAGTAGAGCAATTAGTAGTTCGTAATTAGGAGTTTTCTTTTATAGTTTTCCTCTTTCTTTTTTATCTTGTTTAAAAATTATATTCAAAACCCTTTTATCAATTTTCTTGTCATTGTTTTCACCACCTTCTTTGTTCACCTTTGTTTTTATCTTCTTCACCACAAAATTTACCTTCTTTTTCATTTTGTTTTCCAAATTATTTTTCAAATCACTTCACTTTCTTCTTCATTTTTACTTTCTTGCTTTTGTTTTATCGATTCCACAAACCACTTCTCTTTTGTTTTCACATCGCCATTTCATCGCCTTTTTCACTTATCACTTCTAGATTTCTTTTCTTTTTCTTTTCTCATTCTTTAACAAAGAAGAAATTGTTAATAACCGACGTGAATAAAGAACTGTTAATGCTTCTATCGCCTCCTGTCCTTGTGGAGTCGACCCGTTGAGCTAATGCTATAACGAAAGTATCGAGGGAACATTAACACACATACACAGTTACACTTATTTAATAAAACACACGTTTTCAAGTGCTGGTTCCGCATTGATAAAAAAAATACCGCCGTTGTCGGGGACGGGAATGGTTTTGATTTCATATTTTTGTTAACATTTTCTTCTCTGTTTTGATGTGTAGGTCAACAGTTTCAACAATTTAACATTGCAGTAGCAAGAAAATCCTTGCACCTCCCTGCTTTCGAAAGCAAGGAGCTTGATTCAATTACATTACCGCGAAAATGCCAAAATAGCCGCACAAATGCAGCTATATTAGGGTTTTTTGTGAACAGTTTTTTCGTTAGGGTTCTGTTGTATTGCATACACTTCTGCAATCTGCTGCTGGATGTTTGTAATTTGACCTGAAGTACTGCAATAACTAATGAAATAAAATGCGATATTTGGATGATTTAAAACAGTTTAGATATTTGCATTTAGGCACTTGTCAATTGAAAATACACCTAGAGGGGGGTGAATAGGTGTACTAACTAATCTAATAACAAATGATGCGGAATTAAAAATTAATTGCAACACACTATGTGTAACCAAAGAGTGTAGCCGAATTTCCCGTGAAGGGCTCTGGATTATCTCCTCAAGATTCCTCTAAATTAAGAGTTGACGTGCATATGGAGCTCTCTTGGTTCAACACAAGTATGGGACACACAAAGTATATCTAGAAAATGAATATGTGTAATATAAAGCGATGCAAGATATAAGAGAGATAGAGTTTAGAGATTGTGGATCAAACGCAAACGCCAAGATATGTTTTAAGGTTCGAGCCACTGTTCTACATTTCCGCCTTCACACAGAAGGATTTCCACTATATGTCCACACAGGACCTTCCACCGAGGGACGTCCACCGAGGAATTACAACACAACACTTGGAGTACACTACTCCACTCTCAAATACAACCACCTCTACAGAAGAGGTAAGACACAAAGCTAAATCACAATCACCTCACACAAGAGGGATAAGGCACAAAGCCAAAGCACAATCACCTCTACATAAGAGGGATAAGGATCAAAGTCAAAACTCAACCACAATCTTCTCTATATAAAAGGGATAGGCAGAAACCCAAATCACAAACACCTCTACACAAGAGGGACAAGACACAAAGCCAAAACAAAGAAGAGATTACAAACTTGCTGACCACAAGAGACACAAACAACACTTAGTGATCATAGTAGACCACAAACAATATTTCTCACAAAAATAAGATCCGATAGATAGGATAGAAATGATAGCTCAAGTGTAAGAAAACAAAGTGTTTGAAATCAAAATTTCAATGAAAAATACTTGGGAAAATACTAGATAGAGATAGAAATAAAGAACAAAACCAATTTGCCAAAGACTCTATTTTTTTTTTGATTTTTTCAATCCTTGAAAACAAAATAAAAGATAAAGATTTGAAGCACAAAAACTCTTTTGAAACTCTTTAGAAAATGGGCAAATAACACTAGAAAACTTTTTCTCTTGAAACCTAAAACTTTGATTTTCAATGGAATTATTGTTGTGATTTTAATCCATCCTAATGACCCGTTATATAGGTTTTAGAAAAAAAATTTAGAATTTTTTTACCAAATTTAAAAGGAATAAATTGACTCTTAAAATTCAACAAAACACGTTTTAAAAACATGTTAAAAATCAGCCTCCAAAAAATTAGCCGTTATTTTCAGTCTGGCAGACTATTGGTCAACTTTGAGCACAATTTTCAGGCTGACAACGTCACAATTCAAAAATAAGTATATAGGAATAATTTGTAAATATTTAAGTCTTCATTCTACTACAACTTAAATTAACTCAATATCAGTTCGGAGTAAAAAGTTATCAATAAAATACAGAAAGGTGCCAAATCAGAAACTATAACTATTTTCAGAACAATTACAATATGTGACATCTTTAAGATTTAAATCAGAAAATGATTATTGAATAAGAAATGTATCACTGAAAGCTATCTTTGAAATACAATTTAAATCATATTATTTGAATATAAGAATAAAAAGTTATGATAATAAATCTAAATGGGTGTCGAGCAGATCAGCGTAACTAAAACTGGTTAAAATTAAAAACCCGATATATGTGTACTTGAAATCTAAAATCAGCTAAACAAAAACCAAACATATTGAACTTGTGTGTGTGAACTTGAGCATATCAACACTAGTCTATCTTACACAAGATCTAAACACAACTAAAACTAAACAAACCGAAGTCTTCTTATAGAACTCCTTCCCCAAGCCGACTCGATCCAAACGCGATCCAATGAGCTTGACTCCATCCGAGTGCTAGATGCGATCTTGACGTGCGAGCTCTTGAATCTACATGTGTTAGTTTCAAAACTCTTTTATTGAGCTAAGCACCTACTAAGATCCTGATACAAAATCTGAAACTATATAAACACAAGATCATTAGTATTATAACTACATGAGTTAATCATCATCAAAGCTAGAGTGATAGGCTTTTGGGCCAACAATCTCCCCCTTTTTGATGATGACAAAACTCATGGAGTTATATATGCATGGATTAAAGATAAGCTTCATAGAAGCTTTCCCTTAACTCATGCATAGTAATAAACAGAAAGATATTCAATGAAATGCATAAACTAAACACAAACATACATGTATAAATAAAGATATAAACATGCATATATAAACTCTCAAAATTCTTCTCCCCCTTTTTGTCAATTCATCAACTAAGGGGCGAGGACAATCAAATGATAAAGATGTATATGCGATATACATTCATGAAGAGGAGAGACGTAAAGTTAGCTCCCCCTGCATACATGTATTACATGGAGAAGGAATGACTAGACCCTAACCCACATAAAACATAATATACAATGTATAAGCGAAGATGTTAAGCTCTCCCTACACACGTGTACCACATAAAGAAGAGAGGTCAAAATCTACTATATGTATATTACACTCAACATGAATCTGTATGTAGAGAAGATGTTAAGCTTCCCTTACATATAGGCAAAACATATTAACAAATTTTCAAATCACTTTTTAGAACAAATTTTTGAAATTTCTTGAAATCAACAAAATGAATTATGATACTAATGAAATTAAATTGTAGTTGACCAAACTAGAGTGGTACCATTTGTCGAAAAAACTTTTTAAGATACCAATAGTAGATTTTGATACCAATTGAAGGTGAAACATGAAGTATATTTTGATACCAAATAAATACCAATTGAAATTAATATATAAGCTTGTAAAGATATCAATTAACATTTAGAATAAAATCAAGCTTAATATAAACATAATTTGTACTTTAAAAATGTAAAGACATTGTAAAATAAGCACAATCAAATCATATATATGTATGTATGAAAATGTAAATACTAATTGAAATTGATACTAATTGAAATTTGAAGCACACATATATAAGAAAATAAATATGAGTATACAAACATATGAAATAACATGAAGACATGTGTATAACTCATACCTACCACCCTATTCATGCATAAGTTTAAAAGATATTCAATAAGGGTATACAATGCATGGTCGCCCATCTAACCGCCCTTAGAAGGTAGGGGTTTTCAAAAATATGATTTGAAAATATTTTAACATATTTAAAAACTCTTTCAATTGAAGAATGAAGACTAGTTTTAAAGATAATTTAAAGCTAGTACAAAATCTTTCAAGTAAGAAATAAAACAATAAGTATCCCATGAAAATATGAAAATCACACAATAATTGACACTCAAAATCTATAAAGCTCATAAATGCTTATGAAACAAAAATCATGAGTAAACATCAAACATAGAGTGTAAGAATCATGTAATAAGTATAATCATGAAAATAAGCAATGAAGCTTATATAAAATTCTTTCATTAATAACATGAAAATCATCAAAACTAAAATTTCCATCAAAACTAAATATATTTCAAGGTATATGTATGTTTTGTTGAAACTAAAAGTATACATACATATCTCAAACATATACGAGTCCATAATAAAATATTGCATGAAAAGCAAGTGACACTAGGATAGACATGTATATCTAATAATTTTAAACAAAATTGACATATACATGAAGATAAATATATTTTTATGAAAACGTGTACAAAAATAGGGAAAACAAGTAAAGATGCAAGAGTCATCAAAATTAGGTTATACAAGTACATCCAATGGGTACAAATGAGCAATAAAGCGCAAACATATTATAAACAAATGTGGCTCATTAGTTGTACAAGTATAAACACAAGTTTTAATAAAAGTTCCATCTAAATATGTAATCAAAAATATGATGTGCAAACCATAAACAAACATGATCATTAGGGTAAATGTACGTGCTTTAGAGCTAGGATATACACAATAGCTAAATTATAGTGAGAACACAAAAGTAATAGTCCATATAAATATGGGTGTATCTCAAATACTACATATGTATATCACGAGTCAAATAAATATTGCATTTAAACATAATGAACATGAAAAGCTAAAACATATTAAAATCAATCAATGAGAGCATGTAAACAAAATAAGGAGTTAGAAATAGATACCAAACCAATAGAGCTAATCTCTAGATCTCCAAATCATGGTGGTCCTCCCACCAAACATCCTTGAAGGTGATGCATCCAATGTAGTATCCATCAAGCTCAAATGCATCAACCATCAAGGCACAAAATCTTCACTTCAAGTGAGAGCCCACACCTACATCAAATACAATAGGGGTGAATTTTGGTACCTATACCTTATTGGGTCCATGAGGGTTAGCACATTTCCTAAGCCAAACAAATTATTTACAAAATTTAAAAAATTTATTCTACCATAACAAAATCTTGTAAGGTGGCCCGTACGTCCACAATGTGTACAAGTGTACACATAAGCATACATGAATCATGTGTGTGAGCATGATGAGCATGTGTATGCCATGGTTTGTGTGCATGGGTAAGTGGAGTATGTTTCTTTTGAAACATAAATTCCAATCGTGTGTGGTTCATGGCACATTGGCTCAAAGTGGAGTCTAAATAATCTTTACTCTTCTTCAAAGCACAAATATCATTCTCAATAATTGAAGAATAAGTGGAGCATGTAACATATTTATCACTAGTAGATGGAGCACTAGAAATATGACAAACATGAGAAGCAAAATTATTTTTCAAAGATTTATTTTCATTTGAAACAAGTTCCAATTCTTTTGAAATCAAATCTATTTTATTTTTCAAAGAATTGTTCTCTTTTTAAACACAATCGAGTTTTGAATACAAAACCTCATTATTCTTCAAAACAACATCACAATCATTTTTATTCTTTAAAAGTTTGTTTTCATTTAAGGCAATGTCAAGTTGGGATTTCAATGAGTCCCTTTCACTTGAAATCTCAACCCTCTCTTGCAAAACTATTTCAAGTTCAAAAAACAAGTTTTTATTCTCTTCTTTTAATTTTAAATTTTTCTTTTTCAAAAGTTTATATTTAGAAAGTAAGTTCTCACAAACTATAGATAGTTCTTCATTTAAGGCATGAGCATTCATATAATCATCACAAGAAGAATTAGCACTGTTATCTAGTTGAGTATCCGAATGTACCTCAAGGGAGTCATTCCCTTGGACCATGAAGTAAGGTTAGTCAGACTCTTCTCTACTAGATTCTTTCTCCACATTTATTGATGTTTGTAGCTCAGGAGAGGTCAATGTATTCCATACTGCAAAAGCGGAATCACAATGAGAAACTATAGAAAGATAATTTTTGCTAAATGTGTTTTTAAGTGCCACTAGGGCTTGTGCATTGGCCTCTATATGCTTACTATTGCCAAGATAAGATTTCTTGGTAGCGACAAGGTAAACATTCAATCCTAGGATTTTAAGATGTACATTCATCCTATACTTCCATATATCGATGTTGGTAACATCATACATGGGAGGGGCCTTTAAATCCAACCGTATAAACAATATGTGTGCAAATGCAATATTAGATTAGAAATCCAAGATCTCACTCCTAGGTGGTTAAACCTAATATCAGGAGCGTAGGCTCTGATACCAATTGAAAATATATCTAGAGGGGGGTGACTAGGTGTACTAGCTAATCTAATGACAAATGATACGGAATTAAAAATTAATTGCAACACACTATGTGTAACCAAAGAGTGTAGCCGAATTTCCCGTGAAGGGCTCTGGACTATCTCCCTGAGATTCCTCTAAATTAAGAGTTGAGATACTAGATGAAGCTCTCTTGGTTCAACACAAGTATGGGACACATAAAGTATATCTAGCAAATGAATATATGCAATATAAAACAATGCAAGATATAAAAGAGATATAGTTTAGAGATAGTGGATCAAACGCAAACACCAAGATATGTTTTGAGGTTCGAGCCACTACTCTACGTCCCCGCCTTCACAGAGAAGGATTTTCACCATATGTCCACACAGGACCTTCCACCGAGAGACCTCCATCGAGGAATTACAACACAACACTTAGAGTACACTATTCCACTCTCAAATACAACTACCTCTACATAAGAGGTAAGACACAAAGCTAAATCACAATCACCTCACACAAGAGGGATAAGGCACAAAGCCAAAGCACAATCACCTCTAAATAAGAGGGATAAGGATCAAAGTCAAAACTCAACCACAATCACCTCTACACAAAAGGGACAGGCACAAACCCAAACCACAAACACCTCTACGTAAGAGGAACAAGACACAAAGCCAAAGCAAAGAAGAGATTACAAACTTGGTGATCACAAGAGACCACAAACAATATTTCTCACAAAAATAAGATCCGATAGATAGGATAGAGATGATAGCTCAAGTGTAGGAAAACAAGGTGTTTGGAAATCAAAATCTCAATGAAAAATACTTGGAAAATTACTAGATAGAGATAGAAATAAAGAACAAAACCAATTTGCCAAAGACTCTATTTTTCTTTAATTTTTCCAATCCTTGAAAACAAAATAAAAGATAGAGATTTGAAGCACAAAAACTCTTTTGAAACTCTTTAGAAAATGGGCAAGATGGCACTAGAAAACTTTTTCTCTTGAAACCCAAAACTTTGATTTTCAATGGAATTGTTGTTGTGATTTTAATCCATCCTAATGACCCGTTATATAGGTTTTAGAAAAATAAATTTAGAATAGTTTTTCAAATTTAAAAGGAATAAATTGACTCTTAAAATTCAACAAAACACGTTTTAAAAATATGTTAAAAATCAGCCTCTAGAAAATTAGACGTTACTTTCAGTCCGGCAGACTATTGGTCAACTTTGAGCACAGTGTTCAGGCTGACACCGTCACAATTCAGAAATAAGTATATAGAAATAATTTGCAAATATTTAAGTCTTCATTCTACTGCAACTTGAATTAACTCAATATCAGTTCGGAATAGAAAGTTATCAATGAAAGTCTCCCTCCTCCATGAAAGTCTCCTCTCCTCTCAGTTTCATAAAGAAAATAAAAATTATATAAAAGAAAACTAAAAGCCTAAGTTACAAACTACAGAATAGCCTAAATTCTACTCTCTGCTTGGTCGTTCCCTCTGCTTCTGATGTGTGAAATATTTATAGCATAGAAATGGATAAGGAAATGAGTTAAAAGATAGGGAGAGCTAGCTATTTCTGAATTTGAATCCTCCCCTTGTCTCCAAACTTAAATTTGATGTGGATATTCAGTTCTGATGTGCAGCTTATTGGCGTATTGATTACTGAATATAGCTTATCAAATAATAGAATTAGAAATAGTGATCAATTTAAGAGTTGTAGCCCTTTATGTCTTCTTTCTGGATCATCTTGAATCATTATATTTGAGATTTCGTAGCGAAATATATGATTCAAATACTAAAATGTATCCAGTCAGAATCCGAGTCAAAATTGTATCATCTCATCCGTTGATCTTCTCTCTATCCATTTATCCCTTTGAATGTTGAATTTGGACGCTGTATTTGATATTATCCTCGGTTAATCTTTAGCTAACCAAAATAGATTTATAGAAATCTAAATTTTACCGGTTTCTATTTGGTGTTATCTTTCTGATTTGCTCTGATCTTCAGCTGAACATTTGCCACAATCTTTGATTTGTTCTAACTAGATCTGGGATCATCCTCAGCTAACCAAATAGATCCAGTTAAATCTGATTTTAACTAGTATTTATTTGATCTAATCCTCTTTCTCTTCATTATTATCTTCTGTAAAATAGACATTTAAGACAAGAAAATTAGCAAATTTATTAGACGATAAATGTAGAGTGTAATGAAAAGAATGCAAAATATGTGTACAATCACACCCCCACACCTATTTTTTGTTCGTCCTCGAGCAAAACAACAAAACTAAAGCAAAGATTATTAGACCACTTTCGCAGATTACGCGATTGCACTGAGCATGTGCAACAAGCTGTTAAACCTCTAGGTTTCCCCTAGAGGACGAGTTTAGTCTCGTAAGGTTTTCAATAGATTGTACCCACAAAATCTATAAAGAAAGAGAAAAATGTTAGTATTTTGAAAACACATTTTGAAAGAGAAAAATATTTAAAATATTATTGTAAGAATTAAGTAATCTATACGCTATAGAAAAATTGAATTTTTCATTCCTAAACTTAGTCTCTATTCAAAAATTTATTATCAATCAAAGTAAGGAGTCAAATTGTACTTTTCATCTAGTCTATTACTTTACCCTAAGTCATATGCACCTTCGTGACCGTGAAATTTTGACTAAGGGTCTTTAACTCTAACTCTTATGCCTTATTTATTTATTTATTTTTGGTGGTATTATTCCTTAGTTCTATTAGGCTTTCTAATCTTCCCATATAACGAGCCTTTAATCGGTGACTACCAAACCAAACGGTCTTAGGGCATTGGGTGAGAAGACACCCTAAAGACTTAAGGACTCGAGCAAATAAGGCCACAAAATTAAGGATTTTATTATATGAACCGCCTTTAGGCGTGAATATTTATGCTTTATGAGGCACAAATACCCAGCCTATTCAGAGGATTTATATATATATATATTTTCTTTATCTTTTTCTTTGTCTTTTTTATTTAAATAAGGCATAAGAATCTTTGTTTTTGAACCCTAAGTGTGTAAGTGTATAAAGCATGCATATATTATCAAGGTAAAGATTAAGACTAAATTACTTTCACAAATTTTCTTTCTAACCTTAGAAATCAATAATCTTATTTTAATCAAGTATAAGAAATCCTAATTATGATTCTCCTATTCCTTAAAATTAACTTAATTTCTTACAAAAAATATATCAAAATATTGTTTCTATTTTCAAAAAGTTTTTAAAAGTAAAGACTTTTTTTTAAATATTAAAAAGAAAACCTAAGTTATATTAGAACCCTCCCTCACACCTATCTCATACATTATCCTCAAGGTATGAATTAATGCATAGATGCATGAAAAAGAAGAAAGGGAAGGAAAATATTACCTCAAAGTGGTGGTTCCGGTGGTGGTCTGATTGGTCCACGAAATGCGACTGAATCTAATTTATGTGAAATTCGGAGGAACCCACCAGAAACCTCTCTAATATAACCCACTAAAATGATGCACATATGAATTATTTTTATTAAGAATTTTACCCTATCTAATTTCCAAATTTCAAACTAATTTCAAAGTCATTATTATCAACACCTCTGTCCCAAAATGGAGTATAAAAAGATTGAATGATTGATCTAGAATCAGGAAAGGTATGAACTACAATCGACTCAGAAAAATGACTGATATCAAGTAAAGGTTCAGGAGTCAAAATTTGTTTAGAAAGTGGGTCCAAATCAAGAAGTTGAAACTCAAGTCCATATTCATTTTCCCATAATAGAATGTGACTTTCTAAGATTGGTGATTCAAGTTTAAGAATGACAGGTATGGGAATCAAAATTGACTCTAAAATATTGCTCAAATCAGGTTGCAAAACAGGAGTCAATATTGATTCAGAAATTTGAACTGGATCATAAATTTGAGATTCAAGGTCACATTCCTCATTGAGTTCAATTTCATAAAAATGAGAACTTGCCAATTTGTCAATAGGACTTTCAAAAGTATGAAATTGGTCAAGTTCAATATGATGATTATAAAAGATTGGTGATTCAATTTCCCGATGGACAGGCATAGGATCCAATGTTGACTCTGAAGAAGGATTAAAATCGGGTGAAGACACCGGAGTCATTATTGAATCAGGAAGTAGAATTGAATTACCAAGTTGAGATTCAGGATCATATTCATTCTCAAGTTCAATTTCAGGAAAGAGATAACTTGCCAAAATTTCAATGTTGTTTTCAAAATTTAGAGTTTAGGCAAGTTCAAATGGGTATGCTGAAATGGAATCTTATTTTTCAAAACAACATGATTCTTTGGCTCTAACAAAATGGTTAGCAACATCAGGAATGGTCAAGGGTGAGAATGGAGAGTTTTGACCATTATATCTATGTCATGATTATGATTGATTTGTCATGATTATGATTGATTTGAGCCAGAGTCATGGCTTCAAGCAGCTTTTTATAGTAGATTGGTTCATCTTTTTATTGCGATTGGACTTGAAAAGATGAAGTTTTAATTTGAAATTTGTGGTGAAATCATGAGTCCATCAGAGTTTATGATTGTTACTCAGACTCACACATACTCATTTCCAAAATTGATGGTTTTCTATTTTGTACTGTTGGAACTGAGTATGAATCTTGAAAATATTATGGAATTGGGAAGGGCTGAAATTTTCATTCGGCCTCCTGCATGACTTCTATACTCTTTTTTAGCTAGGATTTTTCTTCAATGGGTTGGTCTAGAAATGAGTATAGGAAGCAAAATCGGGGAATAAATATTGTGAAAATTGTGGACAAGGTAGAAAAGGAGGACAAGTTAGTTGAAAATTGGACTACGGGGAGGTGAACCCCCATTGACTCTGTGAAGCGTAGGAATTAATTTGGTAATTATGGTCATAAGATTGAGGATATGGGTTGCACTGATTCAGATAAGACCAATCTGGCATACTAGGTTGGTTAAAGTTATGATATGCCGGATTGGTTATATCCAAAAAAGAGGTCGGGGTGTAACATGAATTACCATTAAAATTGAAAAAATTATTGCTATAAACCATATCACACAAAAATATCAAACACAAATAAGCAAACAGATAAAAAGAAAAATCTAACCTAAGTTAGGGTAGATCTTAGATCTAGACGACTCCTAACTTGTTAGACTGTCCACGGGGGGTATATTGCTGAATCTGACCACAAGTTAATCGGCCAGGTAGGAGCAAGATCGGTGGGAGGTATCTGTGCCTAAGCAACGGGCCTAATTATGCCAAACCACCAACCTTTGGGGTTTCGCCCCTCAATCCCCAACCTTAGACACCGATTTGGTAAGAGTCAAATTTAAATCAACTTTCCCTTATGTCAGTCTCCTAAATGAGTCTGAGATGTTTCTAGGGCCAATGTCTACTCAGTTTTAGTTAGGCTTTGGTTAGTGAGTGAAGAGATTGTTTGTGTGCTAAGGGAGGGTAATGACTTCCCCACCTTATCTTTTTTATAGGCAAGCTCTTAAGATTGATTGTGCAAAGTATGCAAGATATAGAAAAGTAACATTCACAAGCAAATATCACCCAATAATGTTTCCTAAACTATATGCTATGCATACGTATCTTTTGCTCCGACACTCTTCAATAGTAATGTAAAATGTAAACGAATTAGACACGTGCCTAAATGTAAAGTCTAAACCGTTTTTAGCATTTAACAAACATCATTTTACTATGGAGATTAGAAAATATGTATAGTGAGACAAACAAGAAAATAAATAGCTACAGAAATTAGCTTTGCAATTCCGCCAACCTGAAAAAATACAGGTTAGTAGTTTACTCAGTTTGCCACTGGAATGTAGCAAATCTGAGGGCTTATGGGCTCTGCTTTCTAGAGCAGAGTCTAGGGCCACTTATATGTCCGCTGCAGAAAAAATTTTCTTGTTAAACCTGTACGCTAAGAACAAAGAAGAAAGTTAACCAAAAATATAAATCTAAAAAGAGAATAACTTACCGTCCATCCCCGGCAACGGCGCCAAAATTTGATTGAGTTACGACCTGCGCATAGAAAATACAGAATTTCAGAACTTAAGAATAAAGAGTGCAAGGTGCTCAATACTACCGCGATAACAAGTGGCTATGCGGGTCGTGATCCACAAGGAGGGACAAGCGATGGAAGTGTTTTTAATAAGTTCTCTTTTAACTTACAAAGTATGGTTAAAGATCTTCTTTTATTTTTTAAAAGAAAAGGAAAAATAAGTTTAAGTCAAGTTAGGAAGAAAGTGGTAGATTGAGAAGGTGGAGAAAATAGAAAATGAATATATAAAAAGAAATTAAAAAGAGTGATAAAAGAGTTGGGTGTTGATGGTGTTGGTGATCTAAACTAAAGAATTAAAAGAAAGAAAACTAAAACCTAAAAAGCTTACTTATCTCTTCAGCACCTGCTTACCTTTGACCCGTATTGACGATGTACCTTTGTTTGAAGGCGAGCGAAGTATGACAAATAGGATCTTCCCCATTCCCGATTTACATTATAAATGAAGGGGCAAGCTACACTACTATAGAAATGGATATCCATCACCATAAGCCATCAACGGCACTTGCAAGGGCAAGTCAACTTCGAGGCTATCAGATTTATTTGGATCCACAAACACAGAAGAGGGAAGCAAACAAAAACAAGAATAGAATAGAAAAAAAAACTTTGATTCGATTCAAATAATAATGAAAGAAAAGATTACTTCACACCGGTGTCACTCTTAGTATTAGCTTGTTCTCATTCCTCCATGAAAGTCTTCTCTCCTCTCAGTTACATAAAGAAAATCAAAATTACATAAAAGAAAACTAAAAAGCTAAGTTACAAACTATAGAATAGCCTAAATTCTACTCTCTGCTTTGTCGCTCCCTCTGCCTCTGATGTGTGGAGTATTTATAGCATAGAAATGGATAAGGAAATGAGTTAAAAGATAAGGAGAGCTGGCTATTTCTAAATTTAAATCCTCTCCTTATCCCCAAACTTGATTTAATGTGGATATTCAGTTCTGATCTGCAGCTTGTTGGCATGTTGCTTTTTGAATATAGCTTATCAAATAATAAAATTAGAAATAATGATCAACTTCAGAGTTGTAGCATTTTAAGGTTTCTTTCTGGATCAACTTGAATCATCAAATTTGAGATTTCCTAGTAAAAGTTATGATTCAAATACTAAAATATATCTAGTCAGAATCCGAGTCAAAATTGCTTCATTCATCCGTTGATCTTCTCTCTATCCATTTATCTCTTTAGATTTTGAATTTGGACTCTATATTTGACATTATTCTCGGTTGATCTTTAGCTAACCAAATATATTTATAGAAATCTAAATTTTACCGGTATCTATTTGGTGTTATCTTTTTGATTTGATCTTGATTTTCAGCTGAATATTTGCCCTAATCCTTTGTTCTAACGAGATCTGGGACCATCCTTAGTTAACCAAATAGATCCAGTTAAATCTGATTTTAACTGATATTTATTTGATTTAATCCTCTTTCTCTTCATTATTATCTTCTGTGAAATAGACATTTAAGACAAGAAAATTAGCAGATTTATTACACGATAAATATAGGAGTGTAATGAAAAGAATGCAAAATATGTGTACAATCAAAAAGAGTATAGGAGCCATGCAGCAGGAGGCCGAACGAAAATTTCAGAAAATGTTGGCCTCCCTAATTTCATAATATTTTCAAGATTCATACTCAGTCCCACCTCTTCAAAATGACCAATCATCAGTCTTGGACATGAGTATAGAACTCTTGCGTAAGTCCAAGCGACGATCTCAACTTGTTGAACCCACAATCTTCACAATTTTTTGAAAACCAAGATTCCTACACTCCCTTTCTAGAATAACTATTTGAAGAAAAATCTGAGTTAGAAAAGAGCATAGAAATCTTGCATGAGACCTCACAACAATTTCAAAAATCTTTTACCCAGTCTGTCGATAGGTTAGAAACACAACTGAGTCAACAAATCAATATTTATAGGAATGAGAAAACTCTATCTTATCAACTTTTGATCAATTCAGATATCTCTAACTCTATTGATTTGACCCAGGACTCATGTTATTTTATAAACCAAGATTCAATTTCAGCACACTCATTTGAACTTGACCAAAGTCAGAATTTTGAGAACCATATTGACATTTTGGTAAGTTATCTTTTTCCTGAAATTGAACTTGAGTATGAATATAATCCTGAACTTTAACTTGGTAATTCAATTTCACTTCCTGATTCAATAATGACTGAGGTGTTTTTACTTGATTTCAATCCTTTTCTTGAGTCAGTATAGTCCATCATGAAATTGAATCTTCAATCTTTTATGATCATCATATTGAACTTGACTAATATCATACTTTTGAGAGTTACATTGACAAACTGACAAGTTTTCCTTTCAAAGAAATTGAACTCAGAAAAAAATGTGACTTCGATCCTCAAATTTGTGATTCAATTTAAATTTCTGAATCAATATTGACTCCTATTTTGCTACCAGATTTGAGCAACATTTAGAGTCAGTTTTGATTCCTATACCTGTCATTCTTGAACTTGAATCACCAATCTTAGAAAGTCATATTCCATTGTGGATAAATGAATGGGGATTTGAGTTTCAACTCTTGATTTGGACCTACTTTCTTAACCAATCTCGACTCTAGAACTTTTCCTTGATTTCAGTCACTTCCTTGAGTCGGTATTAGTCTTGTACTTTCTTAGTCCAACTCAATATTTTCATCTTTTCACACTCCATTTTAGGACAAGGGTGTTGACAAAATTGACTCTAAAATTATTTTTAAAATTTGAAAATTAGATGGGATAAATTCTTAACAAAAATCATTCATGCATACATCATTATAGTGGGTTATATAAGAGGGGTCTCTGGTGGGTTCCTCTGGACTCCACGCAATTTGGATTTAGCTGCATTTCGTGGACCAATCTGACCACCACCGGAACCACCACCTTGAGGGTATTTTTTCTTCCTTCTCTATTTGTTTCATGCATACATACATTAACGATGCATTAAGAAAAATGCATGAGATAAGTGTGGGGAGGATATACTAACGTACAGTTTTTAGATTTTTTCTTTTTCGCTTCTTTTAGGATATTTTTAGAATTCTCTCTTTTGTATAGGATTTTCCCTTTCTTTAAAAACTTTTTGAAACAAGGGACATAGTTTTGATCTATTTTAAGAAAATTATGACATCTTAACGTAGTCAAAATAATGAATCTTGTTTAAAATTATAAGCTAAGTAAGATAGATTGAAAAGATAATTTTATTCTAAATTTTTTGCCTTAGATAGTATGCACTTCACACTTAAACATTTTTTGGGATGGAAACAAAGACCTAAAAATGCCATAAAGCAAAAATACATTAAAAAAATTATATGATATATATGAAGAAAAACCACTTATAACTATGCCTCAAGAAGGATGATTATTCACGCCTAACGATGGTCATAAGAAACAAATAATTCCCTTAGTTTTGTGGCCTTGTTTACTCAAGTCCTTAAACCCGAGGGATGTTTTCTCATCTGGTGCCCTAAACTGTCTGGTCTGGGAGTCATCAGTCAAAGGCTCACTACCTGGGTAAACTAGAAGAAAATATATATATATATATATATATATATATATATATATATATATATATATATATATATATATATATATATATAGACTTGTATCCTTTCAAAAGGATTTGATCCCGGATCCTTCCCACTCAAATTCAACCCTCCAACATTCGAATACAAGATCCACTCTGTTAAAGTTGATCTATACTATTTCAAGTATCTATAAATCAAAAATCAAGTGTTTTAAATACTTTTTGCCCATCCATCAAGCGACGCAAAATGGACGGCCGAAAGTAGTGAGTTGGTTAGATCTATGTCTTTAGACATACAAATTCTCGATCCGGCCATTTCATTATGATCTAAACATTTAAAAACCCCTATAAACTAATTTTTGTTATATTTCAAATGTTCTACACCGTTAAACTAACCAACTCACTATTTAGGCCGTCCGTTTTTCCCCTACTTGATGGATGGGCAAAAAGTATTTAAAACACTTGATTTTTGGTTTATAGATACTTGAAATAGTATAGATCAACTTCAACGGAGTGGATCTTGTATTCGAATGTTGGAGGGTTGAATTTGAGTGGGAAGGATCCGGGACCAAATCCTTTTGAAAGGATACAAGTCTATCTCTCTCTCTCTCTCTCTCTCTCTCTCTCTATATATATATATATATATATATATATATATATATATATATATATATATATATATGGCTTGATGTTAGATTTGAAATCCCAGAAATCTTCATTGTTCACATAGTGCATATTATCTAAGTTTTATGAAAGATAAAATATTTAATCCAATTTTGAATTCTTACCTTAATGAAGACAAGATCTTACATATAGACTAAGTTTAAGGAAGAATAATTTTTGGTAGACTTATGATGTTAGATTGCTTAAATTTTTGCAAAAATATTTCAAAAACTTGTCTCTCTTTCAAAATGCTTTTTCAAAACACTAACTTTTATTTCTTTCTTTATGAATTTTATGAGTGTAATCCGCTAAAAATTCTTAGGAGAAAAAACTCCTCCTCTGGGGGTAATCTAGAGGTTTAACGACTTATTGCACACGCTCAGTGCAATCACGTCACCTGCGAAACTGATGTAATAACATTGTAGTTTAGTTTTTCTTTATCTTGTTTTGCTCGGGATGAGCAAAAGATTAGTGTGGATGTGATTAGTGTATAATTCTATATTTTTATATTGCATTTTCCTACTGATTATAATAAAAATAACACTTCTCACCGATATTTTGGTCTCTTTTGCAAATAATCAAGACTAGAAGGGCAAAGGGTAATAAGAGACTAATTAAACCCATTTTTTACGTAATTAAACCAAATTTCTTAGAAGCCAAGTTAGAGAGCTTTTAGAAGATACATTGAATCTTGATTTTGGTGCGAATCTGATGAAAATCTGGATCCAAATACCTGAATTCGAGGATACATGGAAGTTCCCAGAAGCGAGATGAAATCTCTTGCCAAAGCCAGGGACCTAAGTCCCTGGCATGGCTGTGAAAAGGTGGCAATTTGCCACGTTCCGCGGCAATTTTGGTCAGCCATGCGTCGATCTTTGAAGCGTGGCCTTGTCTCGTCTTCTAGATGATTCTTTTGCCTGTAAAAAAATCCTGCAGAGGACCGGAGCTAGGGATTTCGAGAGCAGTAACTAGGTTTCTTCTCCATTAGGGTAGTGTAGTGTAGATCTTCTTCTCTTCTCTTTTGTATTTTCATTTTATTTTAGATCATGTATAAGGGCTAAGTTGATTCTGGAGGAAAAGAGAGATATTGATGTAATAGAGAGTGACAATCTATGTAAAGGTATCTCCTTTCTTCTTTATTGTAATCTTCTCTATTTCTACATGATACTTAGCAAGTTTTTCTTCTCATTACAATCTAACTACTAATTACAAACTAGCTAACCACTTGCTTGATAATCCATATGAATCTAATAACATCTTCAAGGCCTTGTTCTTGCAAAAGCCATTGATAGTTCATGATGATTGATTCTAACATTCTAACATTCTAACCCACTAACAAACTAACTTGTAATGTATTTTTTATTTCATGCTCACCTCTTCGTGGTTTTGATGATCTAATAGTAGCTTGCATTTTGATTGTGTGGAATGGATGTGATTGAATGTGGAAGAATAATCTTATAAGCCATGCTTTGTATTATCTCTTAAAGCCAAGGACTAGTGATGGCCAAGAATCTATGTGAGGCAACTATCACTAAGAGATTAACTTGGTTAGTGGAGTAATTAGTAGTTATTAGCCATGAGTATTCATTCATAGTTTTTCTCTTTCTTTTTATCTTATTTTAAAAATCAAATTCAAAACCTTTTTATCAATTTTCTTATCGTTGTCTTCACCACCTTCTTTGTTCACCTTTGTTTTCATCTTCTTCAACACAAAGTTTATCTTTTTTTTCATTTTGTTTTTCAAATCATTTTTCAAATCACTTCACTTTCTTCTTCAATTTTACTTTCTTGCTTTTGTGCTACCGATTCCATAAGCCACTTCTTTTTTGTTTTCACATCATCATTTCATCGCCTTCTCCACCATCACTTCTAGATTTCTTTTCTTTTTCTTTTCTCATTTTTTAACAAAAAAGAAACTGTTAACAATCGATGTGAATAAAGAACTATTAATGCTTTTATCACCTCCCGTCCCTGTGGATTCGACCCGTTGAGCCAATGCTATAATGAAAGTATCAATGGAACATTAGCACACATACACAGTTAACACTGATTTTATAAAACACATGTTTTCAAGTGTTGGTTCCGCATTGATCATAATGCATATATGTAGGGGGAGTTAACTTTATAGTCTCTCCTCTTTTGAATTTAATCGCATATACATTTATTTTTCTTGTCTTTCTTTGCCCCTTTGTTGATGGATTGACAAAAAAGGGGAGAAGATTTTAGAGAGTTTCAATTTGCATGTCTAATATTTGTTGTTTATGCATATATGATTTTTTTTTTAATATTTAGTTGCTTTCATTGAATATCTATATGTTTATTGCTATGCATGAGTTAAGGAGGAGCTTCTATGAAGCTTATCTTTAATCCATGCATATATAACTCCATGAGTTTTGTTATTATCAAAAAGGGAGAGATTGTTGGCCCAAAGGCTCATCACTCTAATGATGATGATGATTAACTCATGTAGGTATAGTACTAATGATCTTGTGCTCATTTAGTTTTAGATATTTAATTAAGATCTTAGTCGGTATTTAACTTCAACAAAAGATTTGAAGTCAACTTTTGAAGCTAGAACGTGTTGATTCAAGAGCTTACGCTTCAAGATCGCATCAAGCACTCAAGAGAAGTCTAGCTCATAGATCAAAGTTTGAACCAAGTCAAGTTAAAGAGAAGATTTTCAAGAGAAGATTTTCTAAGAAAACTTGAGTCATATTTGTAAGTTTTAAGATTTGTGCTTTAGATAAAATATAAAGGATAGATTAGTTGTGAATTGCTCAAGCTCATACACACACACAAAATTTATATAGTATTTTCATAAGAAATTGTTGTTAGAAAATTTGGTTCCGGCTTAATCGGTTGAATTTCATGGAATATATCTTTGGTTTCATGAATAGATTTCATCAAAACAAGTTACAAAGTTTATATGTGTATTACATTTCATCCATACACATTGTTGCTTCATAATATTTAGAAACTTATTTTGATGAGTTTATATCATGGGTTTAAGTTTTGTATTTAGTCAAAACTTATTTTAGAGCTAATTATCAAAAACAAGTATATTTCATCTTATATATGTATTGGATCCTATCCATATACACTATGCTTCAAAAGTATTTAAATATCTTATTTTTGTATTTGAACAAGTTTTAGAAAAATCCGATTTTCATTTTAAAAGTTTGATTTTGAAAAATAAGGTTTTTAGTTTAGGCCTTACTTCTATATCGCAAAAATAGTTCAATTTGTTTGTAATATGTGTTGATTTTTGATCATACATATTTATACTTTAAAGTTTTTAATGAACCTTTTTTGTGGAATTTATGAGATTTAAATAAAATTTTTAGGGTTTTATAAGTCAAAGTTTCAACCCTTAAAAACCCTGTTCTGGGCTTCTGGCGGTTGATTAGTCTCTAAAACTGCATATCTCTAAAATTGCATATAGTTAGGACAAACACGTGGGTGATTTACTCTCTTTGTGTATTCATTCTTATCTATATTGCACGCTTGCACGAATTGAACTTAAGGGCAAAACCTAATACAACATAAGGTGGGGAAGTCATTACCTTCTCTTAGCCCAAAAATCACCTCCCCACTCACACAACCCAAGCCTAAATAAAAATTGCTAGACGTTGGCCCCTAGGGACATCTCAGACTTATTTAAGAGATTGATCTAAGGGGGAAGTTATTAGAAGTTGACTCTTGTCAAATCGATGTCTAAGGTTGGGGATTGAGAGGCAAAACCTCGATGAACAGTGGTTTGGCATAATTAGGCCCGTTGCTCCGGTACGGATACCTCCTACTGATCTTGCCCCTACCTAGTCATTAACTCGTAGTCAGATTCTGACAATATACCCCCGTGACAGTCTAACCAGTTAGGAGTCGTCTAGGTCTAAGTCAACCCTAGCATATGCTTGTTTTCTTTTTCTTTTTGTTTGTTTGTTTGTTTTCTTTTTTTGTATATTGTGATATGAATTTCAACAACAACAATTTTTCAATCCAAATATAGATCTATATTTCACTCCGATCTCATTTGACTCGGATAACTCCAACCCGGCTATATACAACTTGAACCAACAATATATGTCGGGTTGGGAATATTCGACTCAATATGACCCATATCCCCAATCCTATAACTATAATTTTCAGAATAATTTTCACTTTTCATAGAGTTCATGGGGATTCACCTCCCCCGAGTTAAATTTTTAACCACCTTGTCTACAATTTTTATTCCCCGATTTGGATCCATATCCTCCTTTTCCTGTCCCACCAACCGAAGAAAAATCCAATTTGGAAAGGAGTATGGAAGCCATGCTTGAGTCCCAACAACAAATTTAAAATTTGCTCAATTCACAATCCTTCCCAAATTAAACTCCATATACTCCTTTTCTAGAACATCCAATTGAAAAAGAATCTGAGTTAGAAAAGTGTTTGGAAGCCTTTTGTGAAATAGTGCAATATGTTGGACTCATCCTCTCAACAAAATTTTCAAGAGTCCTACTCATCTTTTTCAGTCTCACCAATTCAAAATGAACAATCATCAATACTAGACTGGAGTATGGAACCCTTGCGTGAGTCTGAGCAGCACTCGTAAAATCTGATAGACTCACAATTTCACCACAGTTTCCAAAATCAACTTCCAGACTCATCTTTTCAAGAAGAACCAATTGTAAAAAGTATGGAAGACATGATTCAGACTCAAAATTATTCTACCCTGCCTATCAGTAGGCTAGACTTAATAATGAGCGATTTGATCAATGAGAGCGAGGAAAGTCTTTCTTGTCAACTGTTGACAAATCTTTATATCCCAAACTCTCCCGATTGGACCCAAGAATCATGTTATTTTAGAAACCAAGAATAAATTTGAGAACACACATTTGAACTTGACCAAAACTGCAAGTTATGAAAGTCGCCTGGACATTCTGGCAAGTTATCCCATTCCTGAAATTGAACTTGAACTTGAATGTGATCCTGAGCCTCATGTGAGTAATTCCATTTCACTTTTTGATTCAATAATGACCCCAGTATCTTTACCAGATTTTTTTCTCTATTCCGAGTCAACATTGAATCATGTGCCAGTACACTGTGAAATAGAATCACCAATATCTTATGATCACACTTCATTAATGGGAAAAGTGTGTGAACATCAATTCTTTGGTTTGGACCCTATTTTTGAACCAATTTTGACTCTTATTATTGACTCTAGACTTGATCTGAGTCAAATTCTCGACTTGGTATCGGTTTTTACTCTTGTTCCATTTGAGTCCAAATCAATCATCTTCCAAAATCACACTTCATTGTTGGACAATAATGTTGAAGAAAATGGCTCAGTAATTATTTTTGAAAATTGAAAATTAGATGGGGATAATTTTTTAAATAAGACCATTCACTCAATCATTCTTTTACTGGGTCATATTAGAGAGGTCACTGGTGGGTTTCTGCAAGATCCACGATATTTTGATTGGGTAGCAACGCTTGGCCCAATCAGTCTACCACTGAAACCACCACCATGAGGTAATTTTCCTCCCCTCTCCATTTGTTTTATGTATATACGCATTCATGATGCATTGAGGACAATGCATAAGATAAGTGTGGGGGAGGGTTTACTAACGTAGTTAGTTTTACATTTTCTTTCTTTTACACTTCTTTTTTAGGAACTTTTTAAAATTTTTCTTTTGTATAAAAACTCTTTTCTTTTCTCTTTACAAAACTTTTTGAAATAAGAGAAATAGTTTTGATTTATTTTTAAGAAAATTAAGATTTTCTTAGGATTAGGAAGACCTAAAATTATGAAATTTTAAACTGAGTCAAAATAATAGATCTTGTTTAAATTTTAGGATAAGAAAGTAAGATTGGAAAGATAATTTGATCTTGAATTTTTTGCCTTAGATTTATGCACTTCATACTTACACAATTTTTGGGATTGGAACAAAGACTGAAAATGCCATAACAAATACATTAAAAAATATATATAATGATAATAAAAATCACTTATTGAAGTTGGGTAATTATACCTCAGGAAGCATGATTATTCATACCTAAAATAGTGGACAAAAATAAAATAATCCTCTTTAGTTTTGTGGCCTTGTTTACTCGAGTCCTTAAGTCCGAGCGATGTTTTCTCATCTGGTGCCCTAAAATCATCTGGTTTGGGAGTCATCGGCTAAAGGCTCACTACCTGAGTAAATAAGAAAGCCTAAGAAAACTAATGGAAGAAAAAAAAGAAAAAAGTATAAACATACAAAAAATCTTTGGCATGAAAGTTTGAGTCGATATTCCAAAAATCTACACAGTCCACAAAGTGCATATTTTTTTAAGAGTTTTATGAAAGATCAAAGAATCGATTCAATTTTAAATTCTTACATTTAATTTATAATAAGATTTTGCATTTCAACTTAGTTTAAGGAATAACAATTTCTGGTTAATCTCTGACCTTGGATCACTTATATTTTTAGAAAAATACTTCAACATTTTTCTCTATTTCAGAAATACATTTTTCAAAATACGAAAATTTGATTTCTTTCTTTATGGATTTTGTGGGTGTAATCCGCTGAAAACTCTCAGGATACAAAACTCCTCCTCTAGGGGAAACCTGTTTAACAGCTTGTTGCACATGCTCAGTGCAATTGCGTCACATTTGAAAGTGGTATAACAATTCCTTTATTTTTTTTCTCGGGACAAGTAAAAGATAAGTGTGGGGGTGTGATTAGTCTCTAAAACTGCATATTTCATACCACATCTTCATATTTATTTAATATTAAATTCTGCTAATAATATCTCTTTTGTATGTTTCTAAGTCCATGGTGTGCAATGAAGAAGAAGACCCTAAATCACCATTTAATGGGTGATTAAAGGCCTATAATATAGCCATTGACCTTGGAGAGCAGTTTCGTCAAAACCAGGGGCCCAAAATCAGAAACCAGGACCTGCAACCGACAGGGGACAGATACGATAACGCGCTGCAGCAGGCGCCGCAAGCGTGGCTCTACAAGAGCCACGAAAACGCGGCCTGGGCTGCGTTTCCATGGCAGTATTGGCGGGGCCGCGCCTGTGCTTTGGGCCACGGGTCGTCCCCCTGGGCCCCTTTTCCTTGGTGCCTATAAATACCCCTAGGGTTCTTCTTCAGGGAAATATACAGAGAGTTAGGGTAGTTTCTTTCCATGTTGTAGTTTAGGATAGTTTAGTTTAGGTTATTTCTTCTTCTTTCGTTATATTTTTCATTTCTTGTAGATCTTGTAATAGAAGAGAGAGTAGTATATGGTTGGAAAGCAAGAGTTATTGTAATAGAAGGTGACAATCTATGAAAGGTTCTCTCTTTATCTCTCTTTATTTTTTCTCTCTAACTCCTTTTACATGTTTAGCTAATCTTTTCTCTCAGCAACTAACTACTAACCACTAACTAGTCTAACTTCTTACTTGATAATCCACATGAATCTAATAGCCTCTGCTTGGCCTTGCTCTTGCAAGAGCCATTGATGGCTCATGATGATGGATCTAACACTCTAACATCCTAACTCTCTAACAAGCTAACATTACTTTACTCCATGCTTACTCTTATTTAGTTTTTATAGTTTAAGTGTAGCTTTCTCTTATTTTGTTGAGTTTGGATGTGGTGAGTTAACATATGGGTCATGCTTTAAAAAGCTCTTGAACAAGGACTAGTGATGGCCAATGATACATGTGAGGTAACTATCACTAAGAGGTTAGCATGTTGGTGGAGCAATTAGTAGTTAGTAACCATGGGATTTCTTTCTTTTTTACTTTGTTTTAGAAATATTCCAAAAACACAAACATTTTATCTTCTATGTTCTCACTTCTTTGTGTTTCACCGTACTTCCCTTTTCATTCTTTATTTTATTTTCTTTTTATTCTTTCAAACATAGAAGAACCGTTAAAATACACGTGAACATACCGTGTAAGCTTCATCACTTCCCGTCCTTGTGGATACGACTCGTTTTAGCCTCTATGCTATAACGGAAGTATCGAGGAAGCTAAAGCACACACACTTTACATATTACTTTCAAAACATACACTTTTCGTGCGCGTTTTTCCCTGATCAGCGGTCGACCTATGTGCACAGAACGTGCACAAGCCCTTGGATTTAGGGTTGATCGATTAATGTGCAAAGAACATGCACAAGCCCTTGGCTTTAGGGCCAGTCGATCGGACGGTCGACCGATCCAGAGAGCTTGCTCTCTGGATCTGGCCCCGGTCGACTGACCAGAGAGACTTGGTCTCTAGTTAGCCATGAACGACCGAGCGATCGACTGATGGGCTTTAGCCAGAGTGTGGTCAACCGAGTGGTCGATCGACAATTCCAACAGTCTGAAATATGACAGTTAGCCGGTCGACTGACAGGTCAATCTGGCCCCAAGGGCTAGTTTTTGACAGCATCTATAAAGGGGGGATTTGGGCCAGTTTTTGTTAAGATTTTGAGAAGTGTTTTCTTAAGCTATTTTTCTATCTTCTACAGAAGTTTTTCAGCAAGATTTTAGTGCTTCATTTCTATATTAAAAGAGAGTTTATCAAGAGTGTATCTCTTGTAGTTTTTAAAAGGATTTCTTATGTTTCAACTTCCAAATCTATCTTATTTTTCTCAGACAAGCTTGAGCTTTTCGTAGCCATATCTATCCTCTAGGATCCTTGTTGTGAGAGTGTTTGTTAATGATCAAGAGAAGTGATCACAAGTGTTCCACCCCTTATATTTGAGATGTTGTAGAGGTGCGTTCTCGGCAAGCTAGTGAGCTTGCATGTGATGTTCTTACAGGAACAAGTGAGGGACTTGCGGGTCAAAGAGTTTTTGAGGAAGCTCGTTATAGGTGTTATGGCACCGAGTGATCTTGCGGGATCGTTATAGAGAAAATCCTTCAGAGTGTTGAAGGCAGAGACGTAGAGTAAGTGTGCTCGAACATCAAAATAAATCTCCCGTATATGAGATTGCTCATTTCTCTTTGTCACTTGTTGTTTTATATATTGCATATTCTTATTGTGCTCATCTTTATATGCTTGATATAACTTGTGCTCAATAGATATATACGCTTGGGTTGTTTGTGTGCTCACACTTGTATTTAAACTAAGAGAGTCATAGTGCCACCTCAACTCTTAATTTAGAGGAATCTTGAGGAGATAGTCCAGAGCCCTTCACCGAAAATTCGGCTGCACTCTTTAGTTATACTTGGTATGTTAGCATAATAGTTTTAATTTACATAATTAGTTTTAATTTCACATTTATTTTTTATAAGATTAGCTTATCACCTTTTCGCCCTCCTCTAGGTGACCTACACTTTCTGCATTTTGTCACATAGTTTATCCTCAGGACGAAGCTAATTGAGGGTTGCCGAGCCCTTTGAACCTTCTAAGGCATAAGTGTCTCTTAAGCTTCCACGCGAAGCTGGCCCTGGGGGCTTTTGCACTCTATCTTTGTGTAGTGCAAGGCTTTGCCTCAAAGCGAAGCTAGGCTTCGCTTGAGGAGCGAAGCTAAATCTGAGTTAGCTTCGCTTAGGGAGCGAAGCTAAGCCTTAAGAATTTTTCCTGCATTTTTCTTCTTGTCAGAGGCTAACATGTTTGCACTTCTTTGTTTTTGTACTGCATTAATCTCCTAGCCCATCTAACACTTTGTTCGGGTCTGTAAGAGGGATGGACGTCCATTTCTAGTTCTAGGGGCAGGCATCACTGTTTAGTAAAGAGAGTACTCCTGAACGCATTGCACTCATCTTGGGTGGGGATGAGTGTACCCTTCGAATAATCATGTCGACAACTGTGTTCAAGGGGGAGAACTGCACAATATTCAGAAAGCCCGACTTTCTTTTTGAAAATGCAACACCAGACAAGGATGAACAGCTGCTCGCCGGGGAGGGAAGTGGGTTTACACTCTTCACGAAAATCACTACTATCTCCCAGAAAGCTGACATCACTATCCCCTCGCCTTCTTTTAATCCATGACCATAGAGAGAAAGATGACTTGGTTGGTGATTGAAAACTGAGTAGACGTTGGCCTTAGGGTATCTTGGACTCCAATAGGAGACTGACCTAAGGGGGAAGTTGATTTGAATCTGACTCTTGTCAAATCGGTGACTAAGGTTAGGGATGAGGGGCGAAACCTCGAAGGCTGGTTGTTTGGCTTAATTAGGCCCGTCGCTTTTGCGCGGATACCTCTCACCAATCTTGCCCCTACTTAGCCGATTAACTTGTGGTCAGATTTAGCAATATACCCCCCGTGGAAAGTCTAATCAGATAGGAGTCATCTAGATCTAAGGTTTATCCTAAATTAGGTTAGATTTTTTCTTTTTATTTGTTTGCCTTTTTGTTTGTTTTGTTTATTTGTGTTTAACATTTCCTGTATGATATGGCTTATAACAATAATTTTTTCAATTTTAATGGTAATCCATATTACACCCTGACCTCTTTTTTAAGATATTACCAACCCAGCATATCATAACTTTAACCAACCTACTATGTTGGATTGGTCTTATCCGAATCAATATACCCCATACTCCCAATCTTATGGCCATAATTTCTAGAATAATTTTAACTCTTCACACATGCAATGGGGATTCACCTCCGCCGAGCCCAATTTTCAACCAACTCGTCCTCCTTATCCACCTTGTCTACAATATTTTCAAGATTCATACTCAGTTCCACCAGTTCAAAACAGAAAACCATCAATCTTAGAAATAAGTATGCGTGAGTCCAGGCAACAATCACAAAATCTGACGGACTAACAATTTCATCTCAAATTTCGAAACAAAACTTCATCTTTTCAAGTCCACTCGCAGCAAAATGATGAACCAATCGATTATGAAAAGATGCTTGAAGCCATGACTCAGGCTCAAATCGCTCGTAATCATGACATAGATCAATGGTCCAAACTCTCCATTCTCATCGTTTGACCATTTCTGATGTCGCTAACCATTCTGTTGAGCCGACGAATCATGTTGTTTTGAAAAACAAGATTCCATTTTAGCACACCCATTTGAACTTGCCCAAACTCCAAATTTTGAAAATAACATTGACAATTTGGCAAGTTATCCCTTTCTTGAAGTTGAACTTGAGAATGAATATGATCCTGAACCTCAACTGGGTGATTCAATTCTACTTCCTGATTCAATAATAACTCTGGTGTCTTCACCTGTTTTCAATCTTTTCCTGAATCAACATTGGATCCTGTGCCAATTCATCATGAAATTGAATCGCCAATCTTTTATGATCATCATATTGAACTTGACCAATTTCATACTTTTGAAAGTCCCACTGACAAATTGGCAAGTTCTCATTTTTCTGAAATTGAACTCAATGAGGAATGTGACCTAGATTCTCAAATTTGTGATCCAGTTTAAATTCTCGAATCAATATTGACTCCTATTTTGGTACCCGACTTGAGTAATATTTTAGAGTCAGTATTGATTCCTACACCTGTCATTCTTGAACTTAAATTACCAATATTAAGTTACATTTCATTGTTAGGAAATGAATGTGGACTTGAGTTTCAACTTCTTGATTTGGACCCACTTCCTGAAGCAATCTCGACTCCTAAACCTTTACTTGACTTAAGTCACTTTCCTGAGTCGGTATTAGTTCACGTACTTCCTAAGTCCAAGTCAATCATTCCATCTTTTCACACTCCATTTTGGGACAAGGGTGTTGCTAAAATTGACTCCGAAATTAATTATGAAATTTGAAAATTAGATGGGGTACAATATTTAATAAAAATCATTCACGTATACATCATTTTAGTGGGTTATATTAGAGAGGCTTCTGGTGGGTTCCTCTGAACTCCACGAAAATTCGATTCGGCCGCATTTCGTGGACCATTCAGACCACCACCGGAACTACCACCTTAAGGTAATATTTTCCTTCCCTTTCTTCTTTTTTATGCATCTATGCATTAATTCATACATTGAGGATAATGCATGAGATAGGTGTGGGAAAGGGTTCTAACATAACTTAGGTTTTTCTTTTTATTAAAAAAAGAAAAAAATTAATATTTTCTTTACTTTTAAAAACTTTTTGAAAATAGAAATAATATTTTGACATATTTTTTTGTAAGAAATTAAGTCAATTTTAAGGAATAGGAAATCAAAATTAGGATTTCTTATACTTGGTCAAAATAAGATTATTTGTTTGATTTTAGGGTTAGGAAGATAATTTGTCAAAGTAATTTAGTCTTGATCTTTGCCTTGATTAAATATGCGCACTTTATACACTTACACACTTAGGGCTCAAAAACAAAGATTCTTATATAATATATATATATATATATATATATATATATATATATATATATATATATATATATATATATATATATATATATATAGATACACACACATGTATATGTATATCTATGAAAAATAAACAAATCTAATTATTGATTAGCTAGGTGCTTTGGCCTAAGCAAGCCTTGGTATTTTTGCAAAAGATGATTAGATAAGTTTGAAAAAAATGAAAAAGAAAAAATATATATAAAATCCTCTGATTAAGCTGGGTATTTGTGCCTCATAAAGCATAAGTATTCACGCCTAAAAGCGGTTCATATAATAAAATTCTTAATTTTGTTGCATTGTTTGCTCGAGTCCTTAAGTCCTTGGGGTGTTTTCTCACCTGGTGCCCTAAGACCGTTTGGTTTAAGAGTCACCGATTAAAGGCTCGTTACATGGGCAGATTAGAAAACCTAATAGAACTAAGGAATAATACCATCAAAATAAAATAAATAAATAAATAAATAAGGCATAAGAGTTAGAGTTAAAGAACCCTTAGTAAAAATTTTATGGTCACAAAGGTGCATATGACTTACGGTAAAGTAATAGACTAGATGAGAAGTAAAATTTGATTCCTTACTTTGATTGATAACAAATTTTTGAATAGAGACTAAGTTTAGGAATGAAAAATTCGATTTTCCTATAACTTATAGATTACTTAAATCTTACAATAATATTTCAAATATTTATCTTTCAAAATGTGTTTTCAAAATACTAACATTTTTCTCTTTCTTTACGAATTTTGTGGGTGTAATCCACTGAAAACCCTCACGAGATAAAACTCGTCCTCTAGGGGAAACCTAGAGGTTTAACGGCTTGTTGCACATGCTCAGTGCAATCGTGTGGCCTGCGAAAGTGGTGTAATAATTTTTTGTTTAGTTATTTTGCTCGAGGACGAGCAAAAGATAAATATGGGGTGTGATCGATCGCTAATATTGCATATTCATTATCATATTCTCATACTTATTATAGAATAAACTCTGCTTTTTTCTAATTATTGTTTAATTTATTTGTAGGCCCATTACTAAAGGGAGGGAAGAGAAACGAACCCAAAAGCCCATCAAATTCTGATTTAAATCAGAATTAATTTGAAGTCAGTAAATCAGGGCAGATCAGGTCAGTTCAGATCGGTTAAACATCAGTTAAAAATATATCTCTTCAAATCAATCAGTTAAAGCCAACGATCAAAGACCGTTTCGTCAAATACAGGAGCTGAAACGAGAAATCCAGAACCGAATAAAATAATCTCTCAAAACCAGGGATCCTAACCATTTGGGTATGGCCACCTGGCCACACCCAAGCCACAGAAATGCGGCCATAGCCGCGTTTCCATGGCTTTGTTAGAGAGTTAGGGGGAGCGTTTATTCCCCCTATCTTCGTACGCTCTCCTCTGTTGGGTTTTGCCTATAAATATAGGATTTTTCAGAGACTAGAGGGGACGACCAAGCAGAGATAGAATTTAGTCCACTTTTTCATTCTTTTTAGTGTAGGCTTTTGTTTATTCTTTTTATGTAATTTTTAGTTTTCATTTATGTAATTCAGAGGAGATCAGAGTTTCATAGGAGAATGAGAATGAAGCTTGTGCTGAAATGACACCGGTGTAACTTGTTCTTCTTTTCTCTTATTGTTATAAAATCGAATCTATAGTTACCTTTTTTATGTACTTTATTTTTGTGTTCTTCTTCTTCTTTTCTACTTCTTTCTTTCTTGTGCCAATGGCTATCCAAGTGAGTCTTATAGCATCGAAAGAGCCTTGCCTTTGCGAGTGCCACCGATAAGTCATGATGATGGATTTTAGTCTCCGTCTGTATCATTTCATGCTTGTTTTATCTTGATGATGTAATGAGGATGAGACGAGAATCAACTCTTATGGGCTATGCGCTGATTGCCTCCACTTCAAGGTAACATCATTCAAGGTAAGCTTTTGGTCAAAGGAGGTAAGTAATTATTTATAATTTCTTTCTTTTAACTTTTAGTATAAATTATCAACACCACAATCTTTCAAATCTCTTTTACTCTTTTTTAATTTCTTTGTACATATCACTTCTATTTTCTCCACCTTCTCATTCTATCACTTTCTTTTTAACTTAACTTTAACTTATTTTTCATTTTCTTTTTAAGAATAAAAGAAGAACTTTAACCATTCTTTGTAGCCTAAAAGAGAACTTGCTAAAAAAAGCTTCATCGCTAGTCCCTTCTTGCAGATCACGACCCGCATAGCCACTTGCTATAGCGGTAGAATTGAGCACCTTGCACTATTGTTATAAAAGTTCTAAAATTCTGTATTTTTGTGCAGGTAGAATCTCAATAAGTTACTTTTTTTTGTTTTGCTCGGGACGAGCAAAAGATAAGTATGGGGGTGTGATTAATCTCTAAAATTGCATATTTCATACACATCTTCACATTTATTTAATATTAAATCCTGTTAATAATACCTCTCTTGCATGTTTATAAGTCCATGGCATGATATGAAGAAGAAGATCCAAAATCACCATTTAATTGGCGATTAAAAGCCTACAAAGATAGCCATTGACTTTGGAGGGTGGTGTCGTCAAAACCAGGGCCTAAATCTAGAAACCAGGATATACAGCTGACAAGGGGACAAGCGGGGGGCACGCAGCAGGCGGCGCCGCACGCACCACCCTAGGTTTGCCGCGTTTTCACGGTAATGTTGTGGAGCCACACGCCAAGATTTGACGTGCGGCTCCATACCTGTACCCTGGTGCCCCCTTTCGCCTATAAAAACCCTGGGATTTCCAGAACTGAAGGAGGAGAAGTTTTGAGGACTTTTTCTTTAGTTTTAGTATAGTTTTAGAGTAGTTCTTCTTCTTATGGTAGTTTAGATTAGTTGTTCTTCTTCCTCCTCTTTGTATTTTTCATTTCTTGTAGATCTTGTAATAGGAAAGAGAGTAAAATATGAGTGGAAAGCAAGAGTGCTTGTAATAGAAGGTGACAATCTATGAAAGGTTCTCTCTTTATATCTCTTTGTTTTCTTCTTCCTAACTCCTTTTACATGTTTAGCTAATTTTTTTCATGGCAACTAACTACTATCCACTAACTTGCTAACTTCTTACTTGATAATCCACATGAATCTAATAGCCTCTACTTAGCCCTGCTCTTGCAAGAGGCATTAATGGCTCATGATGATGGATTCTAGCACTATAACATCCTAACTCTCTAACAAACTAACATTACTTTATTCCATACTTGCTCTTGTTTAGTTTTGATGGTTTAAGTATAGCTTGCACTTGTTTGTTGAGTTTGGATGTGAGAGTTATCTTATAGGTCATACTTTGAAACGCTCTTGAACCAAGGACTAGTGATGACCAAGGATACATGTGAGGTAACTATCACTAAGAGATTAGCATAATTAGTGGAACCATTAGTAGTTAATAGCCATGAATTTTCTTTCCGTTTTAGTTTATTTTAAAATATACCAAAAATCACAAATATATTCTTTTCTATGTTTCCCACTTCATCGTGTTTCACCGTATTCTTCTCTTTTCATTCTTTATTTTGTTTTTTTTTCATTCTTTAAAATATAGAAGAACCATTAACACACATGTGAATAACCTGGTAAAGCTTCTATCGCTTCCCGTCCTTGTGGATTCGACCTGTTTAGTCTCTATGCCATAACGGAAGTATCGAGGAAGCCAAAGCACGCACTTTTAACTCTTAATTTCAAAACATACACTTTTCGTGCACGATTTTTCCCCGATCAATTACGACTGAGAGCATCCAGAGCCAACACTCGGGTGCAGAGAAGGGACAACTTTGGAGAAGCTCAAGTCTCGCTTGGAGACAATGACTGCATTCAATTGGCAAGAGTTGAAGCCACATGCCGGGCTGAAGGCCGAAGAGGAAAGAAACAACATGTTGTTTGCTCTTGAGGCAAAGATTAAGTCTTATGAAAGACAATCTTGACCTGTAATACCTTGTATCTTCTCATTTCATACTTTTTCATCAATCAATAAAATCTGCTTTTTGATAAATGACTTGTCTAGTGTCTTTCTCTTCCTTCTTCGTTCTTTGCTTGTCTCGTGCGGTTGCCCACAAGTAATAAGTTTTCTCTATGAGAAAAACTTAACATGCAAGTTTTTTGCAGAGAACTTAAAGGGTGAAATTTCACCAAATAAAATTCTCGAAGGAATTAGAATCAAGACTAACATTGAACATTATAGAGTTAGTCTAGGAAAGAGAATCCACTGGGGATAAAAGTGTATAGGTCTAGGAATCTGTCTGTTTAGAGATGATTGATTGGACATGACAGATTAGAAATAGCTAGAAAAATAGTTTACTATACAGAGGCGACGAACTGGACATAACAGGAGTAAGATAGTCCCCACTAGACCATGGGGTGAGATCTGAAATACGTCAGTTCAGAGGTGATGAGCTGGAGATAACTGATTAAGATTACCAGACTCAAAATTTTATCATTCAAAGGTGATAAACTAGATATAACAACACAAGAAAGTTCGCACTAGATGGGAGGATGAGATTTGGCTATCTATCAGTTCGGAAATGATAAACTGAATGAAACCGATTAAGAAACCACCAAGCGCAGAATTTTGTCATTCAGAGGTGACGAGCTGGACATAATGATAAAAGAAAGTTCGCACTAGATGAGAAGATGAGATTTGGCTATTTGTCAGTTCAGAAGTGATTGACTAGATATAACCGAGTGAGAAACCACCAAACTCATAGTCCTTGTTGTTCAGAGGTGATTGACTAACTTGATAGCGAAAAAAAGTCCACAAAAGACTAGAAGATGAAATTCGGATATCGATCGGTTTAGATGTGACAAATTGGATATAACTGATTGGGAGTTACCAAATTCAGAGTTGTTAGACTTGACATGATGGTAAAATAGTCCCTACTGGACTTGAGGATAAAACTTGGCTATCTGTTGGTTCAGGTGATTGACTGAACATGACCGATTGAGAAGCCAGCGTGGTTAAAGAAAGACAAAAAAAAATGATCGAAGCTCAGAATTTTGTCGTTCAGAGGTGAGGAACTGGACATAATGACAAAAGGAAGGTGAATCCAGTTTTAGGGACCCATCTATTTAGAGGTGATAAACTGGATATAATAGACTAAGACATGCTAAATTTTGAATCAGCGGATAGTGGTCATATTGTTAACATTACAACTATCTCACTAGAGACTGTAAGGGTGAATTGGATCTGAGCACCCGTTGGTTAAGAGGTGATAAACTAGACATAACCAACTAAGAGACACTAGGCTCGCAGCTCGTTATTCAGGGGTGATTGACTAACTTGACAGTAAGGACTCCCGGCCTTGACGAGGAAAAGGAGAATAAGGTTATGGACTCATCTGTTTATAGATGGTGAATTGAACATGATAGTATGAGTACCATGGAGGGGAAGAGATCTGAGCACCCGTTGGTTCAGAGGTGATAAACTGTACATAACTGACTAAGAAATATAAGACTCAGAGCCCTGTCGTTCAGAGGTGACTAATTGGACATGAAGACAAAAAGAGTTTGTCCATTGGGAAATATGATTTGTTACTTCGTGGGTAATTTATTATTTTCATGGAGGAGTTTTGAAAGAAATTGTCAGAGGTATAATGTTAACATGATAACTTAATACCTCTTGATTGAGGTTTTACACTGCACAAAAATATAGAATTTCAGAATTTGAGAATAAAGTGCAAGGTACTCAATGTTACCATGATAGCACATGGCTATACGGGTCATAATCCATAAGGAGGGACTTGTGATGGAAGCGTGTTATAAATTCTCTTTTAAGTTCACTTGAAATGGTTAAAAGGTTTTTTTATTCTTTAAAAAGAAATAGAAAAAACTATGTTAATTTGTGAAGGTGGTAGATAGAAGAAGATGATGATATTGGAAATTAGAAAACTTAGTTAAAGAAAACAAATGAAAAGAGTAAAGAAAAGAGTTGGTGATTGGATGTGATTTAAACTAAAGATTAAAAGAAAAGAAAAAAACTCTAAAAATACTTACTTACTCTTTTGATTGATGACTTATCTTGAATCCTTGGTGAAGACTTACGTCATCTTGAAAATGAGAAAAGCATAGCAAATAGAATCTTTCCCGTTCCCGATCTACACTTTGAATTAAGAGGCAAACTAAACTAACAAAGGAACATTTATCTATCAACATAAGCCATCAAGGGCACTTGCAATGGCAAGGCAGGTTCGATGCTATAAGTTTCATTTAGATTATTATCAAAACCCGATAGAAGAAGAGTAAGAGAAGAAGAACATAAAAATATAACTTTGATTTAATAAAGTATAAAATGTAAGAAAAGAAGAACAACTTACAACGGTGCCATCCTCAGTACAAGCTTCACTCTCATTCCTCCATGAAACTCTTCTCTAGTCTAAATTACATGAAGAAAAATAAAAATTACATAAATAAAAAGTAAATACCTAAGTTACAAACTAAACTAAAGCCTAGCCTATGCTCTCAGCTGAATCGTGCCCCTTTGCCTTCAGAAATCTAAGTATTTATAGCCAAAATTGGATAAGAGAGAGTGTACAAAAATAGGGAAAAATTTTTGCCCAACAGAAAAGATCTTCTTATAAAGTTGGAAATAAGATTGGTGATAAATTTTTATTTTATATTATGATCTTTAGTTAGATTGTATCTTATCTCTCCGAATCTTCTTGAATATATATCCCAATCCTTTAGATATCCCTTTGTATATTGATAGGATTGACTTTGTACTTCTGGATTTGCCTCTTTCTCCTTCATTTCCTATCTAATAAAATAAATTCAACTAAATCTGATTTAGTTAGATTGGATTTATAATGATCTTCAGCTAACCAAATAGATCCATATAAATCTGATTTAACTGGTATTTATTTGGTATTATCTCTCTCCCTTAATTAATCATATCATGTATGAATTAATCATATCATGTATGAATTAAACATTAAGACAAAGTGATTAGCTGATTTATTACAAGATAAGTCTAGGAGTGTATTAATAAATAATGCAATATATGTGTACGATCACACCTCACACCTATCTTTTGCTCATCTTCGGGCAAAATAAAGAAAAAAATTAATCTAATACACTTTCATAGGAATCACGGTTACATTTAGCATGCGCAACAAGTCATTAAACCTCTAGGTTCCCATAGAGGACGAGTTTTGTCTCGTGAGGATTTTCAGTGGATTATACCCACAAAATCCATAAAGAAAAAGAAATAAAATGTTAGTATTTTTGAAAAAGCATTTTGAAAAAGAGAGAAAATATTTGAAGTATTCCTGTAAAAATTCAAGTAATCTATAAGTTATAGAAAAATTAAACTTTTCATTCCTAAACATAGTTTCTATTCACAAACTTGTTATCAAGATAAGGAGTCAAATTGTATTTCTTATCTAATTTATTATTTTACTCTAAGTCATATGCACCTTTGTGACAGTGAAATTTTGACTCTGAGTTCTTCAACTCTTATGACTTATTTTTCATATTTTTAGTGGCATTATCTCTTAGTCTATTAGGATTTCTAATCTGCCCATGTAACGAGCTTTTAGTCGGTGACTCCCAAACCGGACGGTCTTAGGGCACCGGGTCAGAAACACCCTAAGGATTTAAAGACTCGAGCAAAAAAGACCACAAAATTAAGAGTTTTTATTTATAATATGGACCGCTTTTATGCATGAATACTTATGCTTTATGAGGCACAAATACCCAGCTTAATTAGAGAATTTTGACACCTATATATTTTTACTTTTTTCTTTCTCTTTTTTTTTATAAGGCATAAGAATCTTTGTTTTTGAACTCTAAGTGTGTAAGTGTATAAAGCATGCATATTTCATCAAGGTAAAAACTAAGACTAAACTATTTTTCTAAATTTTTTCCTAACCCTAGAAATAAGACAAGTAATCTTATTTTGTCCACGTATAAGAAATCATAATTATGATTCTCCTATTCCTTAAAATTAACTTATTTTCTTACAAAAATAGGTCAAAATATTGTTTCTCTTTTCAAAAAGTTTTTAAAAATAAAGAAAATGATATATATATATATATATATATATTTATATAAATTAAAAGAAAAAAACTTATGTGATGTTAGAAGCCTCCCCCATATCTATCTCATGCATTCTGCTCAATGTACGAATGAATGCATATATGCATGAAAAAGAAGAAAGGAAAGGAAAATATTATCTCAAAGTGGTGGTTCCGATGGTGGTCGGATTGGGCCAAGTATTGCTACCGAATCTAAATATTATGGATTATCAAAAAACCCACCTTCGATGACCTCTTTCCTATTTACAGAGTTACAACCCCCAAGTGAATAGGATCATGCAAGATCCAAACATTAAAATCATCCCAGTTATATAACCAATCTTGGAATATTATCTCGGAGTCATTATGATCCATACTTGGTCCAACAATAGAATATGACTTGGTGGAATGGTTAACTTGGGCTCAAGAATGAAAGGTTCAGGAGCCAATACTAACTTGGGAAATCAAGTTTAGGTTCGAGAGTCAGTTTTGGTTCAATAGCAGGTTCCAAATCAAAGAATTTAAATTCACGTTCATCTTTCATCAATGGAATGTGACTATCCAAAATAGGCGATTCAATTTCGAGATCTATAGGCACGAGAATAAATATTAGCTCAGAAAATGGGCCCAAATTGGTTAAGGATACCGAAGTCAACATAAATTCAAAATTTGGGACTAAATCACAAGGTTGGGGATCAGGTAATCAAGTTCAATCTCATTGAATGAAAAACTTACCAATTTGTCAAAAGATTGGTATTGGTCAAGTTCAAGATATTGTGAAAAAATTGAATCTTGGTTAAAGTCTCCAAGGCACCATAATTCTTGGTCCAATCAATATGGCTAGGGCAATCGGGAATAGTCAAAAATATGTTAGGTAGATTTTTCTCATTCCTATCATTTAGCATGTTGTTCAAATGATCCATTTGTGCTTCTAACTTATCGAAGAAATCATTTTGTTTTTGAATCATGTATTTCATACTCTCTTCTAAGTTAGTAGGTTCTTCTTCTTCTAGTAAGATTTGAAAAATAGAGTAAGGATCTTGATTTGATAATTTTTATGGGATTTTGAGTCTTCTAGATTTTGAGTTCATCGCTTGAGCTCTTCTAAGGCTTCCATCCTCTTTTTCTAGTGAATTGGTTCTATGGGTTGTTTTGGGAAAAAGAGTATATAAAGCTGAATGTTAGTAAGCTTGTCGATAATAGACTCATGGAAGTTGTATCCCCACTAACTCTGTGAAGAGTGGAGATGAAGATTATTCTAGTCTCGTTCATAATATTGGGGTTGGGGGCATATGTTGATTCGGATAAGACCAATCCGGCGTACTTGGTTGGTTAAAGTTATAAAATGCCGAATTGGTAATATTTGAGTCAAATTCTAACAACTTTCCCTTTTGGTCAATCTCCTATTGAGTCTGAGATGTCTCTAGAGTCAATGTCTATCAGTTTTAAGTTAGGATTGGTCAGTGAGTGAGGAGATGGTTTATGAGGTAAGGGAGGGTAATAACTTCCTATCTTATCTTGTTTATAGAACAACCTTAATTGTTTTAGTGCAGTGTACAAGTATATAGTATAAGCAACACTTAAGCAATATGAATCACTCAAAATGTGTTTCCTAATCTACAGGCAATACGCATATCCTGGCTCCAGTATTCTTCAATAGTAATGTAAAAGATAAACGAATTAGACATGTGCCTAAATGCAAAGTTTAAACTATTTTTAGCATTTAACAATCATCATTTTACTGTTGAATGAGAACAGTGTGCAAAATAAGTTAAACTAGAAAACTAAAAACTGTAAAAACTTAATCTTTAAATTTCAAACAATCTGCAAGAAATTTTTGTCAGTAGTCCTCCACAATTGCCGTGAAAATGTGGCTTTTGCCGTGTTTGTGCGGGAAAGTTGTGGGCTCTGATGCTCTACCTTCTTGAGCAGAGGTACAGAGTAGCAATATGTCCACTGCAGTACTTAGTTTCCTGAATTTGGTCCCTACACATAAAAACAAGAAAGATAATTTAACCTTTAAGTAAACTAAAAGAAAAACTCACCATCCCTCCCTAGCACTAGCGTCAAAATTTGATTGAGGTTTTACCTACACAAAAAATATAGAATTTTAGAATTTGAGAATAAAGTGCAATGTACTCAATGCTACCGTGATAGCAAGTGGTTGTGCGGGTCGTGATCCACAAAGAGGGACTTGCGATGGAAGTGTGTTACAAATTCTCTTTTAAGTTCACTTGAAATAGTTAAAAGTCTTCTTTGTTCTTTAGAAAGAAAAAAAGTTATATTAATTTGTGAAGGTGGTAGATAGAAGGAGATGGTGATTTTGAAAATTAGAAAACTTAGTTAAAGAAAACAAATGAAAAAACTAAAGAAAAGAGTTAATGATTGGAAGTGATTTAATCTAAAATTTACAAACAAAGAAGAAAAACCCTAAAAATACTTACTTACCTCTTTCGGTTGATGACTTATCTTGAATCCTTGGTGAAGATTTACCTCATCTTGAAAAGTGTGCAAAGCATGGAAAATAGGATTTTTTCCATTACTGATCTACATGATGAATTAAAGGGCAAACTAAACTAATAAAGAAATAGTTATTCATTACCATAAGTCATCAAAGGCACTTGCAATGACAAGGCAGGTTCGATGCTATAGGTTTCATTTGGATTATCATCAAAACTAGACAGAAGAAGAATAAGAGAAGAAGAACATAAAAACATAACTTTAATTTAATAAAGTAAAAATGAAAGAAAAGAAAAACAACTTATTCTGATGTCACCCTCAGTACAAGATTCACTCTCATTCCTCCATGAAACTCTTCTCTAGTCTCAGTTACATAAAGAAAAATAAAAATTACATAAATAAAAAGTAAAACCTAAGTTACAAACAAAATACAATCTAGCCTATGCTCTCTGCTGAATCGTGCCTCTTTGCCTTCAGAAATGCAGGTATTTATAGCCAAAATTGGATAAGGTAGAGCGTACGTAAATAGGGGCAAAATCTCTTGCCCACAGAAAAGATCTCTGATAAGGTTAAAATGAAGATTGGAGATAAATTTTATTTTATCTCATGATCTTCAGTTAGATTATGTCTTATCTCTCTAAATTTTCTGAATATATGTCCTAATTCTCTAGATATCCCTTTGTATATTGATAGGATTCCCTTAGGACTTTTGGATTTGCCTTTATCTTCTTAATTTCCTAGCTAATAAAATAAATCCAACTAAATCTGATTTAGTTGGATTAGATTGAATAATCTTTAGATAACCAAATAGATCCATATAAATCTGATTTAATTGGTATTTATTTGGTATTATCGTCTCTCCCTTCATTAATCATATCCTGTATGAATTAAACATTAAGACAAAGTGATTTGCAAATTTATTACAAGATAAGTGTAGGAATGTACTAATAAATAATGCAATAAATGTGTACGATCACCTCTCCGGGGAATGAGTATTTTGCAAGGATTTTGAATGCGGAGAATTTAGCATTCACCCAGGCTCAGCGAAAAATCTATAGAGAGCTGTTAGAGGTATAATGTTAACGTGACATGCATTCGACTGCGTAATTTGAGTGGACCTGCCATGCTATGGAGAAGAATGACAAGTGGAGTTCAGATCTACTGGGATATATCAGAAATTTTACTGTTAGAGGTTTAATGTTAATGTGATAGACTTGATCTGTAATTCATGTTATTGGGGAAATGATTATAGTTTTATGTGGTCCTATCATTTCATAGAAGAGAATTGGCAAGAAACTTTAGTGGAATTGTTCTCTGTAAATATAAGAATGTTGCTAGAGAAACCCACTGGGGAATAGGAGCAATACTTCTAAAACTAATTTTCTCTGGAGAGAATAATCATTTTTTGCACTCTGAGGGGAATTTGATTGGGAGGTTTCACCTATCCCTAGGGGACTTTTTCTCAACTCTCGATTAATCGATCGATTGCCACACCTTGGAATGAATGTGAAAACACTGAGAAAGTTAAGCAAAGATGTGTCTGGAGCCTTCTTCGATGTGTTCAGCTAGATAAGTCATCAGATAAACTCATTTAATCAGTTTATCTGAATATTTGAACGAATAGGTTGTGAAGTCGAGCTTCGACCGATCAAAAAGAAGAGGATGCGCCTGAAGGTATGCCACCATTACATAAGAAAAATCAGAGGTGAAAGCTTTAACATGACTTATTCACTTTGTGGATCCACCATTCCATGAGAAGGAATTGGTAAAGGATTCTGGAGGAATCAAAGGGATTAGGTTCCTTAGGATTTTTAGCAAACTCTTAGCTATCAACGGATTTGATTTGTCTTTACCAACTACCGTTTGAGTTGGGCTAGCCATGATATTCCCCTCAGTATGATGAGTTGTTGAAGATTTTATATTGGGCTTAGAAGCTAATATTTTCCTCTAACCTTATTCACTGAAGGCTTCAGATTGTGCCATTTGAAGTGAATCTTTCTGCATTCCACTGGTGACCTTTAAAATCTCCCTGAGAATTAAAGAGTTAAGAGTAAACTTCATAGAGAATTTATCAAGTAGATCAAAATTCCTGATGAAGTATCACTTAATCAGGGTTCTGGTTCTCGGCTGGTCATTAAGTAAAGACATGAAACATGAGCTCTGCGAGGAATTTATCGATGAAGTCGAGTTTCCTCGTGAAGCTTCATTTTAATCATCATGGCCAAAACTCAGGTTTGTAGCTGATCACTGAATCCAAATATAGATGTAGAAATAGTAGAAAGGTCCTGTAAAGATATGTCATGAACCTTTTTCAATGATTTTAGCTTGATTGAGGTCGTGACGAGGTTGGATTATGACTCGCCAAATGATAGAGGCAGAGAGATGATTGAAGACATGCCACTATTATATATTGAACAGTCACCATCCTTTTGGATCGAGAGGAATGATTAGAAAGAAGAGTACATAAAATCGCTACTTAAGCATGCTCGACTTCAAAATATGACCTACTTTTCCAGATGAGAAGAGTGACAAGGTTAAAACTGAAAATTTTGCCTTTGTCTTCTCTTCGATGTTAACATCATGTATTATAATATGTTGATGTCAACCAGACTCCCAGAAGAAGCAGAGACAAAATTGATTCCACTTGGGAAAAGGGTTTTCTTGGGGGAGAAAAAACAGTCAGACAAGTCTGTCTTAATGACCAGAGGTTTAATGTTAATGTGGTCATGTAGAATACTTTGATCAGAGTTATTGTGTTAACGTGATCAAGGATAGCACTTCTTTAAGAACTTGTCATTAATCAACATCATGAGCGTGTCACCATTTCGATTTGCTAGGCGGTATGCTCTGTTCGGGTAGCCTGTCTCTACTATGAAGTTCCCTTCCTACTTCGGTTGGAATTTGCCCCTGGTCTTATGTGTCAGGACTATAGGTTGCCTGACAGCCAAAATGAAATCTCCTTTATGAAAGACTCTCTCCTTAACCTTTTTGTTGAAGGCCTTCGAGATTCGAGCTTGGTATAGTTCAATGCGCTGTTGAGCTTGTAGTTGCTTCTAGTCCAACGCTTTTAGCTCTTGGAGACGTAATCGATCATTATCTCCTTCTGTTATCTTGGTTGTTAGGGTAATGCGAAGTGATGACATTTGTATCTATAGAGGTATGACTGCTTCATAATCATAAACTAAAGAGAAAGGCATATTGCCTGTAGGAGTTCAGACCGACGTTCAGTAGGCCCAAAGATATTTGCCGAGCTTCTCATTCTAGCTCGTTTGCTCATGGAATGAACTTTTTCAGGAGTTTGATGATTATCTTATTGAACACCTCTGCTAACCTATTGATGGGAGGGTTGTTAGCAGTTGAAATCACATTCTGAATTCAGTACTTGTCTCAGAACTGATAGAATGATTGGCTTGCAAATTGGGGACCATTATCATGGATGATCTGCCTAGGGACACTAAATCAGTGGAACCTTTTGCTGATGGAGAACTGATAGGTCCTACAAGATCGATTCCTCATGATTCAAATAGCCATGAAGCAACTATGGGGTGTAGTTCTGGGGGTTGGTGTATGAAATCCGCGTGGATTTGACCGGCCTTATTGTTCGCGGTTCGAAGTTTATGAAGAAATCCATTGTTGTTAAATCACGTACAGTTATTGTTGGCCCAAAGGCCCATCACTCTAGTTTTGATGATGATCAACTCATGTAGTTATGTTTACTAATGATCTTGTGTATAATTAGTGACAGATTTATGATCAAGATCTTAGTAGGTGCATAACTTCAACAAAGGATTTGAAGTCAAGTTTTGGAGCTAGCACCGTTTGATCCATAGAGCTAGTGATCGAGTTATGGATCGTGTTTGGACCAAGTCAAGAAGATGAGAAGGCTTCAAGTGAAGACTTCAAGAAGATGAAGACTTGTGTCTAGGTATAAGATTTTTGTTTTTAGATAAAATGTAAAGGATAGAGTAGTTGGTGGATTGCTCAAGTACATATACACACACACTCTTGATAGTTTTGTTTTTACAAAAGATTTTTACTTTGAAAAAATACTTTTTGATTTTTGGAATTTCTTATATGCATGTCTTTTATCCAAAACTAAGTTTAGAGCTTAATGCCAAAAACATAGATATTTCATCTTAATTGTGTAGTGGATCATATCCATGCACCATATGCTTTTAAAGTTGTTTAAATATCTTGTTTTTGTATTTGGAGTTGTTTTGGAAAAACAAGTTTTGGAAAAACCAAGTTTGGAAAAATACTGTTTTCATTTGAGCCAATTTTTCCAAGTTACAAAAATAGTCCAAATCATTTGTAACATACCTTGATTTTGTGCAAGCATGTTTGTTTATCAAAGTATATTGGTAAAACTATTTTTGTAGATTTTCTAAGTATTTATGGGATTTTATTTGAACTAAATAGACCAACTTTTCAATCCTAGTTTTTCTATATTTCAGGCTTCAGCGGTCGACCGTCCGGTCGACCGAGTCTGAAGTCGGCCGACCAGATAGGTCGACCGACGTGCACGACGTGCACGCCTTGACCTGGCAGATGGCCGGTCTACCGACCCAGTCGACCGGAACTGAGAGCAGTGCTCTCTTTTCTTTTGGGTCGACCGGGCGGTCGACCGGAGGCTCCAACGGTCGGATTCTTGACCGTTGGCGGTCGACCGGGCGGTTGACCGACAGGTCTGACAGACCCCAACGGCTAGTTTTTGACAGCCTATAAATTTGGGGATTTGGTCATTGTTTTCTACAAGATTTTGGAGAAGTTTTAGAGCCAGTTTTTCCTGCTCTTTTCAGAGGTTTTTCTCCACAAAATTGAGAGCTAATACTTCCAATCAAAAGGGGAGTTTTTATTAAGAGTGTTAAAAGAGATTTTTTGAGTTTTCCTCCACTATTCTCTTCCTTGTTTTTCTCACACAAACACTTGAGCTATCCATTGCTATTCATCTTATAGGAGTGTTGTAGTGAGAGTGTTTTTAGGTGATCAAAGTGTTGTGATCACCAAAGAGTTCTTTCCTTGTTCTTTGAGAAGGCGGACTGTTGTGTTCGCATTGTTTCGGGTCCTAGTGTGGACTCGGGTGTTTCGGGTTTTGGTGCGAACTCTTGTTTGAGGTGTGGCCTCGGCGAGCCGGTGGGCTTGCGGTGTGTACGGACTAGGGAGTCCGAGAGCTTGTAGGTGTTGCGGCACCGGGTGATCCATTGGGATCGAGTATAGTGGAAATCCTTCGTGTGTCGAAGGCGGGGATGTAGAGCAAGTGTGCTCGAACCTCGAAACAAATCCTTTGTGTTTGCGATTGCTCACTCTCTCTCTTTGTCTCTTGTTTATATCTTGCATGCTATTACTTGTCTTATCTTTACATGCTTGATATATTGTGTGCTCATTGATATACTTGCTTGGGTTTGTTTGCTAACACTTGTATTCAACCAAGAGAGCCAACGCGGCACCTCAACCCATTCAAGGGGAATCTAGAGGAGTTTGTCCAGAGCCCTTCACGGGGAATTCGGCAACACTCTTGTGTTATACGTGGTGTTTAGTGTAATAGTTTTTAGTTTGGTCATCATAGTCTACACTTCCGCATTATTTGGCATTAAGTGACCACTAGATTAGCCATCACCTATTCACCCCCACCTCTAGGTGAACTTACAATTGGTATCAGAGCCAAGTGCTCCGAATTTGGGTCTAACAACCTAGAGTTAAAGATCCTCATTTTTAGGCTAATCACAATATTTGTACACACACCATGGACTTCATGTCACCACCCACCTTTGACATTCTTAACATCCAAATTTGGAAGGTTAAGATGTCTATGTACCTCAAGGCCCTAGGCATTCATGTTTATCTTGCTACAATTAAAGATTCATATATTAATGATAGTAAGAATATTGAGGCTAATGCAAAAGCCCTACATGCTTTAAAGTCAACCCTAAATGATGATTATTTATCTAGGGTTTCTAACTTTGATTGGCTTTTGTAGTTTGGAACACCCTCAGCTCCCTTGGCGAAAAGGAACAATACTATGCGGGGAGTGACTCGGATGTTGGAAGCAACACCTCCAACAAGTGCTATATGGTCCAAGGGGATAACCCCCTTGAGGTAACTACCGAATCCGAGGTAGATGAAGATAATAACATGTCATATGATGAGCTTAGCACTTTTTGTCAACTCCTTCTTGAAAAATATGACATGATTAAGAAAGATAATAAAAATTTGAAAAAGAAATTTGATTGCATGCTTAATGAAAAAGATTCATTAGAAAATAAGGTTGCATGCATTGAAGAAGAAAATAAAGATTTGAAAAATGAAAATATTTCCTTGATGTCTAAATTGAATGATTTGTGTGAAGCAAATATGATTTTGAAAAATGAAATTATTTTGGTGGAAAAACAAAAGGAAGTTATTTTTCAAGAAAATAAATCTTTGAAAAGAAAAGTTTTTGAAAAAGAAAAAGATTGTGTTTCTAAAAAGAAAAAGAAAAATGATTCTTTATCTCATCATGCTTTACGTGCCACCACTAATGAGATTAAAGATTTGAAAAATAAAATGAATTGTTTGAGTTCAACTTTGAACTCTTGTGCATTTAACCATACTAGATTGGAGTCTATGTTTTCAAAGAAACAAGCTCCACATGTTCATGCACATCATAATCATGCATTTGCTTATGTTGCACAACGCGATCACAAACATTTACATAAGCATACTAAGGTGTACAAATGTACACATTGTGGCCGCAAAGACCATTTAGCAAAATTTTGTTTTGACAAGTTGCATCATATTAATTTTGCTAATAATAAAAATGTTTGGGTCCCTTATAAGACTAACCCTCAAGGACCCAAGAAAAAATGGGTACCAAAACCCCCACCATGTGTTTTTGATGTAGGTGAGGGCTCTCACACGACGTGAGAGGGATGGTGCCTTGATGGTGGATGCATGGACTTGAAGGACATATAATTGATGCACCGCTATCAAGGAGGTTTGGTGGGACAACCACCATGTTTGGAGATTTGGAACATAGTTCCTTAGTTGGTAACTATTTCTAAACTCCTAATTTATTTACATGCTTATTTCATATGTGACATTTTTAGCATGTTCATGTTTTATGTATTTTTGTGCTTCATGTGGTAAATACTAGTTTAAATGTAGTTTTTATCAAAACTTGTATTTATACATGTACAAATAGTGAGAACAAATTGATTCATATATGTTTGCACTTCATGCTCATTTGTACCCACTATATGCACATGTATAGGCTAGTTTTGATGATTCTCTCATTTACACTTATTTTGCCTATTTTAATGTTTTACTTCATGTATATGCATTTTTATTCAAATCTAATAAATATACATGTATATCCTTTTTGAGTCTCTTGCCTTCATGCAAATACTATTAATAGACTCGTTTTATGTTTGGGATATGTATGCATATTGTTAGATTTAGATGAACCATACATATACCTCGAAGTTTGTTTTGTTTTAATGAAAAATGAATTTTTATGATTTGTTTGATAAAATGATATTTGTGTTTTGAGCTTCATTGATTATTTTCATGGAAAATGCTAAACACATGATTCTTGTACACTCTACTTCATTTATTTTATCATGACTTTGATTCATGAACATATTTTTGAGCTTCATAGATCGAGTGTCAATTCTTATATTTGGTATGATTCATGAAATACATATGCTTTGATTTCATGTTTTGAAGGATCTTTAACTAGTTTTTCAAAAATTGTTTTTAATTAGTTATTATTCTTCATTTGAAAGAGATTTTCAATGCTTAACTATTTTCAAAATTATTTTCGAAAACCCCTTCCAACCTTAATGGGCGGATGGCTGGGTGATTATGCCTTGTATGCTTCATTGAAAATCTTTTATCTTGAGCATATGAAGGGTGTGAAAAACACCTAGAGGGGGGTGAATAGGTGTTAGTGCTAATCTAAAACTTAATGTAAAATTAAGTGCGCTAAATGCGGAAGCTAATGCAAATTATGCACAAACTAATACAATACAACAAGTGTAGCCGAATTCCCCTTGCGAGGCTCTGGACTAACTCCCCTTGATTCCCCTTGAAATGGGTTGAGGCGCTATGTGAAGCTCTTGTTGGATGAGTATAAGTTGGGCACACACACAAGCAATCCAAGCAATGTGCACACACAATCAAGCCAAGCAATCAAGGATATAGCAATATAGATTATGCAAGGCTCAACACAAGCAAATATGATATGAATGAAGTATGATGCTTTGCACAAATGTAAAGAGAGAGAGTTTAGAGACAAGTGGATCAAACGCAAACACAATGATATGTTTCGAGGTTCGAGCACCCTTGCTCTACATCCCCGCCTACACCACCGTGTAGGATTTCCAATCCACTATACCGTCCACCGAGGACTCCCAGCGAGGGAACCTTCACCGAGAAGGATTTTTACAACAATGGAGTACCTAACTCCTCTCTCAAACAACCACCTCACAACCGAGGGGTAGGCCCGTAGCCAAATACAACAACAACAACAACAACACCTCTACCGAAGAGGCTCACAACCAATCTCAATCACCTCACACTTGAGGGATACAAACCAATCACCCGATCACCTCTACCGAAGAGGGATACAACAAGAATAAGGGTGTACAACTTAGAGGTTACAACAACAACCTCAAAACTCTCTCTTTCTTTTTCTCTTTTCTTTTCCACAAAACAAGATCCTAATAGATTAGGATAGTATGATAGCTCAAGTGTGGAAAACTAGGTGTTTGGAAAACAAGCAACAAAGAAAAACACTTGGGAAAATTCTTGCAAAAGATATAGAATGAAAACCAAAATAAATCTCCCAAAATATTCTTTTCTTTGATTTTTCCAAAAACCTAAAACAATAAAAATTGAAAGATTAAAGCCCCAAACACTTTTGAAAAACTTGTTTTAACACTTCAGAAAACCAGAATTTTTTCTCTTCAAAAACTTAGCCAAAATCCCAAAAGAGATGGGGTTTTTATAGGCCCATCAGAAAACTAGCCGTTAGGCTGAGCTGACAGCCTGACAGGCTGCCAGTCGACCGACCCGGTCGACCGCCAACGGTCAGAAATATGACCGTTGGGCAACTGCGGTCGACCGGCCCGGTCGACCCAACCAAACAGAGAGCAGAGCTCTCATCCCGGTCGACCGGCACGGTCGACCCAAACAACCCGAGAGCAGAGCTCTCAGACCCGGTCGACCGACTCGGTCGACCGTTTTTGTGTCTGCCCAGACGTGCACATCTGTGCACGTCGGTCGACCCTACGGGTCGACCGGCTCTTGGTGCGGTCGACCGTCCGGGTCGACCGACCAGCCTGTCAGCACAAAAAAAACAGAAAATTTGGGAAAAATATTTTCTAAAAAATCTTTTATCTCTTTTAAAAATACCATAAAAATTGTTTTATCATTTTATATTGAAACTCAAACAAGTGATAAAAATTCCATGACAATATATCAACATATCAATTCATTTTTGTGTCTTGCCAATATTATCAAAAACAAAACTTGTATTTTATCAAACTTGATTTTTCAATAGGAAATCTGATTTTCCTAAAACTTATAGAAATACAAAACATGATATTTGAACATTATTAAGCATGATGCATATAGACATAGGTCTAATACACATTCAACAAATATATCATAGTTTTTGTCTTTAATTTCAAAAGTATGTTTTATACCAAAACATAAAACCACATGAATAGGTATGTCAAACTAAGTTTGTATAAGTCATATAAGCATGTATGTATATCTAGAACATATCTAATATACATAGAAATAAAGTAAACTTGTTTTGATCTACTATCCATGAAAATCAAAATCCAAATCATGAAACGTGTATGTTGTGCACTTGAGCATATCAACTATACTAAACTTTACAAATTGGATCTAAACACACTAACTAAACTATGGATACCTAAGTCTTTGTGTCATCAAGAAGACTTGCTCCAAAACTCCATCCATGGGCTAGGCAATGTGTGATCTTGAAGCTTTGGCCCTGGAATCATTATGAATAGCTTCTAAACTCCTTGTTGAAGCTAATCACCAACTAATATCTTGGTTAATGATCTGAAACTTAAACAACACAAGATTATTAGTAAACATAACTACATGAGTTAATCATCATCAAAACTAGAGTGGAAGACCTTTGGGCCAACAATCTCCCCCTTTTTGATGATGACAAAACTCATGGAGTTATATATGCATGGATTAAAGTTAAGCTTCAAAGAAGCTCCCCCTTAACTCATGCATAGACATAAATAACAAGATATGGAAATGAAGCACATGAATATGTATGCAAGTATGGAGATAAAACATACAACAAGCATAAATCAAAAACTTTTTCTCCTATTTGCAATACAAAAACATATATGCATAAATAACAAGGAAGACAAATACTTCTCCCCCTTAAGCAAGAAAAACATGCATATAAACTCAAATACTTCTCCCCTTTTTTGTCAATCATCAACAAAGGGTTCAAAGTAAAATCAAATCAAACAAATTTTTCTCCCCCTTTTTGTCAAATAAAAAGATCAAGAAGGGGTTAAACAATCCAAACAATAAAATGAGAGGTAAAAATCTTGTTCCCCTTTTAAGCCAATCAAAACAATAAAACAATGTTCTCCCCCTTTTGTCTAAAACAAAAACAAGGTCAATAAGGGTGACTATAAACAACATGATATCAATAGATAAATATGTCAATGAAGCATCTTGATATCAATTGAAAATAACCAAAGATTAATAGATGTTATATGCTATATACATTCATGAAGAGGAAGACGCTAAGTTAGCTTCCCTACACATATGCATTACATGAAAGAGGGATGTTAAGCCCTAATTCACATAACACACATTATGTAATGAATAAGAGGAGATGTGAAGCTCCCCCTACACACGTGTACCACATAAAGAAGAGATGTTAAGCTCTTCAATACAAGATACACTCATCATGAATCTATATGCATATAGTCAATACAAATCAAAACTTTTGTATTTTTCTTAAAAAAATTTAGATACCAATTTTAAGTAAAAATACATGAAACATCTTGATATCAATAATAAATTTTGAATGTCTAAATAAAATTTTGATACCAATGTAAATAATTCTCATATTAAACATATGATACCAATATGAAATTTTCAATCATAAAGTAAGGGAGTGGGAAACAAAAACCAATTGAAGAATCACTAATTGAAAAACAAAATTAAATTTTCTCCCCCTTTATGAAATACCAACTAAAAAGATGCATGGGCTTGATACCAATTTAAAAGTAATCAATTGAAACAAAATTGAAGCTCAAGCACTAGCATAAACAAGATTTTGTGAAAAATTATAGCTTAAGCACAAATAAAACAAGTATATGTGTATGAAATAGAATGAGTACCAATCACCAATAGATGATACCAATTGAAAATATACATACACAACAAACATATGAGTATACAAAAGAATCAAAATGATACCAATTGAAAGAGTTCAATGATACAAATTGACATAGTAATAAGTTCAAGTGTATACATCATATTACAATACCTCCCAATCAAGGTTCAAGATTTAAATGATTTTCATTTTAAAGCATACAAGACCATGATCTCCCATCCATCCTCCCATAAAGGGTAGGGGTTTTCAAAAATAGATTTGAAAATATAGTTTTGTTTGAAAATCACTACCATAGTGAAGAATACCGTAACTAGTTAAATGGAAAATCTTTAAACTAGTACGAAATCCTTCAAGTAAGGAATAAAACGAAATTGTTTTTCATGAAATAAGAAATCCACATGAAAATCAACACTCTAATCCAATTAAGCACAATTTTGACTCATGAAAACAAAACATGAGCAAGCAATAAAAGTGAGTGTACAAATAAAGTGTGAATATCATAATCATGAAAATATTCAATTAAGCTTAATTATTCCTTAAACATTGAAAACACGAAAATCATCAAAACTTATTTAATCTTCATGGCATATGTATGTCAAGTACAAATTAAAATATACATACATATCCAAAACACGAGTCCACTATTTATATATGCATGAAGGCACGTGGCTCAAAAGGATAAACATGTATATCTAATAGTTTGGACAAGATAGATATATACATGAAGTTAAACAATTAAACACAAAATCAAGAAAAACTAAATCTTCATCAAAACAAATTTCATTTCATGGTATATGTATGAATTGTCAACACAATAAGTATACATACATATCCCTAAACACAATTGAGTCCTTATATATAGATTTGCATGAAAGGCAAATGACTCAAGGGGTATACATGTATATCTTAAAGTTTGGCAATACAAACATATACATGAAGTGAAAAACTCATAAAACAAATCCAAAATGGGAATACAAGTTTAAAATGTATGAATCATCAAAACTAGACTATACTAGCATAACTAATGGGTTCAAATAAGCAATCAAGCCCAAACATATATAAATTTATTTGTGGCCCACTATATGTACAAGTATAAATCCTAGTTTTAATGAAAACTAACATCTAAACAAGTAATCTTAACATGAAGCATCAAAACAAGATAAAAATCATCATGATAAAACTAAGACATGATTACTATGTAAATTCACATGTATTAGATTCATGATGTACATTATAGTTTAAACAAAAGTGAGAACACTAAGAATGGGTTCATACAAGCATGTGTGTCTCAAATACTATATATGTATATCAAGGATCTAATAATCATGGCATTTACATACTAATCCAAAGACAATGATAACATGCTATAAAACATCAATATGAAATACAACTCATATATGATCAATATGTACATGCATGTGCATTAGATCTAGGTCATACAAATTAGTTTTACCAAGGTGAAAACACAAAAATATAAGTCCATATAAAACATGGATGTTTCAACCAACTAATAAGTATAACACTAATCTAATCAACATGACATATTCAAGATGATCACTAAACATCAAATCATGCTATGAAAGATAAACATGGAAAGCATGTAAACATAAGGAGTTAGAGATTCGATACCAAAACCAATGAGGGCACCGCTCTATATCTCCAAAACAAAGGTGGTCTTCTCCACCAAACTTTCCCTTGAAAGTGATGCATCCAATTGATCTCCTTTAAGTCCGGAACGCATCCACTCCAAGGTGTCATCACTCTCACGTCATGTGAGAGCCCACACCTACATCAAAAATAATAGGAGGGGTGGTCTTTGGTACCCACATCTTGTTGGGTCCATGGGGGTTAGTCCCTTCCCTAACCCAAACAAATTTCTTTGCTAAATTTGAAACATTTAATCTATCATAACAAAATTTAGCAAGATGACCTTTTCGGCCACAATGTGTACATGTGTACACATGAGCATACATGTGTTGATGGTGTCCGTGTGGAGCATGTGTATGCCGTGGAGGGTGTGCATGCATAAAAGTTGGAACTTGTTTCTTTCGAACCAAGGTTTCCAAGCGAGTATGGTTCTTAGCACATTGGCTCATAGTGGAGCCCAAACAATCTACCTTCTTCTTAAGCAAGCAAATATCATCATTAATCTTAGAAGAAGAAGTACATGCATTAGGTAGACTAGATGAAGAGGCTACACTAGCATGGCAAACATGTGCATCAATCTTATTTTTCAAAATAATATTTTTCTTTAAACACACATCTAAATCATTTGAAATGGAAATAATTTTGTTTTTCAAATCAACATTCTCTTTTAAAACAAAATCAATTTTTGAAGATAAGTTTTTATTTTTCTTCAAAATTGTTTCACAATTATTTTTAGACTTTAAAAATTCATTTTCTTTAAGTGCAAGATCTAATTGAGATCTTAATGCATCCCTTTCATTATAGACCTCAACCTTCTCTTGCAAAACACAATCAAGTCTAGAATGCAAACTTTTATTTTCTTTTTCAATATCTAGACTTTTCTTTTTCAAAATCTTGTATTTTTCTATTAACTTTTCACAAACAATAGAAAGTTCTTCATTTAAAGCATGGGGATCAATATTATCATCACATGAAGAACTAGCACTATCATCATAATCTAAGTGGGGTTCCGAATGTACCTCAAGGGAGTCATTCCCTTGGACCATGAAGCATTGAGAATCGGATTCTCCACTAGATTCCTCTTCTTGAATTTGCACTTGAAGCTCGGAGGTGGTGGTTGTTGTTATCAATTTGTTCCACACTGCAAAGGCGGAATCAATGTTAGAAACACATAAGATAATCTTTAGGTAATGTGCTTCTAATGGCCTCTAGGGCTTGTGCATTGGCCCCTACATGATTGCGATCACTAAGGAAAGATTCCTTGGTAATAGCAAGATAAACTTTATGACCTAGGGTTTACAAATAAACGGTCATCCTAATCTTCCAAACATGAATGTTGGAAGGGTCATACATAGGTGGGGTCATGAAGGCCATGGTAAACTATATGTGTGCAAACAAGCAAATGCAAACAATAGATTAGCAAACAAATGGATCTCACTCCTAGGATGTTAAGCCTAAGTATCAGGAGCACTTGCTCTGATACCAATTGAAAAACACCTAGAGGGGGGTGAATAGGTGTTAGTGCTAATCTAAAACTTAATGCAAAACTAAGTGCGCTAAATGCGGAAGCTAATGCAAATTATGCACAAACTAATACAATACAACAAGTGTAGCCGAATTCCCCTTGCGAGGCTCTGGCTCTGGACTAACTCCCCTTGATTCCCCTTGAAATGGGTTGAGGCGCTATGTGAAGCTCTTGTTGGATGAGTATAAGTTGGGCACACACACACAAGCAATCCAAGCAATGTGCACACACAATCAAGCCAAGCAATCAAGGATATAGCAATATGGATTATGCAAGGCTCAACACAAGCAAATATGATATGATTGAAGTATGATGCTTTGCACAAATGTAAAGAGAGAGAGTTTAGAGAGAAGTGGATCAAACGCAAACACAAAGATATGTTTCGAGGTTCGAGCACCCTTGCTCTACATCCCCGCCTACACCACCTTGTAGGATTTCCAATCCACTATACCGTCCACTGAGGACTCCCACCGAGGGAACCTTCACCGAGAAGGATTTTTACAACAATGGAGTACCTAACTCCTCTCTCAAACAACCACCTCACAACCGAGGGGTAGGCCCGTAGCCAAATACAACAACAACAACAACACCTCTACCGAAGAGGCTCACAACCAATCTCAATCACCTCACACTTGAGGGATACAAACCAATCACCCGATCACCTCTACCGAAGAGGGATACAACAAGAATAAGGGTGTACAACTTAGAGGTTACAACAACAACCTCAAAACTCTCTCTTTCTTTTTCTCTTTTCTTTTCCACAAAACAAGATCCTAATAGATTAGGATAGTATAATAGCTCAAGTGTGGAAAACTAGGTGTTTGGAAAACAAGCAACAAAGAAAAACACTTGGGAAAATTCTTGCAAAAGATATAGAATGAAAACCAAAATAAACCTCCCAAAATATTCTTTTCTTTGATTTTTTCAAAAACCTAAACAATAAGATTAAAAGATTAAAGCCCCAAACACTTTTGAAAAACTTGTTTTAACACTTCAGAAAACCAGAATTTTTTCTCTTCAAAAACTTGGCCAAAATCCCCAAAGAGATGGGGTTTTTATAGGCCCATCAGAAAACTAGCCGTTAGGCTGAGCTGGCAGCCTGACAGGCTGCCGGTCGACCGCCAACGGTCAGAAATATGACCGTTGGGCAACTGCGGTCGACCGGCCCGGTCGACCCAACCAAACAGAGAGCAGAGCTCTCATCCCGGTAGACCGGCACGGTCGACCCAAACAACCCGAGAGCAGAGCTCTCAGACCCGGTCGACCGACTCGGTCGACCGTTTTTGTGTCTGCCCAGACGTGCACATCTGTGCACGTCGGTCGACCCTACGGGTCGACCGGCTCTTGGTGCGGTCGACCGTCCGGTCGACCGACCAGCCTGTCAGCACAAAAAAAACAGAAAATTTGGGAAAAAATATTTTCTAAAAAATCTTTTATCTCTTTTAAAAATACCATAAAAATTGTTTTATCATTTTATATTGAAACTCAAACAAGTGATAAAAATTCCAAGACAATATATCAACATATCAATTCATTTTTGTGTCTTGCCAATATTATCAAAAACAAAACTTGTATTTTTATCAAACTTGATTTTTCAATAGGAAATCTGATTTTCCTAAAACTTATAGAAATACAAAAACAGGATATTTGAACATTATTAAGCATGATGCATATAGACATAGGTCTAATACACATTCAACAAATATATCATAGTTTTTGTCTTTAATTTCAAAAGTATGTTTTATACCAAAACATAAAACCACATGAATAGGTATGTCAAAATAAGTTTGTATAAGTCATATAAGCATGTATGTATATCTAGAACATATCTAATATACATAGAAATAAAGTAAACTTGTTTTGATCTACTATCCATGAAAATTAAAATCCAAATCATGAAACGTGTGTGTTGTGCACTTGAGCATATCAACTATACTAAACTTTACAAATTGGATCTAAACACACTAACTAAACTATGGATACCTAAGTCTTTGTGTCATCAAGAAGACTTGCTCCAAAACTCCATCCATGGGCTAGGCAATGTGTGATCTTGAAGCTTTGGCCCTGGAATCATTATGAATAGCTTCTAAACTCCTTGTTGAAGCTAATCACTAACTAATATCTTGGTTAATGATCTGAAACTTAAACAACACAAGATTATTAGTAAACATAACTACATGAGTTAATCATCATCAAAACTAGAGTGGAAGACCTTTGGGCCAACAGGGTGGTAGGTTATGAGTCATATACATGATTTACAATTGGTATCATTGGATCGTTTCAATTGGTATCAATTTGACTCTATTTTTGTATATACTCATATTTTGTTTTCTATATATGTATGTATCAATTTCATTTGGTATACTCATTTTTCATACATATATATGAGTTATTTGTGCTTGAGTTAAAATTGTTTTACATGTTTAAAGCACAAAGTTGTTTATGATAAGAAAATAAATTTTAAAAAAATTCTCAAGATTTGTTTTATTGAGAAAATTCAAAATTTTGTTTTATAAGAAAAATTCAAAATTTTATTTTATAAAGAAAAATTCAAAATTTTTGATTTGTATTGCCTATATACAAGGAGAGCTTAACATCTCTTCTACATATAGATTCATGTTGAGTGTATTGTATATTGAGGAGCTTGACAACTCTTCTTTATGTGGTACACGTGTGTAGGGGGAGCTTCACATCTCCTCTTATGCATTACATATTATACGTTATGTGAATTAGGGCGTGTCATCCCTCTTTCATGTAATGTATATGTGTAGGAAAGTTACTTAACCGTCTTCCTCTTTATGAATGTATATCGCATATAACCTTTTATTGATATGTTTGTTTGGCCCCTTATTGGTCTCTTTGTTTATGACAAAAAGGGGGAGAAAAATTTGATGATTTTGTTTTTATTTTTACCCCTTTGTTGATGATTAACAAAAAGGGGGAGAAGTATTTGAGATATATGCATGTTTTCCTTGCTTAAGGGGGAGAAGTATTTGTTTTCCTTGCTTAAGGGGATTAAGATTTGTGTTTATGCATATATGTTTTGAAATTACAAATAGGAGAAAAAGATTTTGTGATTTTGTTTTTATGCTTGATTAGCATGTTTACTCCTACTTTTGCATACATGTTTATGTGCCTCATTGCATATTTATTTTGTTTATTTGGTATGCATGAGTTAAGGGGGAGCTTCTTTGAAGCTTTACTTTAATCCATGCATATATAACTTCATGAGTTTTGTCATCATCAAAAAGGGGGAGATTGTTGGCCCAAAGGCCCATCACTCTAGTTTTGATGATGATCAACTCATGTAGTTATGTTTACTAATGATCTTGTGTTTAATTAGTGACAGATTTATAATCAAGATCTTAGTAGGTGCATAGCTTCAACAAAGGATTTGAAGTCAAGTTTTGGAGCTAGCACCATTTGATCCATAGAGCTAGTGATCGAGTTATGGATCGTGTTTGGACCAAGTCAAGAAGATGAGAAGGCTTCAAGTGAAGACTTCAAGAAGATGAAGACTTGTGTCTAGGTATAAGATTTTTGTTTTTAGATAAAATGTAAAGGATAGAGTAGTTGGTGGATTGCTCAAGTACATACACACACACACACTCTTGATAGTTTTGTTTTTACAAAAGATTTTTACTTTGGAAAAATACTTTTTGGTTTTTGGAATTTCTTATATGCATGTCTTTTATCCAAAATCAAGTTTAGAGCTTAATGCAAAAAACATAGATATTTCATCTTAATTGTGTAGTGGATCATATCCATGCACCATATGCTTTCAAAGTTGTTTAAATATCTTGTTTTTGTATTTGGAGATGTTTTAGAAAAACAAGTTTTGGAAAACCAAGTTTGAAAAAATACTGTTTTCATTTGAGCCAATTTTTCCAAGTTACAAAATAGTCCAAATCATTTGTAACATGCCTTGATTTTGTGCAAGCATGTTTGTTTATTAAAGTATATTGGTAAAACTATTTTTGTAGATTTTCTAAGTATTTATGGGATTTTATTTGAACTAAATAGACCAACTTTTCAATCCCAATTTTTCTGTATTTCAGGCTTCAGCAGTCGACCGTCCGGTCGACCGAGTCTAAAGTCGGCCGACCGGATAGGTCGACCGACGTGCACGACGTGCACGCCTTGACTTGGCAGATGGCCGGTCTGCCGACCCAGTCGACCGGAACTGAGAGCAGTGCTCTCTGTTCTTTTGGGTCGACCGGGCGGTCGACCGGAGGCTCCAACGGTCGGATTCTTGACCGTTGGCGGCCGACCGGGCGGTCGACCGACAGGTCTGACAGACCCCAACTGCTAGTTTTTGACAGCCTATAAATTTGGGGGTTTGGTCATTGTTTTCTACAAGATTTTGGAGAAGTTTTAGAGCCAGTTTTTCCTACTCTTTTCAGAGGTTTTTCTCCACAAAATTGAGTGCTAATACTTCCAATCAAAAGGGGAGTTTTTATTAAGAGTGTTAAAAGAGATTTTTTGAGTTTTCCTCCACCATTCTCTTCCTTGTTTTTCTCACAGAAACACTTGAGCTATCCATTGCTATTCATCTTATAGGAGTGTTGTAGTGAGAGTGTTTTTAGGTGATCAAAGTGTTGTGATCACCAAAGAGTTCTTTCCTTGTTCTTTGAGAAGGCGGACGGTTGTGTTCGCATTGTTTCGGGTCCTAGTGTGGACTCGGGTGTTTCGGGTTCGGGTGCGAACTCTTGTTTGAGGTGCGGCCTCGGCGAGCCGGTGGGCTTGCGGTGTGTATGGACTAGGGAGTCCGAGAGCTTGTAGGTGTTGCGGCACCGGGTGATCCATTGGGATCGAGTATAGTGGAAATCCTTCGTGTGTCGAAGGCGGGGATGTAGAGCAAGTGTGCTCGAACCTCGAAACAAATCCCTTGTGTTTGCGATTGCTCACTCTCTCTCTCTCTCTGTCTCTTGTTTATATCTTGCATGCTATTACTTGTCTTATCTTTACATGCTTGATATATTGTGTGCTCATTGATATACTTGCTTGGGTTTGTTTGCTAACACTTGTATTCAACCAAGAGAGCCAACAGGCACCTCAACCCATTCAAGGGGAATCTAGAGGAGTTTGTCCAGAGCCCTTCACGGGGAATTTGGCAACACTCTTGTGTTATATGTGGTGTTTAGTGTAATAGTTTTTAGTTTGGTCATCATAGTCTACACTTCCGCATTATTTGGCATTAAGTGACCACTAGATTAGCCATCACCTATTCACCCCCCCTCTAGGTGAACTTACAGTTATGAAATCTAAACTTGCTAGAATCGTTTAAGTAAAGTGTGTAATGGTAAGTATAGGATTGAATCCATAGAGACTTATTTCTGAAAATTTAGTTTTTTTTTAAAATCTAATTTTTATCTTACTCTAATTGAGAAATCCTTTGAAGGAAGGTGTGATGATGGTTTTAAAAACTAAAGATGTCTAAACATAAAAGAAAAATAAGAAAAGTAAAGAAACTATGAGAAAACAAAAATTAAAATAGTACAAACCTTGTGCGAAGATCAATTAAAGAAGGTGATGAAGAAATAACCTAAGATTTGAGATGAAGGGAAGAGGAAGATGAAAACAGGTGAACTTGTTTCTTGTCATCGCCTTGACGTCTCTCTCCTTCAAATGATGCTAAAACAAAAGAACTAATAAAAGAAAAGAGAAAAGAACATGTATAATATTAGTGATGAATTCATGGAATCAAATATGCAATTAAAAGAAGAGAATAGCATAAAAAAATAAAGAGAAAAATAAAGAAAAACTTAGACTGAATGCTGCAAGATCTTGAAGAAGAATTCTGAATTTTATTAAATAAGCATCAATTACAAATCCCTTGATCTTCTCCAATCTCGCATTACAAACTCAAAACTCTCTTTTTTTCTGGCTTTTCAGCTCTTTGGTGTCTCTCTCTCTCGCAATGAATACAGGTATTTATAGAAAATTAGGGATAAAAGAGAGCAGAGAGAGATAGGAGGAGCTGGCTATTTCTGAATTTGAATCCTCCCCTTATCTCCAAACTTGACTTGATTTATCTAGAATTTTTTTGTGAAAATTCAATTCTGATCTGCAGCTTGTTGGCGAGTTGATTGCTGAATATGACTTACCAAATAATAGGGCTAGAAATAGTGATCAACATAAGAGTTGTAACCCTTTAAGTTTTCTTTTTGGATCATCTTGAATCATTAGATTTGAGTTTCGTTAGCAAAAGTTATGTTTAAAATGCTAAACTATATTCAGTTAGAATCCGAATCTAAATTGCTTTATCTCATCCGTTGATCTTCTCTTCATCCATTTATCCTCAGCGAAACCGATAGGGTCTTCAAAAATTTATTTTTTTTCTTTGAAATTTTTATAGTATTATCTTATCAGATAAATCCAGTTTTCAGATAAGATAGCCTCTAAATCCTTTGAATTTCAGTCGATCTCCATTTAAATTAAACTTTTGGATTTATTTGGATAGGATTCATACTTATCTTCTCTTTGTCATACTCTGCATGGAATAGAACATTAGGATATATGAGTTTGTAGGAATTATTACAGAATGAATGTAGGAATGCCATAATAATTATGCAATATATGTGTCTAAACACACCCCCACACTTATCTTTTGCTCATCCTTGAGCAAAACAAAACTAACTTACGATTTTTATTGAACCACTTTTGCAGGTTATGTGATTGTACTTAGCATGTGCAACAAGCCTTTAAACCTCTAGATTAGCTTTAAAGGAGGAGTTGTAGTCTCCTGAGAGTTTTCAGCGGATTATACCTACAAAGTCCATAAATAAAAGAAATAAATTGTTTGTATTTTCGAGAATGCATTTTGAAAAGAAGAGAAAATATTTGAAGTGTTTTTACAAGAATTTAAGCAACTTGTAAGTTATAGGAGCGTTGAACTATTCATCCCTATACATAGTCTCTATTTAATATTTGTTATTAATTAAGATTAGAAATAAAATTGTATTCTCATCTAGTCTATTATTTTACCTTAAATCATACGCATCTTGTGACAGCAAATATTTTGACTAAAGATTTTTCAACTCTAACTCTTATGCCTTATTTATGTATATATTGGTGATAATATTCCTTAGCTCTCTTAGGCTTTCTAACTTGCTCATGTAACGAGCCTTAGCCGTTAACTCTCAAACCAGACGATTTTAGGGCATCGGGTGAGAAACACCCCAAGGACTTAGGACTCAAGCAAACAAGGTCACAAAACTAAAGATTTATTTGGTGATATGAATTATTTTTAGGCGTGAATAATTATACTTTATGAGGCACAAAAACCCAGCTTCATCAGAGGATTCTTATATTTGTTTTCTCTTTACTTTTTTAAGGCATAAGAATCTTTGTTTATGAAGCCTCAGTGTGTAAGTATATATGTATATTTCATTAAGGTAAAAATCAAGACTAAATTACTTTTTCAATTTTTCTTCCTATCACTAGAAATTAAAGAAATATTTTATTTCAACAAAGTATAAGAAATCCTAATTATGATTCTTCTATCTCTTAAAATTAACTTAATTTCTTGCAAATAAAAGTCAAACTATTATTTTTCTTTTCAAAAAGTTTTTTATTTTTATTTATTATTATTTTTTATTTTTTAGAAGACTGATCGAGGTAAAACCGCGCACAAAAAATGTATGTTTTGAAATGAAGATTTAAAGTGTGTGTGCTTTGGCTTCCTCGATACTTCCGTTATGGCATAGAGGCTAAAACGAGTCGAATCTATAAGGACGGGAGGCGATAGAAGCTTTACCGGTTGATTCACGTGTTTGTTAAAATTTCTTCAAAGTTTTAAAGAATGAAAAGAAAGGAAAGAAAGAATGAAAAGAGAAGTACGGTGAAATACGAAGAAGTGGGAAACATAGAAAAGAATGGTTTTTGTAGTTTTTGATATTTCTAAAACAAATTGAAAAAGAAAAAAACTCACGGCTACTAACTACTAATAACTCCACCAACACGCTAACCTCTTAGTGATAGTTGCCTCACACGTATCATTGGCCATCACTAGTCCTTGGTTCAAGAGCGATTCAAAGCATGACCCATATGTAACTCATCACAACCTAACTCAACAAACAAGTGCAAGCTACACTTAAACCATCAATACTATAGAAAAGTAAGCATAGAATAGAGTAATGTTAGCTTGTTAGTGGTTAAGAAGTTAGAGTGTTAGATCCATCATCATGAGCCATTAATGGCTCTTGCAAGAGCATGGCAAAAACGAGGCTATTAGATTCATGTGGATTATCATAAAAGAAGTTAAACTAGTTGGTGGTTAGTAGATAGTTGCCATGAGTGAAAAACTAGCTACACATGTAAAAGAAATTGGAGAGAAGTAAACATAAAGAGGTAAAGAGAGCACCTTTCATAGATTGTCACCTTCTATTACAAGTACTCTTGTATTCCAAGCATGAACCACTCTCTATCCCTAATACAAGATCTAAAACAAAATGGAAAATACAATGGGGAAGAAGAACTAAAACTACACTACACTACCCTAAACTACAAAATGGAATGAAAAACTACCCTAAACTCTGCATATCTCCCAACTGAAGAACCCAAGGGGGGTTTAATAGGCATCCAGGGAACAGGGATCTAGGGGACAAGATGTGACCCAAAACGGCGCGCGCGGGGCGGCCGCATTGCCGTGGAAACGCGGCAAATGTCGCGTTTCCGCGGCAGTCCTTGGGCGGCGCGTGCGGCGCCGCCTGCTGCGCGTTGCCCGGTTATCGTCCTGTCGGATAAAGTTCCCGGTTTCCGGTTTTGAGTCCCTGGTTTTGACAGAATCAGCTCTCTAGGTCAATAGCTATTTAGGTCTTCTTCTTCATTTGAACACCATTGACCTAGGAACAAGCAAGCAAAGTATTATTAGCAGAATTTATTTATCAAATAAATGTGAGATGTGATGAAAATTATGCAAAATTAGAGACTAATCACACCCCCACACTTATCTTTTGCTCGTCCCGAGCAAAACAAAAAACTAAGGAATTATTACACCCACTTTCGCAGGTGACGCGATTGCACTGAGCATGTGCAACAAGCCGTTAAACCTCTAAGTTCCCCTTAGAGGAGGAGTTTTGTCTCCTGAGGGTTTTCAGCGGATTACACCACAAAATTCATAAAGAAAGAAATTAAATGTTAGTATTTTGAAAACACATTTTGAAATAGAGAAAAGTGTTGAAATATTTTTGCGAAAATATAAGTGATCTAAGGTCATAGGTTAACCAGAAATTGTTCTTTCTTAAACTAAGTCAAAATGCTAAAAAAAAAAAAAATCTTGTTATAAATTAAATGTAAGAATTTAAAATTGAATTGACTCTTTGATCTTTCATAAAACTCCTAGAAAATATGCACTTTGTGAACTGTGAAGATTTTTGGGATATCGACTCAAACTTTCATGCCAATTATTTATATTATAATTATTTTTTTCTTTTTTTCTTTTTTTTCTTTTTCTTTTTCTTTTTCCTTCTTTCCTTAGTTTTCTTAGGCTTTATTATTTACCCAGGTAGTGAGCCTTTAGCCGGTGACTCCCAAACCAGATGGTCTTAGGGCACCAGATGAGAAAACATCCCTCGGACTTAAGGACTCGAGTAAACAAGGCCACAAAACTAAAGGGGATTATTTTATTTTTATCCACCATTTTAGGTGTGAATAATCATGCTTCCTGAGGCATAATTACCCAACTTCAATAAGTGATTTTTACTGTCATAATTTTTTTTATATATATTTTTATGGCATTTCTAGTCTTTGTTTCAATCCCAAAATTTGTGTAAGTGTGAAGTGCATAAATCTAAGGCAAAAAATTCAAGATCAAATTATCTTTTCAATCTTATTTTCTTATCCTAAAATTTAAACAAGATCTATTATTTTGACTTGGTTTAAAATTTCACAATTTTAGGTCTTCCTAATTCCTAAGATAATCTTAATTTTCTTAAAAATAAATCAAAACTATTTATCTTGTTTCAAAAAGTTTTGTAAAAGAGAAAAATATTTTTTTAATTAAAAAGAAGTGTAAAAGAAAGAAAATATAAAACTAACTACGTTAGTAAACCCTCCCCCACACTTATCTCATGCATGGTCCTCAATGCATCATGAATGTGTATAGACATGAAACAAATGGAGAGGGAAGGAAGATTACCTCAAGGGGGTGGCTCCGGTGGTGGTCGGATTGGGCCAAGTGTTGCGACCCAATCAAGATATCGTGGATCATCCAGAAACCCACCAAGGATCTCTCTAATATGACCTCTGAAAAGAATGATGGATTGAATGGTTTTATTGAAAAATTTATCCCCATCTAATTTCCAATTTTCAAAAATAATTACTGAGTCAGTTTCATCAACAGTCTTGTCCAACAATGATGTGTGATTTTGGAAGATGAGTGATTTGGACTCAAATGGAACAGGAGTAAAAACCGACACCGACTCGGGAATTTGACTCAGATCAAGTCGAGAGTCAACAATGAGAGTCGAAATTGGTTCAAAAATAGGGTCCAAACAAAAGAATTGATATTCACACACTTTCCCCATTAATGAAGTGTGATCATAAGAGATTGGTGACTCCATTTCATGATGTACTAGTACAGGATTCAATGTTGACTCCGGAATAGAGAAAAATCCGGTAAAGATACCGGGGTCATTATTGAACTAAAAAGTGAAAGGGAATTACTAATATGAGGTTCGGGATCACATTCAGGTTTAATTTCAATTTCAGAAAGGGATAACTTGCCAAAATGTCCAGGCGACTTGCATAACTTGGAGATTGGGCAAGTTAAAATGTGTGTTCTGAAATTGAAGTTGAATTTCCAAAATGACATGATTCATGGGTCCAATCAGTAGAGTTAGGGATATAAGAATCGGTCAAAGGTTGACATGAAAGGCTTTCCTCGCTTTCATTGATCAATTCGCTCAAAAGTGAATCTAACCTACTGATGGGCTGTGTAACAGAATTTGGATTCGGAATCATGTCTTCCATACTCTGTGTAATTGGTTCGTGAAAATATGAGTATGGAAGTTGATTTTGAAAATTGTGGTGAAATTGTGAGTCCAACGGATTGTGCGGTTGCTGCTCGGACTCACGCAAGGGTTCCATACTCAAGTCCAGTATTGAAGTTTGTTCATTTTGAATAGGTGAGACTGGAAAAGATGAGTAGGACTCTTAAAAATTTTGTTGAGAGGATGAGTCCAACATGTTTTGCATTCTTTCACAACAGACTTCCAAACGCTTTTCTAGTTCAGATTCTTCGTCAATTGGATGCTCTAGAAAAGGAGTGTGTGGAGTTTGATGTGGGAAGGATTGTGAATTAAGCAAATTTTGCATTTGTTGTAGGGACTCTTCTATATTCCTTTCCAATGATGATTTTTCTTCAATTGGTGGTTCAGAAAAAGGAGTATATGAATCAAAATTGGGGAATGAATATTGTGAAAATTGTGGACAACATGGTTGAAAATTTGACTCGGGTAGGTGAATCCCCATGAACTCTGTGAAGAGTTGAAATTATTTTGAAAATTAGGGTCATATGGTTGGGGATATGGGTCATATTGATTCGGATAATCCCAACCCGCATATATGGTTGGTTCATGTTGTACATTGTCGGGTCAGAGTTATCTGAGTCGAATGAGGTCAGAGTGAAATATGGATTCATATTATAATTGAAAGAATTGTTATTATTAAAATCCATATCACAATTTACAAAAAAGAAAAACAAACAAACAAACAAACAAACAACAAAGAAAAAGAAAAAGAAAACAAGCCTATGCTAGGGTTGACTTAGACCTAGACGACTCCTAACTGGTTAGACTGTCCACGGGGGGAATATTGTCGGAAGCTGACCACGAGTTAATCGGCCAGGTAGGGGCAAGACAGTGGGAGATATCCGTGCCAGAGCAACGGGCCTAATTATGCCAAACCACCGTTCTTCGAGGTTTCACCTCTCAATCCCCAACCTTAGACACCGATTTAGCCAGAGTCAAATTCTGACAACTTCCCCTTAGGTCAATCTCCTAAATGAGTTCGAGATGTCCCTAGGGGCCAACGTCTAGCAAGTTTTATTTAGGCTTGAGTTGTGTGAGTGGGGAGGTGATTTTTGGGCTAAGGGAGGGTAATGACTTCCCCACCTTATGTTGTCTTGGGTTTTGCCCTTAAGTTAGTGCAAGTGTGCAATATAGATAAGGATGAACACAAAAAAAGATAGTAAATCACTAAAATGTTTGTCCTAACTATATGCAATGCAATATGTACACCTCCTACAAGATCACAACAACACAAGAATAAAATACAGTATATTGGAATGAAAATTGACACGTGCCTAGATGCAAATGTCTAAACCGTTTTAAAGCATCCAATTACCGTATTTTAATTCTTAAATTATATACAGTGTACAGGTAATATAAAAAAAAATTAGCAGCAGAAAATAAGAATATACAAGAATTACCCGACCACACTTGAGCAAGTGTGGATTTCTGCAATGCTAAAACTTTAACCTGCACACCAAAAAAATAAAGAAGAAAAGTTAGCAAACTTGTGAAATCAAACCGTTCCTATCCCTGGCAACGGCGCCAAAATTTGATCGAGGTGAAATTGCGCACAAAAATGTATGTTTTGAAATGAAGATTTAAAGTGTGTGTGCTTTGGCTTCCTCGATACTTCCGTTATAGCATAGAGGCTAAAACGAGTCGAATCCATAAGGACGGGAGGCGATAGAAGCTTTACCAGTTGATTCACGTGTTTGTTAAAAGTTCTTCAAAGTTTTAAAGAATGAAAAGAAAGGAAAAGAAAGAATGAAAAGAGAAGTACGGTGAAATACGAAGAAGTGGGAAACATAGAAAAGAATGGTTTTTGTAGTTTTTGATATTTCTGAAACAAAGTGAAAAAGGAAGAAAACTCACGGCTACTAACTACTAATAACTCCACCAACACGCTAACCTCTTAGTGATAGTTGCCTCACACATATCATTGGCCATCACTAGTCCTTGGTTCAAGAGCGATTCAAAGCATGACCCATATGTAACTCATCACAACCTAACTCAACAAACAAGTGCAAGCTACACTTAAACCATCAATACTATAGAAAATGTGGCGCCCCGATCCCGGCGGGTACGGAGACGCCACTGCGACGTACATACGCAGGGCGATGGAACCATCCCGTATGTACGCTAAGCATCAATACATCACAATACAGGGATCAGAGTGCGAAAATACGTGATATTATACATTCCAATACAAAATATTACAAGTACTTTAGTTATCACAAATTGTGACATAATATTACATCACCAGGTACTAAAAAAGTAGGATTGTACAGGATACAAAAGATAAACTCACGAGCTGGAAGAGAGAGAATCTCGCGAGCGAAAAAGACTGGACGGGACTACTGCTGATCGGCCTGCTCCTCGAGGTAGACCTGATCTTCAGCTGATGGGTCCACCTCGGTCCAACCTGTCAAATCTGAACATACAAATCTAGGGTTGTTAGTGGGCAACCCAGCGAGTGCATAATGAAGCCAAGTGGCAAATAAAAGTAAGTGCATCATGCCAAGTATATGTACTAAGATCAATAAACATGGAATAATCATAATAAATAGTGAATCATGAAATAAAACAAGTGTAGCAGGTCATGTAATCAAATTAGTAAGCATAGGGTAACAACTATCAAAAATGACAAGTAACAGAATTCATGTAACCATAAGTCAACTATCAAGTTATTATTATTAAGACTCGTTTAATTTGTATGTTTCGGTATATGACCGGTGCCATATACTTCCGCATACAAATCAAGCGAGACAAATTATTGGAAATTGATGGGGAACGACGAACCATGTTTAGAATGGGTCCCGTGCATGCCCGGGACAACGGTCCAGGAGTATCCGATACTGAGCCGGAACGTACCGCTAGGTACCGGGACTTACTATATGCCCGAAGGTCTTAATATACGCCCGAACAGGAATAGAGTATCACTGTTCCCCACAGGATATACCTAGGGGATTATAGCACACCCGGACAGGCAGGCAAGGGGGTAGGGGTGCCAGTACACCCCTCGGAAGCGCCTGGTGGCCCTCCAGGTCGAATCCTACAGGAAGTTGTACAACATATTTATGGCCACCATAAACACAGAAGCTATATCGATACCCATCAATTTCCCCCATCCCGGTGTAAGTTATTAAATATGACAGAGTCTCATATAATAATGTTTACGGGGTATTCACAAATGTACAATATCCATGGTTATCCTATTACGGGGGTTAACAGGAGTATAATATCAGGAGTAATATCAGGAGTCTCCCTATTTCAGGGGTCCAAGTATACAGGAGTACAGGAGTTCAGGAGTACCAAATATCTGGCAATTAATAATATAATAATCATGTCATGTCCCCGTAAAAGTGATAGTCATGGATATGTCATATAATCAGGCATCAGGGGTGGTAGTGTCCAGTCAAGAGTCATGATGTCAAGTCCATGTATTTGTACCGCATGAAAACATATTATATACCATGTGTCAGGTGCGGGTGTCAAGTATGTCATATCTCGAATACCGGGTCCATATATCGAGTACCGGTGTAAATATTAAGTGCCATAGTCATGAATATCATATCAAGTGTAACATGCCACATATCAGTGTAAATACTGTGTACCAGTGTAAATACCGTGTGCCAGTGTCAGATGTCACGGGTCAAGTGTAGCATGGCAAATATCGGTGTAATCTATAGCATGGTAAATACCGGTGTCAAATATAGCATGAAAATTATCGGAATTAATATAGCATGGTAATTATTAGAATTAAATATAGCATGGCAATTATCAGAATTAAATATGACAATTATCGAAATTAAATATAGCATGACAATTGTTGGAATTAAATATAACAATTATCGAATTAAATATATAGCAAGTATTATACATTTTAAAATATTCACATGTCAATAGCTTGTTATAATTACAAGGGCAATTATTTTTAATATAGTAGTAAGCACTCGCCTGAAACCGGGACGAAAATACCGGTTAAAGTCCAGAAAATCGGCGACCCGCACGAGAATCCACTAGCCCGCAATTATATATATTAAAATTATATTTATAAATATTTATAAAAATTATTAGAGAGGGAATGAGAGAGGAGAGAGAGAGGAGAGAGAAGGTTGTAGGAAGAAGAAGAGAGAGAAAAAGAGAAAAAAATATGGTGTTTAAAAAGGGAAATAGAAATTAAAATGGAAGGGGGTGGTTTGTAAATATAGGGAAGTGATTTTAGGGAATGGTAGAGGGTATTTTTGGAAAGGGGATTAAAGTAGTTTTATTTAGGAAAGAAAGAGAAAGAAATGAAAAGAAAGGAAGAAAGAAAGAAAAGAAAGGAGAAGAAGGAGGGAGGAGGTCGTCGCCGGCGGTGGCCGGCCGGCCTGGTGGCGGCGGTGGCGGTGCGCCGGGAAGCAGGGCCCGCGCGCGCTTGGGGGGGGGGGAAAGGTGAGTGGCTTTGTTGATATTGTTGTTGTTGTTGCTTGGTGATGGAGGTGGTGATGGTGGTGGTGGTGGTTGTGGTGGTTGTGGTGATGATTGGAAGTTGTGGGGAGTTAGAGAAGGAGGAGGAGATGTTTTGGGTTGGTTGGAGTGAAGAATTTGTGGTGGTGATGGAGAATTTTGGAGATGAAGGAATGGTGTTGGAGGTGGGTTTTGGTGAAATTGGTAGTGGTGGGAGGTTGTTGGTGGTGGAATGAGATGGTGGTGTGAAGAGGAGTTGTTGAGGAGTTGATTGGGTGGCTTAGAAGTGGCCGGAGGCGGTGGTGGTGAAGGTGGAGGCGGCGGTGCGTGAGTGGGTTTGTGTGTTGGAGTTGTGAAGAAGATGAAGATGAAGTTGATTTTCTCCTTTGGACTTTTGATTTCACTTGAAATGAATGGGGATGTTGGTGGTTTAATAGATGATGAGGGGGGAAGATTTGATGGCTTAGGGGAAGGTGATAGGGCTGCGCAGCCCTATGGCTGTCGGGCGGCGGCGGGGCGACAGCGGACGTGGATTAAGCCGATAAATGGGGAAGAAATTAATGATAATAAAAGAAAATGAAATAAAAGAAAGAAAATTGAAAAAGAAAAAGGAAAAAGAAATAAAATATTTAAAAAATTTTATTATTATCTATTTTATTTGTTAAAATTTCTGGTAGCATAAAGTAGGAGAGTAGAGGATGGAAAAGCCAGAAAAGAAATCGCCGATAAAAATATTATTATTTAAATAAGGCGAAAATTTGACTGTTTCAGAAACGTACCGAAAAATTCTTAAAAATAGAAAATATTATTCTAAGATACATGGTGAAATCGAATTTGAGAATTTGATGTAGTTTTCAAATTAAAAATCCTGAAATCTTCCGGCAATACCGGCCGACACCAGAATCGGTCAAATTTTGATAAATTTTGAAAAATCTCAAAAAAATATATTTAGATAGAAAATGGAATTCTAAGAAGTATTGTGAAAGCCGTTTCTAAAAATTCAAACCCATTTGAAAACTAAAAAATCTGGGAATCAGTCAGCGATGCCGACCGACACCGGTTTTGGAGATTTTGCAGAAAAATTTCAGAAAATTTCAAAAAAATCATGAAAAATCTAAAATATTAGAAAACAGTCTCTGAAACTAAAATTGGTCAAATTAGACTACCAGAAAATCAAATCGGGCTACTGGCTGGTATCGGGTTCCCGGTCCTGGTCAGGGCTTACTCTCGGTCTGAGAATCCAGATCCGATACTCAAGAACATAAGTAATAACAACTCAAAAACACATACAGGAAGGAAATTGATCAATATAGTCAAAAAAATTTTGGGACTCGTATCTGGGTACGTATCCCGGGTACGGGGTGCTACAATCTACCCACCTAACAAAAATTTCGTCCTCGAAATTTCTATAAGGAAAGAAATGAACATGAAAATAAATAATTGATTAGACAAGAGATGGAGTACAAGAGAATATTACCACTCAAGGTTCGAACAGATGTGGGTAACGGTCACGAATGACATCTTCCCGCTCCCAAGTCGCTTCTCCCGGACTATGCCTGTTCCATGAAACAAGCACCAATGGGATGGTCCGGTTCTTCAGGGTCTTGACACTTCTGTCCACAATAGCCATTGGTTGCTCAATATATGACAAATCTGGCTGCAACTCTAACTCTGAATAATCCAATACATGGATCTCATCCCTGATGTATCTTCTCAGCTGTGACACATGGAACACATTAAGCACTCCTTCCAGTGATGGCGGCAACGCCAATCTGTAGGCCACTTCTCCAACTCGCTCCAATATCTCAAACGGGCCTATATACCTTGGACTCGACTTCCCACGTGCACCAAATCTGATCACTCCCTTGGTCGGAGATATCTTCAGAAATACATGCTCTCCTGCCTGAATCTCCAACGGTCTTCTATGGAATCTGCCCAACTCTTCTGTCTGTCTTGTGCTGCCCGAAGGTGCTCTTGGATGGTCCTGATCTTGTCCACTGCTTGTACTATCACATCAGGTCCCAAATGCCTCCTCTCACTAACCTCATCCCAACATAATGGTGATCTGCATCTCCTGCCGTAAAGGGCTTCGAATGGAGCCATCTTGATGCTCGCCTGATAGCTATTATTGTAGGAAAACTCTGCCAAATGTAGATGGTCTTCCCACGATCCTTGAAATCTATCATACAAGCCCTCAACATGTCTTCTAGGATCTGAATGGTCCGTTCAGACTGTCCGTCTGTCTCTGGATGATAAGATGTGCTGAACTTCAGACGGGTCCCCAGACTCTCTTGAAGGCTCTCCCAGAAGCGAGATCTGAACCTCGTGTCCCTGTCCGACACGATACTCACAGGAACTCCATGCAGTCGAACAATCTCCTTCATGTACTTGTCTGCTAGAAGCTCCGTAGATTGCCCCACTCTGAAGGGTATGAAATGTGCTGACTTAGTGAGACGGTCAACAACTACCCATACTGCTTTGTTCCCCTTTGGACTGCGGGGTAGAGCGGTGACAAAATCCATAGTGACATGCTCCCACTTCCATTCTGGTATTGGCAAAGGCTGTAGTAATCCAGCTGGTCTCTGGTGTTCAGCCTTCACTTGCTGACACACTAGACACTTCGCCACAAATTGTGCGATCTCCCTTTTCATCGCATTCTACCAGAAATGTTGCTTCAGATCCTGATACATCTTAGTTCCTCCAGGGTGTATAGAGTAAGCTGAGCTGTGGGCCTCAGTTAATATCTTCTGTCTAATCTCCCCCTGAGGCACACAAATTCTGCCCCTGAAATAGAGTGCACCATCAGGATGTATGCAAACATCTGACCTCAGCCCCGCTTCCACTTGCTCTCTGAACTTCAACAGTCTGGGATCTTCTTTCTGAGCTTCTCTGATCTCTTCCATCAGTGTCGGCTGGATCTGAAATGCCATCAACTGTACAGATCCACCGGCCCTCCGGGTCACCATCAAATCTAGCCGCCTCATTTCTTTGAGTAACTCCTCTTGCTGAGTGAGCAACATAACCATGTTGGCTTCTGTTCTTCTACTCAGGGCATCTGGTACAACATTAACCTTGCCAGGATGATACTGCAAATCTATATCATAATCTGCCATCAACTCAAGCCATCGCCTCTGCCTCATGTTCAACTCCTTCTGAGTGAAAATGTACTTCAGGCTCTTGTGATCAGTATAAATCAACACTCGGTCACCAAGCAGGTAATGCCTCCAAATCTTCAACGCAAAGATCACAGCTGCCAGCTCTAAATCATGCGTTGGGTAGTTCTTCTCATGAGGCTTTAACTGCCTGGATGCATAAGCCACCACATGTCCATGCTGCATCAATACGCATCCAAGACCCTTCCCTGAGGCATCACAATACACAACCATACCTCCTGTCCCTGAGGGTGTCTTCAAGATTGGAGCTGAAATCAACTTGTTCTTCAACTCCTCAAAAGCAAACGCACACTCCTCAGTCCATATGTACTTCTCTCCCTTCCTGGTCAGCTTGGTCAATGGAGCTGCAATCTTTGAGAAGTCCTGCACGAACCTCCGATAATATCTAGCTAGTCCGATGAAGCTCCTGATCTCTGTCACGGACTTCGGAGTCGGCCAATCCTTCACCGCCTGAATATTGCTGGGATCCACCGAGATTCCTTCCTTAGAAACAATATGGCCCAAGAATGCTATACTCTCCAGCCAGAACTCACACTTGTTAAGTTTGGCATGAAGCTGCTCCAGTCGGAGAGTCTGTAGCACAATCCTCAGATGCTCCGCATGCTCCTCTTTATTCTTGGAATAGACCAAAATATCATCAATGAATACCAATACAAATTTATCTAGATAGGGAGAGAAGATCCTATTCATCAAGTCCATGAAGACTGCTGGGGCATTTGTAACTCCAAAGGGCATAACTAAGAACTCATAATGACCATAACGAGTCCTAAATGCCGTCTTCTGAATGTCTTCCTTCTTCACCTTCAACTGATGGTACCCCGACCGCAAATCTAACTTTGAGAATACTTGGGCTCCGTGAAGTTGATCAAAGAGATCATCAATTCTCGGCAAAGGGTACTTGTTCTTGATGGTGACTTTGTTCAGCTCTCTGTAATCAATGCATAATCTCTTGCCACCATCCTTCTTGTTTGCCAACAACACTGGTGCTCCCCATGGTGAAGTACTCGGTCTAATCAGACCCTTGCTCGAATACTCCAGCAGCTGCTCCTTCAATATAGCCAATTCAGTTGGTGCCATCCGATACGGTGCTTTAGAGATGGGAGTCGCTCCTGGAATAAGGTCAATAGAGAACTCCACAACTCTGTCAGGTGGGAGTCCTGATATCTCTTCAAAGACATCCAGGAATTTATTCCACACTGACACCGTCTTCTTCTTGTCTTCTGCAGTGGCACACTCCAGTTGATCTTCCTTCCGAAGGGGCTTGCATTCTCCAAAGAACTGAAACTCCGGTTGGTGTGGAATCCTGAAGATCACCTTCTTGTTCCGACAGTCGATCACCGCATGATACTTGCTGAGCCAAGTCATACCTAGGATCACATCGTACCCTCCAGTGTCTAGTACGAACATGTCAGCTTCTAACTTCCTACCACATAACTCCACAATGCACGCCTTGCAAATCTTGTTAGTAGTGACTACCCCATTCCCCGTACTAATTTCCCATTGGTTACCCAAACATACTAGGGGAATAGAGTGCAAGGCAATAAATCTACTGGATATGAAGCAATGTGATGCACCAGAGTCAAAAAGTGATAAGACTGGAACTGAGTGGACCAAAATGGTACCTGCCACCACTTCTCCAGATGCCTCAGCTTCCTCTGCTGTCAAGTTGAAAGCTTGGCCTCTCCCACGGCCTACTCCGGCCCTGGGTCCCCTCTGAGCCTGACCCAGAGTCCGACGCTGGGGAGGAAGTGGAGCTCCTCTGCCTGCCGGTCCGGGATTCCTCCTCATCGGTGGTGCTGAAAGTGCTGGGGGAGCTGCTCGAGCTGGAGGTGCTGGAGGTGTTGCTCGTACTGGAATTGCTGGTGGAGCTGGAGCTGCATTCCAGTTCTTCTTGAATGGACACTCTCCCACCGAGTGATTGCCGGATCCGCATGCCAACACAGTCCATTGGCCATACGGCAATTCCGCTGATTGTGTCTGGGTTTCTGACAGTACCCACACACGAGCTGCTGGGATGGAGGCTGAAATGGTCGTTTGGCTGCTGGGGCACCAAAGGATCTGACTGGGTTCCCTCTGTGCACATGCTGGAACTGGCGCTTCATAGGCTTATGCTGCAGCTCAACTCTCCTCTTCTTCTCCAATCGTTGCTCCACATCACGAGCAATAGAAAGAACTTGAGAGTATGTCTTCAGCTGGTGGGGTATAAGCAACATCTGAATATCCACCCTCAGTCCTTGCTGGAATCTGCTAGCCCTCTTCTCCTCGTCGGCCACCATATATGGTGCAAACCGACTAAGTCTCAGAAATTCGGCAGCATATTCATCCACTGACCGATTCCACTGCTGCAGCCTAATAAACTGCTCCTCCATCTCCTTCTGAGCAGTTGCAGGGAAAAACCTCTCATAGAAGCCCTTCGAAAATTGGTTCCAAGAGATAGGCTTCTCCAGCCTCCCCTCCTCAGCTAGCCACCAAGTCCTCTCCACATCTTTCAGCTGGATCTTGGCCACTTCCACCTGGTTTTCAGCAGGAATCCTAGCCGCCTTCAAAAGATCGGTCATGTCGATCAACCATTGCTCTGCATCCAGGGGCTTCTCTGTGCCTGAAAATTCTGCTGGCTGCAATCTCCGAAAATCTGAAATAGTACCCGGCCTCTGCTCCCAGGGCGCAGTCAGCAATCCTTGCCGTAGGAGCTCTACCTGCTGCTGCTGGCTATCCATCATCCCCTGGAGTAGCCTCAACATATCGTTCTCTCCCCGTTCGGACTTTCACGGGAAGTGCTGGGACCGTTTCGTGTCCCCCGCCTCTCCATATTTGAGCCGACTGAAAAGGTGATGAAATAAGGAACTTCATGAGATTTCGGAAATTAAGGGATGGAATTCAAGAAAAGAATAGATAACTTTGTACTTGTAATTAGAATGTATAACAAGGACTCGTGTGACTCAGTCGCAAATTAACACAACATTAATTTGCAGACTGGCTGTATTGAAGGTGTGAGAGCCTAGGCTCTGATACCAACCTGTGGCGCCCCGATCCCGGCGGGTACGGAGACGCCACTGCGACGTACATACGCAGGGCGATGGAACCATCCCGTATGTACGCTAAGCATCAATACATCACAATACAAGGATCAGAGTGCGAAAATACGTGATATTATACATTCCAATACAAAATATTATAAGTACTTTAGTTATCACAAATTGTGACATAATATTACATCACCAGGTACTAAAAAAGTAGGATTGTACAGGATACAAAAGATAAACTCACGAGCTGGAAGAGAGAGAATCTCGCGAGCAAAAAAGACTGGACGGGACAACTGCTGATCGGCCTGCTCCTCGAGGTAGACCTGATCTTCAGCTGATGGGTCCACCTCGGTCCAACCTGTCAAATCTGAACATACAAATCCAGGGTTATTAGTGGGCAACCCAGCGAGTGCATAATGAAGCCAAGTGGCAAATAAAAGTAAGTGCATCATGCCAAGTATATGTACTAAGATCAATAAACATGGAATAATCATAATAAATAATGAATCATTAAATAAAACAAGTGTAGCAGGTCATGTAATCAAATTAGTAAGCATAGGGTAACAACAACTATCAAAAATGACAAGTAACAGAATTCATGTAACCATAAGTCAACTATCAAGTTATTATTATTAAGACTCGTTTAATTTGTATGTTTCGGTATATGACCGGTGCCATATACTTCCGCATACAAATCAAGCGAGACAAATTATTGGAAATTGATGGGGAACGACGAACCATGTTTAGAATGGGTCCCGTGCATGCCCGGGACAATGGTCCAGGAGTATCCGGTACTGAGCCGGAACGTACCGCTAGGTACCGGGACTTACTATATGCCCGAAGGTCTTAATATACGCCCGAACAGGAATCGAGTGTCACCGTTCCCCACCGGATATACCTAGGGGATTATAGCACACCCGGACAGGCAGGCAAGGGGGTAGGGGTGCCAGTACACCCCTCGGAAGCGCCTGGTGGCCCTCCAGGTTGAATCCTACAGGAAGTTGTACAACATATTTATGGCCACCATAAAGACAGAAGCCATATCGATACCCATCAATTTCCCCCATCCCGGTGTAAATTATTTAAATATGACAGAGTCTCATATAATAATGTTTACGGGGTATTCACAAATGTACAATATCCATGGTTATCCTATTACGGGGGTTAACAGGAGTATAATATCAGGAGTAATATCAGGAGTCTCCCTATTTCAGGGGTCCAAGTATACAGGAGTACAGGAGTTCAGGAGTACCAAATATCTGGCAATTAATAATATAATAATCATGTCATGTCCCCGTAAAAGTGATAGTCATGGATATGTCATATAATCAGGCATCAGGGGTGGTAGTGTCCAGTCAAGAGTCATGATGTCAAGTCCATGTATTTGTACCGCATGAAAACATATTATATACCATGTGTCAGGTGCGGGTGTCAAGTATGTCATATCTCGAATACCGGGTCCATATATCGAGTACCGGTGTAAATACTAAGTGGCACAGTCATGAATATCATATCAAGTGTAACATGCCACATATCAGTGTAAATACTGTGTACCAGTGTAAATACCGTGTGCCAGTGTCAGATGTCACGGGTCAAGTGTAGCATGGCAAATATCGGTGTAATCTATAGCATGGTAAATACCGGTGTCAAATATAGCATGAAAATTATCGGAATTATTATAGCATGATAATTATTAGAATTAAATATAGCATGGCAATTATCAGAATTAAATATGACAATTATCGAAATTAAATATAGCATGACAATTGTTGGAATTAAATATAACAATTATCGGAATTAAATATATAGCAAGTATTATACATTTTAAAATATTCACATGTCAATAGCTTGTTATAATTACAAGGGCAATTATTTTTAATATAGTAGTAAGCACTCGCCTGAAACCGGGACGAAAATACCGGTTAAAGTCCAGAAAATCGGTGACCCGTACGAGAATCCACTAGCCCGCAATTATATGTATTAAAATATATATTTACAAATATTTATAAAAATTATTAGAGAGGGAATGAGAGAGGAGAGAGAGAGAGAGGAGAGAGAAGGTTGTAGGAAGAAGAAGAGAGAGAAAAAGAGAAAAAAATATGGTGTTTTAAAAAGAGAAATAGAAATTAAAATGGAAGGGGGTGAGTTTGTAAATATAGGGAAGTGATTTTAGGGAATGGTAGAGGGTATTTTTGGAAAGGGGATTAAAGTGGTTTTATTTAGGAAAGAAAAAGAAAGAAATGAAAAGAAAGGAAGAAAGAAAGAAAAGAAAGGAGAAGAAGGAGGGAGGAGGTCGTCGCCGGCGGTGGCCGGCCGGCCTGGTGGCGGCGGCGGCGGCGGCGCCGGGAAGCAGGGCCCGCGCGCGCGCGCTTGGGGGGAAAGGTGAGTGGCTTTGTTGATATTGTTGTTGTTGTTGCTTGGTGATGGAGGTGGTGGTGGTGGTTGTAGTGGTTGTGGTGATGATTGGAAGTTGTGGGGAGTTAGAGAAGGAGGAGGAGATGTTTTTGGGTTGGTTGGAGTGAAGAATTTGGTGGTGGTGATGGAGAATTTTGGAGATGAAGGAATGGTGTTGGAGGTGGGTTTTGGTGAAATTGGTAGTGGTGGGAGGTTGTTGGTGGTGGAATGAGATGGTGGTGTGAAGAGGAGTTGTTGAGGAGTTGATTGGGTGGTTTAGAAGTGGCCGGAGGCGGTGGTGGTGAAGGTGGAGGCGGCGGTGCGTGAGTGGGTTTGTGTGTTGGAGTTGTGAAGAAGATGAAGATGAAGTTGATTTTCTCCTTTGGACTTTTGATTTCACTTGAAATGAATGGGGATGTTGGTGGTTTAATAGATGATGAGGGGGGGGAAGATTTGATGGCTTAGGGGGAGGTGATAGGGCTGCGCAGCCCTATGGCTGTCGGGCGGCGGCGGGCGACAGCGGGCGTGGATTAAGCCGATAAATGGGGAAGAAATTAATGATAATAAAAGAAAATGAAATAAAAGAAAGAAAATTGAAAAATAAAAAGAAAAAAGAAATAAAATATTTAAAATTTTTTATTATTATCTATTTTATTTGTTAAAATTTCTGGTAGCATAAAGTAGGAGAGTAGAGGATGGAAAAGCCAGAAAAGAAATCGCCGATAAAAATATTATTATTTAAATAAGGCGAAAATTTGACTGTTTCAGAAACGTACCAAAAAATTCTCAAAATAGAAAATATTATTCTAAGATACATGGTGAAATCGAATTTGAGAAATTCGATGTAGTTTTCAAATTAAAAATCCTGAAATCTTCCGGCAATACCGGCCGACACCAGAATCGGTCAAATTTTGATAAATTTAGAAAAATCTCAAAAAAATATATTTAGATAGAAAATGGAATTCTAAGAAGTATTGTGAAAGCTGTTTCTAAAAATTCAAACCCATTTGAAAACTAAAAATCCGGGAATCAGTCAGCGATGCTGACCGACACCAGTTTTGGAGATTTTGCAGAAAAATTTCAGAAAATTTCAAAAAAATCATGAAAAATCTAAAATATTAGAAAACAGTCTCTGAAACTAAATTTGGTCAAATTAGACTACCAGAAAATCAAATCGGCTACTGGCTGGTATCGGGTTCCCGGTCCGGGTCAGGGCTTACTCTCGGTCTGAGAATCCAGATCCGATACTCAAGAACATAAGTAATAACAACTCAAAACACATACAGGAAGGAAATTGAGCAATATAGTCAAAAAAATTTTGGGACTCGTATCTGGGTACGTATCTCGGGTACGGGGTGCTACAGAAAAGTAAGTATGGAATAAAGTAATGTTAGCTTGTTAGTGGTTAGGAAGTTAGAGTGTTAGATCCATCATCATGAGCCATCAATGGCTCTTGTAAGAGCAAGGCCAAAACGAGGCTATTAGATTTATGTGGATTATCATAAAAGAAGTTAAACTAGTTGGTGGTTAGTAGATAGTTGCCATGAGTGAAAAACTAGCTACACATGTAAAAGAGATTGGAGAGAAGTAAACATAGAGAGGTAAATAGAGCACCTTTCATAGATTGTCATCTTCTATTATAAGCACTCTTGCATTCCAAGCATGAACCACTCTCTATCCCTAATACAAGATCTAAAATAAAATGGAAAATACAATGGGGAAGAAGAAGTAAAACTACACTACACTATCCTAAACTACAAAATGGAATGAAAAACTACCCTAAACTCTGCATATCTCCCATTTGAAGAACCCAGGGGGTTTTTATAGGCATCCGGGGAACAGGGATCTAGGAGACAGATGTGACCCAAAACGGCGCGCGCGGGGCGGCCGCATTGCCGCGGAAACACGGCAAATGCCGTGTTTCCGCGGCAGTCCTTGGGCGGCGCGTGCGGCGCCGCCTGCTGCACGTTGCTCGGTTGTCGTCTTGTCGGATAAAGTTCCCAGTTTCTGATTTTGAGTCCCTGGTTTTGACAGAATTAGCTCTCTAGGTCAATAGCTATTTAAATAGCCCTTTAATCACCAATTAAATGGTGATTTGGGTCTTCTTCTTCATTTGAACACCATTGACCTAGGAACAAGCAACCAAGGTATTATTAGCAGAATTTATTTATCAAATAAATGTGAGATGTGATGAAAATTATGCAAAATTAGAGACTAATCAAAGACCTAAAAAAAAAACTATGTTAGAATACTCCCCCCACACCTAAACTTGATATTGTTCTCAATGTTAAAATGTATGCTCATTATGCTAGCATTGAAAATGAATAAGATGAGGGGTAGATAGTATCTTAGGAGTTGCAATTGTTGGCCCAAGGTTACAATCACCCGTGTTTAGTGTGTTTTGATGATTACAAAACATATTAGTTATTTGTACTAATAAAGTTTGTTGTTTAAGTGTGTTTCAGGGTTCTAACCAAACTAGAAGGGTTCTTCCCTAAAGAAAAGTGTTTTGGACTCAAGTCAACTCATTTTGGGCTCAAGAATCAAGTTTTGAAGATCATATGGTGAAAGCCCTCTTGAAGCACTTGTACTACTTAGAACCAATGTAAGAAATAGTTTGTTAAAGTTTGAATTTTGGAAATTTGGCTCTGGATACACACACACACATTTTTGTATACAAGTTTTCATAGTTAAAATTTTTTGTTGATTCTAAGTTTTTCTCATGACTTGACAAATATACATGACTCCAAGTTTTATAAAGACATATATCATATTTAAATCATGTATATTCTTTTCATCATAATACTTAGATATCCTTTACTTCAAAATTTTTTACTACAAAAAAATTCCAGGTCCTGCTGCTGTTTTTCTGTTTCAGGCAAGACCGGCCGACCGGCCCGGTCGACCGGCGTCTGTACCAGGACGTGCACGTTTGTGCACGTCTGTCGGCCGACCGCCCGGGTCGACCGACTGTAAGTAGTTGCTCTCGGTTTTTCTGGGTCGACCGCCCCGGTCGACCGCCCGAAGAAAACTGTGTTTTCTCTTAGAGGACGGTCGACCGGACCGGTCGACCCGAGCCCAATGGCTCTTTGCCAGCAGAGCTGGCGGCCGACCGGCCCGGTCGACCGCCAGGCCTGCAAAAGCCCAACGGCTCTTTCCTCTTTTGTGCAATTCTGAAATCTGTTTTATTGATCTATTTTAGCAGGCTTTTTCTGAGGTTTTGGAGAACTTTTTCAGGTCAAATAAGATTAAAATAAATTGTTTTTAACCTATTTCTCTCCCTATAGATAGAGGAGAAGAGTCTCTTACAAAATACCAAGAAAAATCCTCAAGTTTTCATAGTTTTCAAAAAGAAAAGAAAAGTATTTAAGCTCCTCTTTTCCTACTCTTTCTTGAGCTTGTTTTCAGTTGTGTTCTCTAGCAAAAATCATCTCTACAACTGAGTTTTCTCACTACACTTCTTAGAGCCAAAAATCCCTTACTCATTCTATAAGGAAGTTGTAAAAGAGTGAGATATTGTAAAGAGTTTAGTGATCTTGTTGTGATCACTTTGGCTACTTGTTCCTTCTTGTTCTTGTGGAGACACCTCTTCGGTAGAGGTTATTGTACTTGGTGGAGCTCGGTGCTCGGGTCTTCGGTAGACCGTTGTAATCGTCCTCGGTGGATAGTGGAAACCCTTCACGGAGGTGAAGGCGGGGAGTAGAGCGGTGGCTCGAACCTCGAAACAAACATCTTGTGATTGCGATTGCCTTGTGTCCATTTTGCTTTAAATTTCTCTTGCTCTCTATTGCTTTCAATTACTTGCTTGAGATCTAGTTTTTCTTTCCTTGTGATATTGCCTCTAGTTTGTGTTACTTGTGATATATCTTGTGTGCATTTCATCATTGCATATTATTCATTCTTTGTTCGATCAATTCTCATACAACAAGGTTGCATTGCGCACCTCTAACCCATTCAAGGGGAATTGGGAAGAAGGAGTTCAGAACCTCTCACGGGGTATTCGGCTCTTAGTCTTGTTTTGAGAGATCGTTGCATCATTCATCCATCTTAATTTTAAAAAGATTGTTAGATTAGCAATTACACCTATTCACCTCCCCCTCTAGGTGTTTTTCAATTGGTATCAGAGCTTTGTTACTAGGCTCTTGGCTTAACAACCTTAGAGAGATCCTAATATTGCTAATCATTTCATTCATTCTCACTTAGTAAAGATGGCCGAGGGTATTAAGACACCCCCTAAGTTTGATGGACTTAACTTTCCCATATGGAAGGTTAAGATGACCGTTTTTCTTGTAATCTCTAGGTAGTCGAGTTGCAAAGACCGTGACCAAACCCTTTAGTGCACCCCCCGGTGATGAATCCACTTGGTCCGAAATAGAGACCAAAGAATTTGATGCTAATGCTAGGGCTCACTATGCACTTCTTCAAGCCCTTAATGATGATGATATAGCTAGAGTTATTCATTGCAAGTCCGCATATGAAATTTGGACACATTTGCTAGTTACACATGAGGGGACTTCACAAGTGAAGAGGGCTAAAATAGACCTTCTTCGGTCCCAATATGAGAATTTTTGCATGCAAGAAAATGAAACCATAGATGATATGGTTACAAGATTTACAAAGATCACTAATGGACTTTCTTCTCTAGGTGATGCTATCGACAACGATCAAAGAGTTAGAAAGATCATCCGGGTTCTTCCTCCTTCATGGGAAGTAAAAGCAACCACCTTAAAGGAACTCAATGATAAGGAGGAGATGGAGCTAATTGGTCTCATTGGGAACCTCAAAACCCATGAGATGGAGAGGAAAGTAAGGGAGGACATGGCTCCTTCCAAGAAGAAGACTATATCCTTCAAAAGTCAATCCACACACTCCGACGAAGACGATGAAGAAGAAGATGACGAAGAGCTCTCACTTCTTGTGGAGAACGTCCGGAGGATGTACAACAAGGCTAAATTTCAAGGAAGAAGGAGATGGCAAGGAGGTAAAGAAGAGAGAAAGATTATTTGCTTCAATTGTCAAAGGCCGGACACATAGTGGCGGAGTGTCCGGATAAAGTAAAGCCTTCCACCTCCAAGAAGCCCTACAAGAAGAAGGCAATGAAAGCTACATGGGATTCCGAGAGCAAATCCGAGGAGGAAATCGACACCGCCAACATGTGCTTCATGGCAAATGAAAGCACAAGCAAGGTAACCCCTTCCACTTCTCCTAATGATGAACTTTTCATGGATGAACTAGGAGAAGCTTTTGTAGAACTATCACATAACTATGATTTTCTTAAGAAAAAGTATTTAAAAATGAAAAAGGAAAATGAATCTCTTAATCATCAAGTTTTTACTCTTTCTAAAGAAAAAGATGAATTACTTTCCACTCTTGTTTCCACCCAAAAAGATTTTGACAAATATAAGATTTCTTGTAAAGGCAAGTCCCCACTAATTGATTCAAATGAGATTACCATGCTTAAAGAAAGAATAGACTCATTAGGAATTGTTTTGAAAAATTATGAGTTTGATAAGAAGAAGATAGAGGCCATGTTTCCTAAGAAACAAGCCCCTAAGAAAAATGTTTACCATGCTCATGCTCATGTTCATACCACACAACCTTTACATTGTGGCATACCCCCAAGACATGCTCACACTTCATACACACATCATGCATTTATGTATGGAAGAGTGTTCTCATGTTCACATTGTGAGCGGAAAGGGCACTTAGCTAATTTTTGCTATGATAGACTAAGTGCATCTTGTCATAATGTTTGGGTTCGAAGCACTAACTTTCAAGGACCCAAGAAAATTTGGGTACCAAAGTCAACAATTTTGTTAAATGATGTAGGTACCTTCCAAGGCCCAACGACGTAGAGGGTTGTGGTATCTTGATAGTGGTTGCTCAAGGCACATGACTTGGGATATCAACAACTTTGCAACCCTATCAAGATACCATGAAGGTGGCACCGTCACCTTCGGAGATGATGCCAAGGGTAAAATCATCGGTATTGGTAATGTAAAACTCGGCACATCCCCTTTAATTGAGAATGTTGTTTTAGTTGATGGCCTCAAGCATAACCTCTTGAGTGTTAGTCAACTTTGTGATAAAGGTTTTGATGTAGTTTTTGATAATGTAGCTTGTAAAGTAATTGATAGAATTTCTAATACTTGTGTGTTTTCCGGTTTTCGTGAAAGTAATGTTTATATGATAGATATGTCTAATATGTCTTGTAATATTACTTGTTTAAAAGCCCTCGATGACGACTCTTGGTTGTGGCATAGAAGGTTAGGCCATATTTCATTTGACCATATATCTAGGTAACACAAAGGAAATGGTGAAAGGTATTCCTTGTTTGAGTTTTGAAAAGGACCGAGTTTGTGACGCATGTCAATTTGGGAAACAAACTAAGTCTTCTTTCAAGTCAATTAAGGATATCATGACATCACGTCCTTTGGAGCTAATTCATATGGATCTATTTGGCCCTACAAAAACCAAAAGTCTAAGTGGGAATAGATTTGCATTTGTTTTGGTTGATGACTTTTCACGGTTTACTTGGGTTTTCTTTCTTGAACACAAAAATCAAGCATTTTCATATTTCCAATCTTTTAAGAAAAGAGTTGAAAAGGAAAAAGAGTCTTCAATTTTAAGAATAAGAAGTGATAGAGGAGGTGAGTTCATTAACCTACCCTTTACCACTTTTTGTGAAGAACATGGAATTAAGCATGAACTTTCTTGTCCTAGAACTCCACAACAAAATGGAGTAGTTGAACGGAAAAATCGAACTTTACAAGAGATGGCTAGGACAATGCTAAGTGAATATGGTCTACCACATTATTTGTGGGCCGAGGCCGTAAATACATCATGCTATATATCAAATCGTGTTTTCTTGTGTAAAAATACTTCAAAAACTTCTTTTGAAATGTACTTTTCTAGAAAACCAAATGTTTCATATTTCAAGGTTTTTGGATGCAAATGTTTTGTTTTAAATACAAAAGATAATTTAGAAAAATTTGATGCTAAAGCTTATGAGGCAATTTTTGTGGGTTATTCTAATACTAGTAAAGCTTATAGAATCTTTAATAAATCATCTTTGACTATTGAGGAATCTATACATGTTAAGTTTGAAGAATCTAACTTGTTTGTTAAGAATGTTGTAGAAATAGATGCTTTGGATGAAGGCTTGGAGAAAGTGACCTTGGAGGATACACCTACTATGGGAGACAAGCCAAAGGATGATGAGGAAGTGAAGCTAAAGTAGAAGAGGTTCAAGGAATGAAAATCAAACAAATGAAGTGGAGCCTACTCAACAACTTCCAAAGGATTGGAGATACAATCCTCATCATCCCAAGGACCTCGTCATAGGTGAAGTATCAAAAGGGGTAACCACTCGCTCTAAACTTCATGACTTTTGTGGACATTATGCATTTATTTCTCATGTTGAACCCAAGAACGTCCTCGAAGCCGATGCCGATTCATATTGGTTGCTAGCCATGCAAGAGGAACTCAATCAATTTGAGCGCAACCATGTTTGGCACCTTGTTCCTAGGCCCCACGATAGACCAACAATTGGTACTAAGTGGATCTTTAAGAATAAGTTGGATGAATCGGGAAACGTTATTAGGAATAAAGCTAGGTTAGTTGCCCAAGGTTACACTCAAATCGAAGGAATCGATTTTGAAGAAACCATTGCACCCGTAGCACGGCTTGAAGCCATACGGATGACACTAGCATTTGCCTCATATAAAGATTTTAAATTATTTCAAATGGATGTTAAAAGTGCTTTTCTAAATGGTTTTATTGAAGAGGAGGTGTATGTTGAACAACCCCCCGGGTTTGTTGATCCTACACATCCGGATTTTGTGTTTAAATTAGATAAAGCTCTTTATGGTTTAAAACAAGCCCCTAGGGCTTGGTATGAAAGACTTTCTTCATTTTTGATTTCAAATGATTTTAAGAAAGGTAAAATTGACACCACTTTGTTTACAAAACATGTAGAAAATGACATTCTTATTGTGCAAATTTATGTAGATGATATTATTTTTGGTTCTACTAATGAATCTCTTTGCCAAGCTTTTGAATCATGCATGAAGGATGAATTTGAAATGTCTATGATTGGGGAACTCAACTATTTCCTTGGACTCCAAATCAAGCAAAGGAAGGATGGGATCTTCATCAATCAAGCCAAGTACACAAAGGAACTCATCAAGACATTCGGACTTGAAGGCGCTAGAGTGAGCAAAACTTCCATGGCAACAACCACAAAGCTTGATAAGGATGAACAAGGTAAAAGTGTAGACATTAAACTTTATCGTAGCATGATTGGTAGTTTATTATATTTGACGGCTAGTAGGCCGGATATCATGTTTTCTGTTTGTCTTTGTGCTCGTTTTCAATCATGTCCTAAGGAGTCTCGTTTAGTAGCGGTAAAACGCATTATTAAATACCTTAAGGGCACTATTGAAATGGGTTTGTGGTATCTGAAAACCGGACTATTTGATATGAAGAGTTTTTCGGATGCCGACTATGCGGGTTGTAGGGTATATAGGAAGAGCACAAGTGGAACATGTCAATTCCTTGGTAATTGTCTTATATCTTAGTCTTCCAAAAAGCAAAATTCGGTAGCCCTATCACCGCCGAGGCGGAGTATGTTGCAGCCGGAGCTTGTTGTGCACAAGTTCTTTGGATGAAACATACTCTCCTCGACTATGATTTACACTTTGATCATGTTAAAATATTTTGTGATAATACTAGTACAATTCACATGACAAAGAATGCAAATCAACATAGTAAAACCAACACATTGACATTAGGTATCACTTTCTTAGAGATCATTATGAGAAAGGTGATATTGATATTGATTATGTTTCTACCGATTTTCAACTTGCCGATATTTTTACTAAACCATTGGATTATGCTAGATTTTCCTTTATTTGTGGTGAGTTGAATGTTTGCATTATGGATTCTTAAAGAAAAATCTCTTTTGTTTTGTTTGTTTTGATTAACCCTTTTTGATGTATGACAAAAAGGGGGAGAAAAAGTATAAGTAAAGTATAAGTGTGTTTGTTGTTTTGTTTGATGTATTTGAGATGCATTTGAGTTTTTAACAAAACTATGTGCCTTATGTATTTAGCTCTTCATTGACATTATTGATACATAGCATTATTTGAGGGGGAGCTTTCCAAGCTCTTCTTCCATTTTTTTTTAATAACCTATATGTTTTGTCATCATCAAAAGGGGGAGATTGTTGGCCCAAGGTTACAATCACCCGTGTTTAGTGTGTTTTGATGATTACAAAACATATTAGTTATTTGTACTAATAAAGTTTGTTGTTTAAGTGTGTTTCAGGGTTCTAACCAAACTAGAAGGGTTCTTCCCTAAAGAAAAGTGTTTTGGACTCAAGTCAACTCATTTTGGGCTCAAGAATCAAGTTTTGAAGATCATATGGTGAAAGCCCTCTTGAAGCACTTGTAGTACTTAGAACCAATGTAAGAAATAGTTTGTTAAAGTTTGAGTTTTGGAAATTTGGCTCTAGGATACACACCACACATTTTTGTATACAAGTTTTCATAGTTAAAATATTTTGTTGATTCTAAGTTTTCTCATGACTTGACAAATATACATGACTCCAAGTTTTATAAAGACATATATCATATTTAAATCATGTATATTCTTTTCATCATGATACTTAGATATCCTTTACTTCAAATATTTTTTACTACAAAAAATTCCAGGTCCTGCTGCTGTTTTTCTGTTTCAGGCAAGACCGGCCGACCGGCCCGGTCGACCGGCGCCTGTACCAGGACGTGCACGTTTGTGCACGTCTGTCGGCCGACCGCCCGGGTCGACCGACTGTAAGCAGTTGCTCTCGGGTTTTCTGGGTCGACCGCCCCGGTCGACCGCCCGAAGAAAACTGTGTTTTCTCTTAGAGGATGGTCGACCGGACCGGTCGACCCGAGCCCAATGGCTCTTTGCCAGCAGAGCTGGCGGCCGACCGGCCCGGTCGACCGCCAGGCCTGCAAAAGCCCAACGGCTCTTTCCTCTTTTGTACAATTCTGAAATCTATTTTATTGATCTGTTTTAGCAGGCTTTTTCTGAGGTTTTGGAGAACTTTTTCAGGTCAAATATGATTAAAATAAATTGTTTTTAACCTATTTCTCTCCCTATAAATAGAGGAGAAGAGTCTCTTACAAAATACCAAGAAAAATCCTCAAGTTTTCATAGTTTTCAAAAAGAAAAGAAAAGTGTTTAAGCTCCTCTTTTCCTACTCTTTCTTGAGCTTGTTTTCAGTTGTGTTCTCTAGCAAAAATCATCGCTACAACTGAGTTTTCTCACTACACTTCTTAGAGCCAAAAATCCCTTACTCATTCTATAAGGAAGTTGTAAAAGAGTGAGATATTGTAAAGAGTTTAGTGATCTTGTTGTGATCACTTTGGCTACTTGTTCCTTCTTGTTCTTATGGAGACACCTCTTCGTAGAGGTTATTGTACTTGGTGGAGCTCGGTGCTCGGGTCTTCGTTAGACCGTTGTAATCGTCCTCGGTGGATAGTGGAAACCCTTCACGGAGGTGAAGGCGGGGAGTAGAGCGGTGGCTCGAACCTCGAAACAAACATCTTGTGTTTGCGATTGCCTTGTGTCCATTTTGCTTTAAATTTCTCTTGCTCTCTATTGCTTTCAATTACTTGCTTGAGATCTAGTTTTTCTTTCCTTGTGATATTGCCTCTAGTTTGTGTTACTTGTGATATATCTTGTGTGCATTTCATTATTGCATATTATTCAATCTTTGTTCGATCAATTCTCATACAACAAGGTTGCATTGCGCACCTCTAACCCATTCAAGGGGAATTGGGAGGAAGGAGTTCAGAACCTCTCACGGGGTATTCGGCTCTTAGTCTTGTTTTGAGAGATTGTTGCATCATTCATCCATCTTAATTTTAAAAGATTGTTAGATTAGCAATTACACCTATTCACCCCCCCTCTAGGTGTTTTTCAGCAATAAGCATATAAGCTAGAGGGTAAGAGTAAATAAAAAGATAAAGGCCCACCCCAAATCTAAATAAAAATATCTCACTATAGAAAAGAAATAGAAACTCTAGAATGGAAAAAAATAAATAACTTTCTATAGAAAAATAACACCTCTGGGTTGCCTCCCAGCAATGCTACGTTTAAGTTCTTCAGCTAGACACAATCACATATCACTCAACCTCTTTGTATGGCCTTCCTATGTTGGGCCAGAAAATTAAACAGTTTTCTTGCGTGGTCCTTGAAGCGGGACAATGGTGCATTCGAGAATGTTGAAATATGTGTCCATGATTTTTCAATATGGGTGAAAAATTTCTTGAGTAATGTGGCATAGGCAGGCAATTGTTTAATCACATTTAGGATTGAAATGTTGATTTTGAGAGGGTTGATATCTTCTAGCACTTCATCTATCCTAGTCTTACTCTCATCCAAATGGAAGGGCTGATCTAGACATTTGAGGAAGTATTCATGGGGTATATCAGATGCCTCAATGGTCGTCTTAATTTATGATCCCATGAAAAATTCATAATAAGAAACCAATTCTTTCTTATTTTGCTGCCTAACAGTAGACTCTAAAAGTGTGTCAATTTTAAAATCATCTACTTGATCTTAATCCTTTTCATTAGTTTTATTGATCACAACCCAGTTTTCAAAAGATTGATTATTAATGGCTCATCAAAGGTTAAGATACCCAAATTAAATTTCCTTTTTTGAAAGAGAACTTTAGATTTGAGCTCCTCAACATATGTCTTATCAAAAAAACTCATCCTTAAATAATTTTTCAAGAACATAGGCTCATCATCTACGCATACATCCTCAACATTAAGATTAACATGCTTCAAAGAAGTTGTGTTCATTACCAAATCATTCTTAACCAATGCGTCCAAAAATATTGAATCATCATCAAAGAATTGTTCAATTAGTGGCTCATGGCAAGATAGGGTGTCAAGCTCATGGATATCTCTAGCATCCTGTTCAAACTCTTTAATTTGGTTTAAGTGAAATGATGAGGGTACTGGTTCAAGATTTGAGTCAACATGTGATGTGGACTCTTGTGGTATGTCTAATTAGTTCACTTGATAGCACTGATGGAACTCGTGAGTTTGATCTATAATTGGGATTGAAGCAGGTTGATTGAGATAAGTCATCATTTCATCAAAATGCATATCTCTGAGAGCACTTCTTCGATTAGCTCTTGAATATTTTGATTATTTTGAATTATACACTGTTGCATGATTTCTAAACTCTTCTCTAATGTGCTCAGCAAATTCTCATGCTTATTATCAAATTCCCAAGATGGAAGTGATGGTTCAGTGTTAGACCAATTTGATTGATATAATTGATCCTATGAATATTAAGGATAATTTCAACCCTCAGAATTGAAGTTTGATGGATAGGGTTCATTCGTAGGTCCTTGAAATGTGTCAAATTGATTTTGACCTAGTCCTAACGAATACCCTATTGAAGGACAGTATAATAAAAGATGAGATGAATCATAGCAGTGATGGCACCACATGGGAGGATGAGATGAATAAGATGAACTAGTAGGTTGGTTGTAGGCATAAAAGCTCAGAGGTAAGGATGGTGGATGAGAATGAGAAAATGGTCTATCATGATAATAGTTGTAAACATCTTGATTTGGATAGGCCATGGGAGGAAAAAATTTCAAAATGATAGAAGGGTAGAGGGATTGATGAAAATTGGTTTTTTAAGTTATTATTTCTTTTTTTATTTTTATTGCACATACAAATGACTCAACCAAACAATTCCAAATATTTTTTTCTTTATCTTGAACTTAATCTGAAGGTAATCAATTTTTTTAACCACTAATCTGAAGAGAATAAAATTCTCCCTAGTTAGACAGCTCTTAACTGGGTTGGATAGATTGTGGGCTGACCTGTTAATGCCATTAAATAAGCAATTCAGTTCTACCCCAGGCTGGGCGCTTACTAATTCAGCTACCCATTCTTAGACAGGAAAGTTTCTTGGTCCTTCCTCCAGGCCAGGCACCACCACAATGGCTATGTCACCCTTTCTAGATAAGAAAACCTCTCTCGCGAGCTTGAATGTAATCACTGGGGTTTCCCATAATGGATCCACTTAATGAGCTCGAAATCTTAGTGGTCAAGTTTCTAATTGATTTTAAATTTAGTTTAAGCTTGGAAAAACTTATATGTGTTGTGATTTTTGATCCAAGGAACGGGTGATGAAATCCCGAACTTGTATGAGGGGAGACAACTCTTAAGATCTTTTATGCAATATGCACTAATACAGCACAAGTTCAATCAATGAGCAACTCTAAAACCCCATCGACAAGAGATTCGTGTGTAGAGTTAAAAATACTAACCTTTCCGGTGACTCTGAAGCAAGCTACTTTATTTTTATTTTTATTTTAGCAAAGCAATTATGTCATAAGCAAGCAAGCTTCATCCTGTTGTGCAAGTCTTCCTTTGTTCATATAATATCCCTGCAAAAGAAAATTTGAAATTAATCATAGGGATCGAAAATAATAAAAAGAAAAGATATTTTTTGAATTTTGAAATTTTTAAAAGATTTAATTTCAGAAATTTTTTATTAATTTTTTTATATTTTTAAATTTTAAATTTTTTTTAAAAAATTATTTTTTTAGAAAACTAGAAAAGATTAAAAATTGATTTTAAAAACAAAAATTTTCACAAGTCTCCGGCAACAACGTCAAAACTGTTCGCGGTTCGAAGTTTATGAAGAAATTCATCATTATTAAACCACGTATAAGTTATAAAACCTAAACTTACTAGAATCTTTTTAGTAAAGTGTGTAGTGCCAAGTATAGGATCGAATCTATAGAGACTTGTTTCTAAAAATCTAGTTATTTTTTTAAATCTAATTTTTATCTTACTTTAGTTGAGAAATCCTTTGAAGGAAGGTGTGATGATGGTTTTAAAAACTAAAAATGTCAAAGCATAAAAGAAAAATAAAAAAACAAAAAAAACTATAAGAAAGCAAAAATTAAAAGAGTATTACCCTTGTGCGAAGATCAATTAAAGAAGGTGACAAAAAATAACCTAAGATTTGAGATGAAGAAAAAGAAAGATGAAAACCAGTGAATTTGTTCCTTGTCATCGCCTTGACGTCTCCCTCCTCCAAACGATGCTAAAAACAAAAAAACTAATAAAAGAAAAGAGAAAAAAACATGCATAAGATTAGTGACGAATTCAAGGAATCAAATATGCAATCAAAAGAAGAGAATAGCATAAAAAAAAGAGAAAATTAAAGAAGAACTTAAACTAAATTTCATTGATTTTGCAAAAGGGGAAAACTTACAAAAAGGGTCGAGGAGCTAAATTACAAGTAACACAAAAGATTACAAGCAGATCTCCTCTGAGATTCTGAATAAGTGTGCCGATAGGAGTCTGGTCAGTGCGCGACCACTTTGTTCCTTTGACGATGCGATTGATGGGATTCCCTTCTCGCCTGGTTCGGAGAATCGGAGAACAGAAGGTTAGTAGAACCCTCTTATTACTTCTCAAACTGCCTCCACTTAGGAATTCCTTCTCGCCTGGTTCCGGAGATTTCTTGAGAGGAAGATCTTAGGGTATCAGCACCCTAATTAGAGAAGCAGTTCTCTGAACTCTCTGAATTCTTGGAAGCAAGAGAATAGATCTTTGTTTAGCCGTCTCTCTCTCTCTGTGCGTGTGTTTATACACCTCTTGCGTGTTCTCTCTCTCTTGTACCCCTGGTGGGCTATTTATAAGGAGAGCAAGGGTATAATTGTCCCTTGAAAATCTGAAAACAAATTGAGTCAATCTGTTTAAATCTAGAAAGTAGCCTTGCTGCGAGGCTAGAATTAGCTTCTGCGAAGGTAGGAATAGCAGGTAGTGTTGATCTCCTGATCTGTTTTGATTCTTTCCAAATAATTGAAAGATCTCCCCTGATCCTCTTACTTGTTCTAGGAGAGTCAAGAGATTATGGTAAACAACTACTAAATTTGACCTCAGATTTGATCTCGATTGTATTTGATCTTGATCTTGAAGATTTAATCTCATCTGGAGATTTGATTGGTCAAAGGTTGACCATAACTAACATGCAGCGGAACTGTCGCATCGAGCTCACAGCGGAGCTAAAATGAGCATCTAGCGAAGTCAGGAGAAAGCTCTTCTGTGGAGCTGGATAAACATCTGTGGCGAAGCTACCGACCATCCTTCTGCGCGGTCGCGTGTGGCTTCAAGCGAAGGTAACTCTTTGCGGAGTTAACCGAGCACTTCAGGCGAAGCTGTAAGTTAGCTCACTGATAGAGCTTTGAACGGTTTCATGGCGAAGTTGGGCAAACTTAGCCTCTCAGGCGAGGCTATCCCCTCAGAGATGGGTACAGAACTGGTCGTCAGCTTATCTGTCACTTGTCTTTTGTAAATGTCAACAAGTTTAGACATTGTTCAGGCCAATAAGAATCTTGTCTTTTTTAAAGTGTCAACAAAACCCCTTCAAAATTTTCGAAAGTCTGCAATGGAATGGTTCAGGCTTCGAAATACTTTGAATTGCTTTGATTGATGGTATGTGAAGTACGAACGTCGCCATGGTGGTTGAGTTCAGTTTCGCTTTCAATCCTGCTTCTGGATTGGAATAAATTTGCTGAGGAATCATGTAGATTCGCGATTCTGAGTAGTTTTAAGTCTTGATAGCTCCGCGTTCGAGCCTCCTGGAGTAGATTCGCTTAAAATTGGTCGTGGAACGTCATTCCTTTCCCGAGGCCAATCACCTTTTGGCTAGTTTCGAGAAGGACTGCCCCTTCTTCAAGGAAAATCATTGCTTCTGTGCACATTTTCGAGGGAGGCTATTCCCTTTCTCAAGACTCAATAAATACCTTAAATTCGCTCGCGCTTCTAAGCTTGAAGCAGCGGCGGTGCGACCAGGCCATGAGACCTATAAATAAGACACTTGAGGTCCTCTGCAGAGAAGCAGTCTGCTCATGACTTCTCCTGGTTGTTCAAAGAAGTATACTCTGATCTCTAGAATAGTGGGGGTGCCCACTTTGGTCATTAACCGGCTAAGAACTGGTGAGTCTCGGTCATCCAGAGACTTTACCAATGGACTAATGACTTTAGGGAGTCTATCTCCCTTAATTTAGCTTTATCAGCTGCATCAGGGATTAGTTTTCCTTGTTCTTCTTTTTGTATCTGACTGGCCTTGATCTATTGAATCTGCCTGTTAAGTTCGCCATATAGGCAAGAATTGGGACTTAGTCTCTTCAAGGTTGAGCCAGTCTTGCCATATAGGTGGGGTCAAGACTGCGTCCCTCTTGGATCAGTCTGGCTTAGCCATATAGGCGAGGCTAGGACTTAGCTCTTTTTCACGCTCCTTCAGTATAACTGTCTTAGGCGGAGCTAAGACTTGGCTTATGCTGAGCTAGCCCATCATCACTGTGCAAGCGAGGCTATCCTCTTCTTAACTGAAATCAATCCTTAAAGCGCAACTAGATCGGATATAAATTCCTTCGCCCCAAAGAATTTGACTTAGCATTTCACTTTTGCAGTTTTTTCTCTGATTTACTGCTAACTTGTTTCCAGTTTAGGTTGTAGTGAACTGTGCCCGCCAGTCTTTCGATTTGATGAAAGAGATCAGAGACTCGCCTCTTGGTCTTCTGGTTGAGACTTTAATCCTAAGCAGGAGGAACAAACTAGGGCAGCTGATGGGTGCTCCTAGAAGAGGTTGGCAGTCGCTTATCTGAGATGATCCACTTCGAGAAGGGGCTGGTAGTCGCTTATCCGAGATGATCCACTTCGGGAAAGCAGACGTCACCTGTAAGGTCTCAGATCCTTTTCTAATTTTCATCAAAGAAGATCCAGCTTCTTGATGGCAAAATCTGCCATTATGCGAAGGATTACGGCCTTGTGTAGGAGGAAGGCCTTTCATGTCCAGTCAATTTGTCTTGGAAGTAGATAGGACCACTTGTATGCCTTTGGAGCAATGATTCGGTTGTACGAAATACAACCTTGATGTAGTAGTATCAATGTATCTTCCCTTTTGAATCAATAAAAAAAATCTATTTTTCGTTGTTTATCTGCTTTGTTTTTCTCCTTTTTGACTCGAGAACACCTGAAGTGGACCAACTTAGGCAAGTCTTTCCCTAGGAGGAAATGAGAACTCTTAGCCGAACAAAGCTTCCGGCGAAGCTGAAGACAGATTTTCAAATAGGTCAGGAGCCAGTTTCTGGCGAAGCTAGCACGAAATTTCCGCGAAGCTAGAGATGTGCTTTTGGCGGAGCTAAGGCACATTTCTCAGCAAAGTTATTCAAGCGTCGTGCTAAGTCAACACTGGACTCACGGCGGAGTTAGCCCTTAGCAGGGCTAAAGTAATGCTTCTTGGGAAGGCGCTTTAGATACTGTTTCAAATTAATTTGAAACGACTGCCTGCGCTCCTTTTGAGGAGGCGACATGTAGGCAATCATCAGCCTATAAAAGCCTGATCGGGCTGAAAGAGAAGGCACCATTTCTCTTTGAATTTTAAGAGAACTCTGACTCTCTTCTTCTTCTTCCTCCTTCGTTTGAGAATTTAAGAACTTCTTCAGTTTTCCAATGGCTCCCAAAAGACGAGCAGGAAAAGAGGTAGCAACCTCTACGACAGAGGGTCCTTCTCCTCCTCCGGTCATCGAACGACCTATCGCGGGTAGGGATCTTTCCCTTTTGTTCAGAGATTTTCATCTCTTCTTAAAGCCAATCTTTCGGCTATTTCATAATGAATCTAGAACGATCCATTGTGATCTAGTGATCTCAGGGAGTTCAAGTCCCTTAATTTCCTTTGATTTCTTGACTGGGAATCTTAGAACTAAAGGGTCTCTTCTTCAAGCTTCCAATCGAAGCTATCCCTTAGGCGGTTCACATCCTGTTGAATGATAGGATGCGAAGCTAACCTTTGGAGCGCAACCGAAAAGGACCTTAATGCCCTTAAAATAATTTATAAGTAGCAGTATTCTTCTGGCGAAGTTAGCTCTTGGGGCTCCTTCGCATTGAGGCCAAGCTTTCAGAGAGAAGCTAATACTTAGATATTTTCCTGCATCCTGCCTTCATGTGGAGTGTGGAGTTAAGCTGCAGCTGCGAAGGTAAGCTTTGGGGCGAAGCTATTGTTAGGCCAGCTTCGCTCGGAGAGCGAAGCTATGCCTTAACAAAAATTACATTCTTGTTTTAGCTTTCCTTCCCCCGACGAACTAATCATAGTTTCTCCTTATGTTTACAGTGCACTATATTCCTGGTCCTCTGAACAGTCTCTTTAGCATAGCCAGGGGGCTAGATGGCAATGTCAGCCTACAGTTACAAGGGCAAGCTTCACTATTCAGCGAGCGAAGCGCTCCTGCTCGGGATGCACTTATTCTTGCTGGGGATCAGCGCACCATGAGGATCATCTTAACTACTGCTTCCCTTGAAGATTCTGACTGAAGAATCTATCGAAAGCCCAGCTTCATGTTTGGAGATGCAGCGCCAGACAACGATCACCAGCTGCTAGCCAGAGAGGGGCAGTGGATTTTCAAATTGGATGGTGAGAAGTAATATCTCCCATCGAGCAAGCGGCATTTTCCCTTGTCCTTCTTTCAATGTGTGACGAAGCTCGGAAGATGCAGTGGCAACTGACTCGGACTACTGACTCTGTTTACGTAGGGAAGTTGATAATTCCGTCCCCTGGTTACACAAGGGCGGGTCCTTCTCGCTGCATATTGGGTTCCACCCTGGGAATGTACTTCCAGATATCCCAGTAGGAGAAAATCCCGCGGTGGCTCAGACCTTTGAAAATCAGTTCTTTAAGGTTTGTGGCAATTATTCGGCCACTGATTTCAGGACCCCTAGGTGGATTCACCCTCCCAAGGCATGGTGGAGGGACTTGACTCTATATGTCCTTGCTCATTTTGAGGAGGATCTGAAGAGGCTGGGACTTTACGAGGCTATAAGGGTGACCTGTTATGGTATTCAGATGAGCGTAGCGAACTTCTACGCCATCTTTGAGTTGTACTGCCCAGCTACAGGGACCTTCTTCACCCATGTTGGTGAATTGGACATGGCTCTGCACAAGATGTGGGAAGTCTCTGCTCTGCCTTTGGGGTCTCTCCCATATGAAGAATATTTTCCGTGCGAGGCGGAATTGGCAGTTCTGGAGAAGCAGGAGCCCGCCTTGTTTGAGACTTATCGGGAATTAATATGCCACCTCTACATTTGCTCCAGCATGCATGGGAGCCGAAAGGGAGCTTCATGTAGTTTGAAGAGCTGGGAAAATTATTTGTTTCCTGACCTGGAAGGTACTCCTGAAGCAGCTCGTTGTGGAGTTATAGATGAAGATATCTTTCGCCGGATGCAAGAGCACTCTTAAAGGGATTTGATTCTGGAAGAAAATGATAAACCCTACGAGAAAGGTGATATTCTTCGGAATTTCCACCACCAGGCTCGTCGACCGACGTCCCGGAAGGCACTTCTGGCTGGTTTTCTAACGGTCTGGTTGAAGAGATGTGTGGTGCCGTCTTCGCCTGGCGATGTCATTCATCCGACTGTCTTATTGCCTGCTGTTCGTCTAGTCCATGGTCATTTTCTTGGACTTCTTTCAGCCTTGGTATGCTGTATTCAAAGAGGCCTTTGTGGATTGACGGAGGCTTTCTGTAGGCCACCAGCAACGAAGCGGGAAAAAGGGACTATCTTGCCTCGCGACGGACCAAACCCCAGAAAAGGTTTGCCATATACTTATTTGATGACCTGGTTCGCCCTTCACTGCCCTTCCATTATCCAGGCCAGAGAGGAGCCCCCAGAAGGTGTTCGCATGGCGCTTCTCCGTCGATTCGAGGGGTGTTCGTGGTCAAAGACTTATGTGGCTGCGGTCCGTAAACTGCTGTACCGTCATGACGTTTATAGCCTTTTCTGATGCTTCCCCTGCATTCACGATGCAAGCTATGGTGAAGAATTCAAGGATGTAGGGGAAGGGCAGACGTCATTGAGTCGGGGAGTCTTCGAATGGCTGGTTAGCATCCGGCCATCACACTTATTATATAGAAGTGGGGACACCTGTTACCTGGAGCCCTATGTTCCGAGTCAGTTTGCCCGTCAGTTTAGGTATGACCAACTGTATGTAGGCAATCCAAACAGCAATCTGGCCTTTATGGGGAGCCTCATCGATGGAGCTCGTGCCTGACGGTTCTTCTTTGCTGGCTGTACTGAGACGCGACTGTGCACGCCGCTAAGGACTCCGAACCTTCTGACGACCCTGGGATTCTGCCAGTGGTATAGAACCTCGAACTCCACACCCACTGAATTTTCTATTAATTCCTTTGGTGTGAAGTTGATCTCTCAGCGGCTGAAGCGGAAGGTCACTGAGAAGAGCGAGGGTAAGAGGGTCCGCGTTCCAGGCCTCGGGGAATTCATTGCCGTTGATGATAGCGAAGCCTCGGATGCAGGAAGTCCTCGCTTTGAAGCGGATACCAGTGTTGAGGCTCCAGCAGCTGCTTCTGGTGGGGTAGGCACGGCCCCCATGGAACATGTTGATGCGGAAGAAGTGGAGGAAGAAGATTCTGACGTCCACTTCAAGCGAAAGCAAGAAGGTGAATCTCGTAGGAAGAGGGTAGTGAAGAAGCCTCGTCGCTACTCTCCTACTGTTATTGCAGAGGGCGAATCATCTACAATGCGTCCTCCTCCTGCTCCATTAATCATTAGGTTGTCGGCCCTAGGCAGACTACTAGTAAAGCTGCTCCGGACCCGGGTAAGATCAGCTCCGTTCTTTTAATATACTTCTTGTGTGTTCCATATAGCTCATTGTTTACTTTATGATTCAGGAACTGAGGCGGTGAGAAGCCCGAGAGCTGAAGCTGCCGGAGAACAGGGGAGCATTATGATCCCCTGTTCACTTATAGAGAAGGCAATGAAACTGGCTATTTCGCCGTCTCGAAAGAGTCTGGAGGTGTTGCGGCTGATGTAGGTCCTTCGAGTGCTGGGACTTCAAAAGGAAGTCCCATAGCTTCTAGCTCTTTTGGGTGGACCACGAAGGATTCGACAAGTGAAGGTGGGTCGGTCATTCGTGTTGATTCTGCCAAAGATTTTCCAATGGAGCCTGCAGGGACTGATGCAGCTATCAAGACGATTGAGGTGACATCATCTTTTGGTAGTGTTTTGACCTTTTGACTCCTGCTATTTATTATGCCTTACTTAAACAAAGTCTTACTGCAAGTGTTCCACCTCTGGGTGCATCGACTTCAAGAAGCCAATTCGTCTTCCTGAGGGAACCAGGGGTGAAGCAAGTGCTTCGACCGCGGCGGATGTTGCTGAGTTAGATGCCTTGTATCACGGGTTGCCCTCTTATCAGCTTGAACCAGCCAGAGGAAATGAAATTGAGGGAACGGTAGTCATGGAACCAACCTTACTTCCAACTATATCGGTGAGTGAGATGCCATCGATTTTGTTGGTGCCACCTATTTTGTTGAGTGCGAAGCTGAAAGTGACTACCAGTCCTACTTCTCCAACATTGGTGGTTGAGCCAGCCCTCCCAGAAATAGTCACTAGTCCTATTTCGGTTGTGGTTGGTGTACTGGTCTCAATGAGGACTCCCCAAGATCACCGACGACCCCTCGTGTTGCTGCAGCCATTGCTTCTATTATTTCTGCCATAGTTACGCCAGTGAAACAAGTGGAAACTCTGTCTTCAGGGGCTGATCGTTTGCAAGGAGTAATTGAGGCCGAGAACGAATTCGTGGCTGAGTTAGTCGACAGCTTTTATAAGAGCTTGAAGCGATCCATTGCTTTGGTCTTGAAGGGCTCGACTACCTCATTCTCTGCTTTAAAGGTGGTCCTCTCCTGAAGCATTGACAGTATCTGAGACTTTGGAGGTGATGACCAAGCCGCCACATTGGAGCTTCTGGTGGACAGACTCGAGAGGGATGTGGATGAATGGCGCCATCTTAGCCATTCAGATCTGGAGTTTTCAGCTAACGAACAGCTTGCGCATCTTGTTGCTCAAATGCATGAAGCTCATCTCCCCGCTCAAGAAGCTGCTAAGGCAATTTCTTTTGATTTGAAATCTTTGGAGACAAGGAAAGTAGAGCTCGGGGATGCCATAGACGCTTCTAGTAATGCTCTTCTTGACGCTGAGGATAAAGTTGAAAAGGCCAAGGAAATGATCAAGAAGGCTAATCTCCTTTTGTCCAAGGCTGAACCAGTGCGTCTTGAAGAGACTGCCCGGCTTGAGCAGCTTAAGGCCCAGCATGACGAAGTCTTGAGGTAGGAGCTAGCATAGAGGGTAACCTTGGTTGAAATTGAAGCTCGCTTGGCCCAGACGGCGAGCTTTAATGAGGCCGAGTTGAGGTCGCAGGCGCTTGTCAGGGCTGCTGAAGAGAGGAAGACTAGGCTGGCCACTCTTGAAGAACGGATTAAGTCTGATTGCTAAAATAAAGAAAACAACCAAGGAGTTTAAGAATGTACCGTGTAGCTTGTGGCTAACGGGTCGTGTCCACAAGGAGGGATGCGATGGAAGCTTTTTGATGAGTCGTTTTAAAAACAAGGACTTTGTGTTCATTTTTTAGGAAAAAGAGAATGTAAGGAAAAGAGATGAAAAAGAGAAATTTCAACTTTCAGAAAAGGATTTGGAGGAGGTGATTTTTAAAAAGCTTTAAGAGTTGTGATGTTTTATAATAAGAAATCAAATCTGGGCTTACTATCTTCCTACTCAATTGTTCATTCTTCTCTTAAAGTATTAAGTCCCTCAAGTTATCATTTGCAAAACTTAAAGTTGCTTTTTTTAGAAAGCTTTGAGTAAAGCACATAAGATGCAGAAGGTTTGAGTCCTTTTTCTTCAAGAAAGAGTTGGAATCGGATATTAAAACATAAAGCGCGAAGAAGCAAGAATGAATTAAAAACGATTCACAAGAAGTTCAAGAAAGAATGGTGAATTCAACTATCCATACCCATCCTCATGCGCCTTTAAGAACACTTTCAAAAAGAAAGGCTTTTAAGGGAGGCATGCATATGAGTCATCGGGTCTTTTTCTTTTAAAAACAGAAGAGAAGAAAACAAAAGAGAGTCGATAGCTAGCCCAGAAAACCTTTTAGTTATCCATGGAAAACGAAGAAAACAATGACATAATATAAAGCATACCGTACTGCAAGTGAAAGAGAAATCGGCCCGACTTTTGTATTGCTGTCATTTCAACCTTCAAGTACAAGCTCTCAGTCCTCTCTCTCACAAGTTTTTGAAACTGGACTATAACTTAAAAAACAAGATTACAACTTTCTTTCTAACTAACAATGAACCTAGATCCTAATAAAATAAGTGCAAAATTTAATCCTAGTCTTCGCTGCCTTTTTCTCTGCTAAAAGAGGTATTTATAGCCAAAAACCAAAGAATCAGGATCCCGGAAACGTTGGGGGAGCAAACGCTCCCCCAACTGAAATCAGTTGGCCGCAGAAACGTGGCTTGGGCCGCGTTTCCGCGGCCCTGGTGTGGCCACGTGACCACACCAAAGGGGAGGAGGCTTCTGGTTTGAAGTGGGGCTCGCATCTCCTGCTGGTTTTCTTGTTGCTTCTTCAACCGCTGACTGAATCGGCTTTTGATTTTCTGGCTTCGATTCCTCGATTCAAGGAGGATTTTTCTCAACCCTTTGATATGCCAAGATATAGCCCAGACTTCTTCACTTCGAAATTATTCTGAATTAATTCAGAATAAAGTGGGCTTTTGGGCTTGTTCCTCATTTATTTCCTTGAGCATTTGGGCCTACATTTAGCAAAGAAAAAAGACACTCATTAATATCATTTATTAGCATACAAGTATGGTAAAGTGACAACATAAATGCAATGTATGTGACAAATCACACCCCCACACTTATCTTTTGCTCGCCCTCGAGCAAAAATCATTAGACTAACTCGAATCAATTATTAGACCACTTTCGCAGGTCACTCGATTGCACTGAGCATGTGCAACAAGCCGTTAAACCTCTAGGTCACCCCTAGAGGACGAGTTTTGTCTCGTGAGGGTTTTCAGCGGATTACACCCACAAAATCCAAAAAGGAAGAGAAAATGTTAGTATTTTCGAAAAGCATTTTTTTTTTTATATTTTGAAGGAGAAAATATTTGAAGTATATTTGTGAGATCTTAAGTAATCTATAAGTTATAGGAATATCAAATTTTTCATTCCTAAACTTAGTCTCCATTCAAAAACATGTCATCAATTAAAGTAAGGAGTCAATTTGTACTTCTCATCTAGTCTATTAATTTACCCTGATTCGTATGCACCATCGTGACTGTGAAGTTTACTAAGGGTTCTTCAACATTAACTCCTATGCCTCATATTTATTTATTTTTTTGTGAACTTTTATTCCTCAATTTCATTAGGCTTTCTAATCTGCCCATGTAACGAGCTTTCAGTCGGTGACACCCAAACCGGACGGTTTTAGGGCACCAGGTGAGAAAACACCTCTAAGGACCTAAACACCCGAGCAGATAAGGCCACGAAACCAAGGTTTTTATTTATACTATGTAACCCTTTTAGGCGTGAATACTTAAGCTTCATGAGGCATAAATACCCAGCTTAATCAGAGGATACACATTATTTATACGAGGTACCTCTTTTAGGCGTGAATATTTATGCTTCATGAGGCATAAATACCCAGCTTAATCAGAGAATACCCTTTTTTTTTTCAAACTTGTCTAATTATCTTTTACATAAATACTAAGGCTTGCTTAGGCCGAAGCACCTAGCTACTCAATAATTAGACTTGTTTTTTTTTTTTTAATAAGGCATAAGAGTCTCTGTTTTCAAACCCTAAGTGTGTAAGTGTATTTTATGTGCATAAGTCATTAAGATAAATATCAAGACTAAATTACTTTCCCAAATTTCTTCCTGACCCTAAAAGTCAAACAAGTTATTTTATTTCGACCAAGTGTAAGAAATCCTAATTATGATTCTCCTATTCCTTAAAATTGACTTAAATTCTTACAAAAAATATATCAAATATTGTCTACCCTTTATTTTTTTATTTTTTTTATTTTTTAATATATCCATTTTTTTTCTTTTTTTCTTTTTTTTTTCAGCCATGTTAGAACCCTCCCCCACACTTATCTCATGCATTGTCCCCAATGTATGAAAGAAATGTATAAGTGCATGAAATAAAATGGAAAGGTGGAAAGTTACCGATACACTGGGTCAAAAAGACCCATTACCGTTTCATTTACCGGCACCGATTCCAAGAAAGGTTTAAGGCGTTGACCATTTACCTTAAAGTCATTTCCATTCTTGGCGTCACTGATCTCAACTGCACCATGTGGAAACACTGTTTTTACAACGAATGGCCCAGTCCATCGTGATTTCAATTTTCCTGGGAAAAGATGAAGCCTAGAATTATAGAGTAAGACTTTTTGACCAGGGACAAAGGTTTTTCTTATGATGTGCTTGTCATGAAAAATCTTCACTCTATCTTTAGTGATCCTAGCATTTTCATAGGCCTCATTTCTCAATTCCTCCAATTCGTAAATTTGTAATTTCCGAAGGTCACCGGCCTTAGTCAAATCGAAATTCAACTGCTTGATTGCCCATAAGGCTTGGTGCTCTAACTCAACGGGCAAGTGACAAGGTTTGCCATAGACTAACCTATAGGGAGACATTCCTAAAATCGTCTTGAAAGCGGTCCTGTAGGCCCATAGAGCATCTACAAGTTTTAAGGACCAATCTTTCCGGTTTTGGTTCACAGTTTTCTCCAATATAAGTTTGACTTGTCTATTTGAAACCTCAACTTGCCCACTGGTTTGAGGATGATATGGTGTGGACAACTTGTGAGTTATGGCATACTTTCTCATAAGGGCTTCAAAAGATCTATTGCAAAAGTGGGTGCCATTATCACTGATGATAGCACGAGGGGTTCCGAAGCGGGAAAAAATGTTCTCTCTCAAAAACTTTATGACAACTTTGTTATCATTAGTTTTACAAGGAATGGCTTCTACCTACTTGGACACGTAGTCCACAGCAACCAATATGTATTGGTTCCCAAATGAGTTAGAAAATAGACCCATAAAGTCGATGCCCCAAACATCAAAGAGTTCTATTTCTAGAATTGGGTTGAGGGGCATCATATTTCGATGTGAGATCCTACCTACCATTTGGCATCTAGGGAACGTCTTGCAATAATCATAGGCATCCTTGAACAGAGTGGGCCAATAAAACCCGCTTTGTAGCACCTTTTCAGCAGTCTTGCAGGGACCAAAGTGTCCACCGCATGCAAGTTCGTGACAAAAGGACAGAACACTCCTAACCTCCTCATCGGGAATGCATCTCCTAATAATTTGGTCGGAACAGTACTTGAAAAGATACTGTTCCTCCCAAAAGAAATACTGGACTTGGGATAAGAACCGGTAAACATCATTTTTGGACCAATGAGACGGAGTTTGGTTTATGACTAAGTAATTCACTATATTAGCAAACCAAGGTTCCCTAGAGATAGCTAAGAGATGTTCATCAGGAAAATCCTCATTGATGGGTAATTCGTTGCATGGAGAATTGGGAATCCGTGAGAGATGGTCAGCAACAACATTTTCTACACCTTTCTTGTCTCAAATTTCGAGATCGAATTCTTGAAGAAGGAGGATCCAACGAATGAGTCGGGCCTTGGCATCCTTCTCATCATGAGATACCTAAGTGCAGAATGATCGGTGAAGATGGTAGTTTTGGACCCTAGTAGGTAGGGACGAAACTTCTCTAAGGCAAACACTACTGCTAAGAATTCCTTCTCGGTCGTAGTGTAGTTCAGTTGAGCGTCATTGAGAGTCCTACTAGAGTAGTAGATCATATGCTGCTTGTTATCAATACGTTGTCCTAGGACAGCGCCTATGGCAAAATCAGAAGCATCGCACATAATCTCAAACGGCTTAGACCAATCCGGTACAGATATGATTGGTGCAGAAATCAGCTCTCTCTTAAGCTTCTCCCAGGAGGTGATGCAGTCAGCATCGAAAGTGAAGGACACATCCTTAGCTAACAGATTAGTCAAGGGCCTAGCAATTTTGCTAAAATCCTTGATAAATCTTCGGTAGAAACCAGCGTGTCCTAAGAAGGATCTAATGTCCTTAACGCATTTGGGCATGGGAAGCTTAGCAATAACCTCGATTTTGGCTCTATCCACTTCTATTCCTTTCTTGGATATTTCATAACCCAAGACAATTCCATGTTTCACCATGAAGTGGCATTTCTCCCAGTTTAGTGTCAAATGTTTTTCAGCACAACGTTGGAGGACGAGTTCAAGATGGTGGAGACATTGAGTGAATGAATCTCCGTAGATAGAGAAATCATCCATGAAGATTTCTAAGAAGCGCTCTACCATGTCAGAGAAAAGACTCAACATGCAACGTTGAAACGTTGCTAGGGCATTGCATAAGCCGAATGGCATTCGACGATAAGCATATGTCCCAAATGGACAGGTAAACGTAGTCTTTTCTTGATCCTCAGGAGCGATAGGGATCTGCTTATAGCCCGAGTAACCGTCCAAGAAGCAGTAGTACTCGTGACCCGCTAAACGTTCAAGCATCTGATCAATGAAGGGAAGTGGAAAATGGTCCTTACGAGTTGCAGCATTCAGTTTCCTATAGTCAATGCAAACTCGAATCTTCGTGGGAAGTCGAGTTTGAACCAACTCTTTGTTCTCGTTTTCCACTACGGTGAAACCAGATTTCTTTGGGACCGCGTGGACAGGACTGACCCATTGGCTATCCGAAATGGGATAAATTATCCTATTGTCTAAGAGTTTTATGATTTCAGCATGAATAGCCTCTTGCATAATAGGGTTTAACCTACGCTGCGGGTCTCTCTTGGGTGTGGCGTCTTCATTGAGATGGATGCGGTGTTGAACGATGGTTGGACTTAATCCCTTAATATCAGTCATAGTCCACCCGATGGCTTCCTTATGTTTTCTTAGAATATCTTTCAAGTCTTTTTCTTCCCCGTCATTTAAATGAGAGGCAATGATGACGGGAAATGTCTCTTGTTCGCCTAGATAGGCGTACTTGAGATGCGCTGGAAGGGCTTTCAATTCTAAGGAAGAGGCAGGCTCACTAGAAGGACTAGTCAAATCTGTTGGCTCCATTATAGGTGAAATTGGGTTTGAAGCCCAATTCACGGCAGAATCTACCACCTGATCGAGATTAAAGTCATCAGACTCTAACTCGAAGTCAATCTCCATTTCTGATTCCAATTCTTCCCCGTGTTCACTTGTCAAGTTCTCAATTTGGTTTACTTCAAAAATTTTGTCCTCGATGTCACGGGGTTGTTTTCCTAGATGGAAGACATTGACTTCTTTAGTCATGTCTCCAAAGGTTAACCTCATAGACCCATTCCTGCAATTGATGATGGCATTAGCAGTGGCAAGGAATGGTCGACCTAGGATGACCGGAGTTTGAGCCCTACGATTGGAGTTGGACACAGGTTGTGTCTCCAAAACTATGAAATCGACAGGGTATATGAACTCTCTTACCCGAATCAGGACATCGTTAATTTTCCCTTTTGGAACTTTAACAGAACGGTCAGCCAGTTGGATGGTGACTCGAGTTGGACTAAGGTCACCCACCCGAGTTGTTGATAAACAGAGAATGGAAGCAAGTTGATACTTGCTCCCAAGTCAAGAAGTGCCCGACTAATCTCGGCTTGTCCTATTGTGCAGGCAATGGTAGGGCTACTTGGATCTTTGTACTTGACAGGGATAGGACCCAAAAATAGCTCACTAATATTAGTGGCTAGGAAGACTTTCTTAGGAACATTAGTCTTTCTCTTCTTGGTGCACATGTCCTTAAGAAACTTAGCATAGGAAGGAACTTGTTGGATGGCATCAAGGAGTGGCACATTTATTTTCACTTGGTTAAACATCTCGATTATCTTGTCCATGTGCGGGTTTTGCTTGTTGTTTTTCAGCCTATTCAGAAATGGTACTATAGGCTGGTGCACCTGGCTGGCTGACTTGTCTTTTTCAGACTCGTCCGAATTGGAAGAAATGGATTGGATGAGGTGGAAGCTTTGTTGTGGTTGTGCTGAATAGGATTGGTGGGTGTTGACACTTGATTATCAACTTTCTTTCCTGACCTTAATGTATGCACAACATTACATTGATTGAATGAAGGATCCTCAGTCAGATGAGCTTGTTGGGAATTCCTCGGATTGGTGATTGGCTGACTAGGCAGGGTACCCTTTTGTCTCTCATTTTGTGGGTTGGCCAGTTGACTCATTTGAACTTCTAGCCTCTGAATGGTTTGCATGAGAGAGTCTTGATTTTTCATATATCTCTCCATGTTTCTCTCAAAGTCAGTCATTCTTCTTTCCAATTGAGGATTCTGGAAGGAGGATTGTGGAGCTTGGTTAGGAAAGTTCTGTTGATAATTTGGAAAGCTTGGTGGATGGTTGGGAGAATTATTATGGAAATTGGAGAAGTTGGGTTGATGATTGGAAGAATTGTTACCATGATGGAAGTGGTTAGCATGATTGGATCGTGAATGGTCATTGTTGTTCTGGCTCCATGAGAAATTAGGGTGATTTCTCCAGCCGGGATTGTACGTTGGTGCGTAAGGATTGTTGTTCGGCCTTGAAAAAGCCGCATTCATCGGTTCGTGATAGGATTGCTGAGCCTGAAACACTGGGCATTCCTCGAATACATGGTTCATGGCTTGACAGTAAGTGCAGCCCGGGGGTGGAAATTGGTTCGGGCTGACTTGATTGACTGGACTTGGTTCTTTCGTCTCTAGAGCTTCCAGTCTTCTAGCTAAATTAGCTAACTTAGCCTCATTAGCGATGGACGATTCTATGGAGTGGAGACCTCCTTTTGAAGAGATGGAGTTAGGATTCTTATGGGTCTCACTCACAGATTCCCATTGGATGGTTTTCTCAGCTAAATTTTCATACAAATCCCATCCCTCATTTCATCTTTCTGCAAGAAACCCCCTTGGCACATACTTTCTAAGAGGGTTTTGGTGGAATGTCTAAACCGTCATAGAGAATTTGGCATTGTCGCCATTTCTCTATTCCATGGTGTGGACATTGGACAAGGAGGTCTTTGAAGCGTTCAAAGTACCTCCAGAACGGTTCACTAGGCTCTTGCTTGAATTGCATGATCGTCTTCCTAATGAGAGCGGTTTTATGGATAGGATAGAATTTCTTCAAGAAAACCTTGATGAAACCATCCCAGGATGTGATGGAACCGGCTGCTAAGCTTTAGAGCTACTTTTTCGCTAGGTCCTTAAGTGCGAAAGGGATAAATCTCAACCTAATAGCATCGTCTACAAGGTGTGGGATTTTCATCATAAGACATACTTCCTCAAATTCTCTTATGAAGAAGTAGGCATCTTCGGACTCTAGACCATGAAATTTGGGGAGTGTGTTGATGAATTGAGGCTTGAGCTCAAAATTGTATTCACCAACCGATGGAAGTGAGATGCATGATGGAAGTGAGGTCCTAATGGGGTAGAACCTATCCTGCAGTGATGTGGATTGAGCCATTACCGGATCTGGTCTTGGTTCAAACTTAGGTGGTGATGTGTTTCTAGTCAACCTAGATGAATTAGGATCTCTCGACCACACTTGCATACACAAACACAATCACAATCACAATCACAACAAGTTCAAACAGCAGTCAACAATAAAAATCAACCAAGCCTAGTCTAAGGTATCCTTGACCTATACAACTCCTAACTGGTTTATTGTCCACAAGAGGTAGAATGTAGACCTTGACCACAAGCTAATCAGCCAGGTCAGGGCAAGATTGGTGGGAGGTTTTCTGTCAAAAGACGTTCCTTAATTAAGTAACCACCAATCTTTGGGCTTTCGGCCCTCAATCCCTTACCTTGACACTGATTTTACAGGAGTCAATTTCCAACACTTTTTCTCTTCAGGATAATCTCCTATTGAGTTCGAGATGTCCCTAAGGCCAACGTCTATCAAATTTTAATTAGTCTTAGGTTGTGCGTGCTTGGAGATGGTTTGTGGGCTAAGGAAGGGTAATGACTTCCCCACCTTATCTTGATTTGGGTTTTGCCCTTAGAATTGATTCGTGCAAAGTGTGCAAGATATAGAAAGTAACATTCAAAAGCAAATATCACCCAAGAATGTTGCCTATGCTATATGCTATGCATACATACCTTGTCTCCAGCTCTCTTCAATAGTAAATTAAAAGAATTGAAAAGACTTATGCCTAGAATGCAAATGTCTAATCAATTTTAACTTTCAACGAATATTTTACTGTTGACTTAAAAACAGGGATGTTGGATAGAAACACTAGCACAAATATGACATAAAAAAAACTGAAATTTTTGCAAGCAATATGTCCTACAAAACAAAGTTTTTAGTAGTCCAAAAAAAATTTCAGATTTGCAAAGCAATTTCTTGAAATTCTGTTTCCTACTTTCGAGAGTAGGGGCACAGAATTTTCAAGTCTTCTTGGCAAAGCTTGAATGCTAGATCTTGATCTTCGAGTCCCTGAAACAAACACACAAAAATTGTTAAAACAACTACACCGTTCCCTCCCTGGCAACGGCGCCAAAATTGATTGCTAAAATAAAGAAAACAACCAAGGAGTTTAAGAATGTACCGTGTAGCTTGTGGCTAACGGGTCGTGTCCACAAGGAGGGATGCGATGGAAGCTTTTCGATGAGTCGTTTAAAAACAAGGACTTTGTGTTCGTTTTTTAGGAAAAAGAGAATGTAAGGAAAAGAGATGAAAAAGAGAAATTTCAACTTTCAGAAAAGGATTTGGAGGAGGTGATTTTTAAAAAGCTTTAAGAGTTGTGATGTTATTTTATAATAAGAAATCAAATCTGGGCTTACTATCTTCCTACTCAATTGTTCATTCTTCTCTTAAAGTATTAAGTCCCTCAAGTTATCATTTGCAAAACTTAAAGTTGCTTTTTTTTAGAAAGCTTTGAGTAAAGCACATAAGATGCAGAAGGTTTGAGTCGTTTTTCTTCAAGAAAGAGTTGGAATCGGATATTAAAACATAAAGCGCGAAGAAGCAAGAATGAATTAAAAATGATTCACAAGAAGTTCAAGAAAGAATGGTGAATTCAACTATCCATACCCATCCTCATGTGCCTTCAAGAACACTTTCAAAAAGAAAGGCTTTTAAGGGAGGCATGCATATGAGTCAGCGGGTCTTTTTCTTTTAAAAACAGAAGAGAAGAAAACAAAAGAGAGTCGATAGCTAGCCCAGAAAACCTTTTAGTTATCCATGAAAAACGAAGAAAACAACGACATAATATAAAGCATACCGTACTGCAAGTGAAAGAGAAATCGGCCCGACTTTTGTATTGCTGTCACTTCAACCTTAACGTACGAGCTCTCTGTCCTCTCTCTCACAAGTTTTTGAAACTGGACTATAACTTAAAAAGCAAGATTACAACTTTCTTTCTAGCTAACAATGAACCTAGATCCTAAGAAAATAAGTGCAAAATTTAATCCTAGTCTTCGCTGCCTTTTTCTCTGCTGAAAGAGGTATTTATAGCCAAAAACCAAAGAATCAGGATCCCGGAAACGTTGGGGGAGCAAACGCTCCCCCAACTGAAATTAGTTGGCCACGGAAACGTGGCTTGGGCCGTGTTTCCGCGGCCCTGGTGTGGCCACGTGCCCACACCAAAGGGGAGGAGGCTCCTGGTTTGAAGTGGGGCTCGCATCTCCTGCTGGTTTTCTTGTTGCTTCTTCAACCGCTGACTGAATTGGCTTTTGATTTTCTGGCTTCGATTCCTCGATTCAAGGAGGATTTTTCTCAACCCTTTGATATGCCAAGATATAGCCCAGACTTCTTCACTTCGAATTTATTCTGAATTAATTCAGAATAAAGTGGGCTTTTGGGCTTGTTCCTCCTTTATTTCCTTGAGCATTTGGGCCTACATTTAGCAAAGAAAAAAGACACTTATTAATATCATTTATTAGCATACAAGTATGATAAAGTGACAACATAAATGCAATATATGTGACAAATCAAAGTCCTATGAAGCACCGTCATAGCTTGTAATTTGTGCATTTATGTATCCCTCTTTTGGAATCAATAAAAAAAAGTGATTTTATTTTGACTCCCCCGTTGTGTTTCCAATTTATTTTATCTTCTGAATTCTCTCTTTCAAGTTGTATTGCAGTCCTTAACAGAAAATAGAATAATGATATAACTAATCTAATCAGCGGTGATAAGCCGAAAGAGTTAGTCATACATTTAAGAAAATAGTCCTTACCGGACTAAAAGATGAGACCTGGCTATCTGCCGGTTCAGAGGTCTCAATGACGTAACCGATTAAGATGCCACCAAGCTCAAAATTTTGTCATATGATGAAAAAGAAATAGTCCTTGCCGGACTGAAAGAGGAGACTTGGCTATTTGCCGGTTCAGAGGTCGCAATGACGTTACCGATTGAGAAGCCACCAAGCTCAAAATTTTATCATATGATGACAAAAAATAGTCCTTGCCGGACTGAAGGATGAGACTTGGCTATCTGCCGGTTCAGAGGTCACGATGACGTAACCGATTGAGAAGCCACCAAGCTCAAAATTTTATCGTATGGTGACAAAGAGATAGTCCTTGCTGGACTGAAAGATGAGACTTGGCTATCTGCCAGTTCAGAGGTCGCAATGACATAACCGATTGAGAAGCCACCAAGCTCAAAATTTGTCATATAATGACAAAGAAATAGTCCTTGCCGGACTAAAAGATGAGAATTGGCTATCTGCCGGTTCAGAGATCGTAATGACGTAACCGATTGAGAAGCCACCGAGCTCAAAATTTTGTCGTGTGATGACAAAGAAATAGTCCTTGCCGGACTAAAGGATGTATCTGCCGGTTAAGAGGACACGATGACGTAACCGATTGAGAAGCCACCAAGCTCAAAATTTTGTTGTATGGTGACAAAAGGATAGTCCTTGCCGGACTGAAAGATGAGATTTGGCTATCTGCCGGTTCAGAGGTCGCAATGACATAACCGATTGAGAAGCCACCATGCTCAAAATTTTGTTAGGATTTGGAAGGAATTGTCAGAGGTATATTGTTAACGTGATAACCAGAAAAGTCCACCAAAGACTGAGTGGGACTCAGAAACTTGCTGGGGAGCTAGGAAATGGATTCCATAGATGATCATATGTCAGAGGTGTAATGTTAACGTGACAAAAAGAACTTCGTAGGGATTCGGAAAGCAATTTGTCAGAGGTGTAATGTTAACTTGACAGAAATATATGCATGCTAGAGGTATAATGTTAAACATAGCATGGAAAGATCTCGTTTTCATTACGAAAATCGAGAGATCACTGTCATAGGTTTAATGTTAACTTAACAGCGAAATGGATGCCAGAGGTGTAGTGTTAAACATAGCATGAAAAGGTCTCGTTCTCACAGAGAAAAACGAGAAGATCACTGTCATAGGTTTAATGTTAACTTAACAGCGAAATGGATGCCAGAGGTGTAGTGTTAAACATAGCATGAGAAGGTCTCATTTTCATTGCGAAAAATGAGGAGATCACTTCATAGGTTTAATGTTAACTTAACAGCAAAATGGATGCCAGAGGTGTAGTGTTAAACATAGCATGAGAAGGTCTCGTTTTCATTGCGAAAAAAGGGAAAATCACTGTCATAGGTTTAATGTTAACTTAACAGTGAAATGGACGCCAGAGGTGTAGTGTTAAACATAGCATGGGAAGGTCTCATTTTCATTAAAAAAAACGAGGAGATCACTGTCATAGGTTTAATGTTAACTTAACAGCGAAATGGATTTGCGGTATGAGCAATTGTGGTTGAAAGTGTGGTATTAACTTGACCGAGAGATTCATTTGCTGTTAGAGGTGTTTGAACATAGGAGTAATTCGAGTGGATCGGTCATTCTTTATATGTGATCTTGCCATTCTATGGATGAGAATTGGAAAGTGATTTTGGAGAGGGAATCAAATGGGAACAAGTCCTTTAAGATTTTTAGCAAATCCTCAGCTGTCAACGGGTTTGATATGACTTTACCAACTACCGTTTGAGTCAGGCTAGCCATGCTATTCCCCTCAGCATGATGAGTTGTCGAGAACTTATATTGGGCTTAAAGGCCAATATTTTCCTCTATCCTTAACCGTTAAGGTGTTGGGTCATTTGGTTAGTGCATGTGTAACCTTGATTCTTCTTTGAGACAACCAGTGTATGATCAGCTTCCTACTGGTTTATGTGTAATGCCCCGATCCCAAGGATACAGAGACGTTATGGCGACGTACATATGCGAGGTGAAAATAACCTCACGCGTACGTTAAGCCTCAGTACAGGGAATCACCTCCATAGACACAATGGTTCCAGTAGGAAATAAGTACAAGAATACCTGCAGAAAGGGGTTAGTGATTATAACAGATATAAAAACAGGGAGAAATAGGATAACAGAAATAAATTACCAAGATACCTATGAATAGTCTCGATGAGGAGTCGCCGATATGAACCCAATGGACTATATGAGAATACGGTAACTCGGCTCTCCAACCTGGGCACGCAAACCCAGGGTCATCAGAAAGCGTCCTAGTGAGTGGTAAAATGAAGGAGGTGGTGTTGACACTTAAAAAAGACAAGATTCTCATTGGTCCGAACGATGTCTAAACTTGTTGACATTTACAAAAGACAAGGGACAGACGAGCTGAAGACCAGTTTTCACCCACCTCCAAGGGACAAGGAAGCGGTTTGGACTCCACTGATCCAGCAAGCAGAACAGTGAACCCGGATTGTTTCTAAACAGACCTCAGCAGGTCTAAGATGCTAGCATTTAGCATTACATTAGCCCAAGGAGATAGCCTCGTTTGAGAGGCTAGCATCATCCAGAGCATCGCCAGGAAGCTAACTGATAACTTCGCCGAAAACCCTCTTTTCGGACTTCGCTAAGGATTGCCTTTAGCTCCGCTATGAGCTTCAAAGCGGGCAGCTCCGCTATCAGCCTGCTATGGTCAACCTTTGACCAATCAAAATCTCCTGATGAGATCGGATTCAATCTAATCAAATCCAATCGGGATTCAAATATGGCAGGTGATTGCCGCAATCTCTTGACTCTCTTGAAACGAGTAAGAGGATCAAGGAGAATCTCCCAACAATATGGAAAGGATCAAAACAGATCAACCGACCTGCCAATTCTAGCTCCACAGAAGCTATCTTAGCCTCGCAGCAAGGCTACTTTCCAGATTTAAACAGATTCGGTTCAATCTGTTTCCATATCTTCAAGGGGACGATTATACCCTTGCTCTCCCTATAAATAGCCCGCCAGGGGTACAAGGAAAGAGAGACAGACACACATATACGAGGAATAAAGGAGAGACGCATGCATACGGGAGGACTCCACAAGCAGAGGCTTCTTCACAAAGCACCGCGCGTTCTCGAATTCAGAGACCTTTTAGAGAATTGCTTTCTCTAATCAGGGTGTTGATACCCTAACATCGTCCTTCTTCTCAAGGAATCTCCGAAACCAGGCGAGAAGGAATTCCTTATTGAAGGCGATTTTGAGAAGCAGCAAGAGGGTTCTACCAACCTTCTGTTCTCTGATTCCCCGAACCAGGCGAGAAGGGAATCTCATCGCTCGCATCGTCAAAGGGACAAAGTGGTCGCGCGCTGACCAGACTCCTATCGGCACATTTTCCCAGAATCTCTGAGGAGATCTACTTGTAATCTTTTGAGAATACCTGTAATTTAGCTCCTCAAACTTTTATTTATAAGTTTTCCCCCTTTGCAAACATAATGGAAAACAAGATGGCGACTCCGCTAGGGATTGTATTCTCCTCTGCTGAGAATCAAGTGTCGCAATGCGACGAACAGACCTTCGGGTCTATCTCTGAATTCAGAAAAGCCGGTGCAGCCAGATCTTCTCTGGCTAAATCTTCAAGCAAAGTCTCTGCGGAGACGGAAAAGGTTCTCTGCAAACCTGCCGCAGTTCTCTGGCGCAACAAGAAAACATGCCCGCAGCCTAGATCCTGCACTTTTAAGAACCTGGTTATCCAGGTCGATCAAGGAAGATTTGAAGAAGTCCTCTCTGGGGGTGGCCTGACGCTTCGAGCACGGAAGCACAGGAAGGTCTTCATGGCCAAAGTTTCAAATCAGAAACCGGAGGCAGAATCTTGCCAGCACCCCACAGCCCCGCTTGTGGCTATTCAGGTTCCTTGCGAACCTAGGCGTCCCCTGTCAAGGCTGATATGGAAGCCTAAACAGGAGTTTTCAACCAAAGCTCCCGGAGTAGTCATTTCAAGACTGCGCCTCTCCCGCGAAGAAAAGGGTAAGATGCCCATCTGCCCTGACGATGCTGCCAGCCATGAAGTCACGACGGCAATCATACCGTCACCTGAATCAAGGGCAGCAAAGCCTCCTGTCAGCCTCGCTCGCACAAGCGAAGCTATTGTACCACAACAAATTCACTGGGTTCGCGGCCGCAAGGCTAAGACCGCAGTGTTATCTGAGGTTGATCCCCTTCGCAGCAGAATAGTGGGCAAAGCACCTCAGCGTGCTCCGCTCCCCAATTCATCAGGCACTATGCTCGCACCTGTCGGCGAAGCTAGCGCCAAAGTACTATTCAGTACTAATCCCTTCTGCAGGGATAAGAAGAACGGAGCATTATCCCTTATACGCTCCAGAAAGGCCTCTCCACGGGGTTGTTTAGGCTCTGTTGAGCCTAACCTGCGACAATTCTTGACGAACAAGCGGGAATTGGAGTCTCTCCAAACCACTTCCCCGTGTTGTCAAAGAGGGTGCCGACTTGTGACAATCCATTCAGCCCGCTGTCGGCAATATCCAATCAAGGTGGCACCTCCGCACCGTCAATCGGTGTTTGACCGGTTGTCTGCACGTGCCATAAAGAAGCATCATGAAAGGAGTGCTTCGCGAGGCCCAGCCTTCGCGTCCGTCAACATGACCGGAAGAGGACGAGAGCGACACAGGGAAGGTCATACATCTGATGATACCCCTTTCGGCTCCCCAGATCCAGATTATAGCCCGGGCTTAGGTGAAGTCTTGGTGCGCGAAGAAGGTGTTTTCCGAAACACCAGATCCAGGGTAGCGATACCCTATAATTATGAGCAGCCTTCCTCCTCGACGGTCCCAACCGTGCCACAACTCAGGCGGTCGCCCCAATCATCTGATGGAGAAGATGAAGACAGCGGGTATGCCTCTTCAGCAACAGTCAGTTCTGTGCGAACGGACAAAGCATCGGTTAATATGGCCGATAACGCCAATGACGATCTTCGTCGGCGTTTGGAAGCTCAGGAGCAGACCTCTAGAACTCAGCAAGAGGCCCTGGACAATATTCAGCAGATGCTCGCTCAGATCCTCAGCAACCGGAATGATGATACCGGGAGCAATCATGATGAGGAGGGACACCTCAGCAACGATCCGCCCAAGACGGAGAAATCTAAGGGAGGCTCTTCCCTGGATGCCGAAGTCCTTAAAGGCCTTCAAGCTCAAATTTCATCCCTGGCTCAGAGGGATGAATTAAAGAAAGTAGGGGCAGTTCGTCCTTACCCACTGGATTGGGATTTGGTGCCATATCCGCCAAAGTTCAAACCACAAACGTTGCATACGTATGATGGTAAGAGCTCGCCCAATCAGCACATCTACTATTTTCGGTCTCAGACTAGTAATGTTATAAGCAATGACGCCATCATGGCTAGGCTTTTCATCGGCACCTTGAAAGGGGTAGCATTCGACTGGTTCCGAAGCCTTCCTCAGGGCTCTATCAATTCCTGGGTCGACCTGGAAACTCGATTCCTCTCTCGCTTCTATGAAGATGACACCGAAGTGACCATGGACAAGCTCCTTTCCACTGTGCAGAGAAAAGGTGAATCTGTCCGTGAATACATTGAGCGGTTCAGAAATCTGTCTCTGATGTGCCCAACAGGGATGCCATTACCCATGCTCTTACAGACATGCAGGCACAACTTCTTAGACCAAGTGGAAATTCGCATGGGGGCTGTCAAAGCCCATACTTGGAAGAAATTGGTCGAACAAGCTGAGATAGCCGAGAAATCGGCTAAGAAGTTTGAGCCATCCGCCCCTAGAAGCAAATGGGGCGCGAACAACAAAGGGCGTAGCGATCTCCCACAGTCTTCCCAAGCTAAAGGGAAGGAGATTATGTCCGTCGAGCTGACCGGGGACATGCAGTCAAAGGCCAAGAAGAGCGGCGTCAACAGCCAAGAGCCCAAGTTTCCTCCAAAGCAGTACTCCTTCAGAGATGATCAGGTGGTCACGATATTCCATCTGCTCCACAAAGGGAACAAAATGAAGCTACCGGATGCTCGGCGTCCCAATGAGATAGGGCGTACAAACGACCCTAAATACTGCCTCTACCACAGGATGATCCACCATCCTACTGACAAGTGCTATGTTCTCAAGGATAGAATTCAAGCCTTGGTCGACGCCGGAGTCCTCACATTGAAGACGGAACAGAAGAAGGTCACTGCCAATATGGTGACTCTTGAGTTCGGCACTACCCAGAAGGTCACAGTTCCCAACGGGACCTATTCAGCCCCGGCGCCGCGGTTGGAAGTCAAGCATCCTCCAGCCATGACTCAATGCAACAAGGGTCTCGTCCCTTTAACATTGGAGACAGGGGAAGTTATGTGGATACACCCTGACCTCGTCCAAGACGTGCAGCGGACGTCGAAGAACTCCAGCAAAAAGGGCAAGTCCTGCAATGTCATCTCTGTCCTGCCAGATGATGACAACCTTACTTCGGCTTCCCTCAGTGATTCAGAAGGAGAGAAGCATGCCTGTACAACGCAGGCAGATGCGCCTCAACAGACGGTCACCCGGTCTGGAAAATCATACTTAAGGCAGTATGACAAGTCTACTGACGAGATACAACAGCAAACGACGTCAGTGCCAATGCCGGCATCCGCTCCAGTCCTGACCAAAGGGAAGGAGAAACCTAAGGAGGTGCGGTTCGACCATGTGTTGAAGAAACCGCCAGGCCAAGGGTTAGCCACGCCCTTTCGCTTTGATATATTGGCCCACTTAGCCAATATCCCGGCTCGTATCACAATACACGAGCTCCTTCGTCTCTCTAAAGAGACAAGAGAGGCACTCAGAGATGCGCTGGCCAACTCGGAGTCCTTTCTGACATGCATGCCTGAGGTTCCTGGTGATGAGATGCGACCTTCCTGCTCAGAGTGCCATCACGCACAATCCAAGGTGCCTGCTATTACCTTTACGGCGGAAGATATGCTTCTCAAAGACAACAAGCATGATCGACCTCTGTACTATACCGGATATATCGGTTCAACATGCATTGAAAGAGTACAAGTCGATCTGGGGTCTGCACTCAGCATCATCCCCAAAAGGCTCCTCTATTTCCTCGGCATACCATTGTACAGGTTGTCCGCAACCACCACTACAATATATGGTTTCAACGCCGGGAGCAGCCATCCGCTTGGAAAGATTCGGCTCCGCTGCAGAATCGGGAGCTTGAAGTCAGAAGTGACGTGCTATGTCATTGACGCTGACACATCATATAACTTGCTGCTAGGAAGACCCTGAATCCATGCCAACTGGATCGTTCCTTCCACCCTCCACCAATGCTTCAAATATGTTGAAGATGATGCGACAGTACGAACTGTCTTCGCTGAAAAGCAACCCTTCAAGGGGGTGGAAAACTACTTCACCGACGCCCTCCTGTATCAAGAGGCCGACGGAACGCCTGCAGAGCCATTGCCAGACGATGATGAAAGTGGCAATGAGGCGGATTCAGAATCCGAAACAGGCATGCCAGCCATTTTGATTGGCGAACCAATTACAGCATGTTTCCTCAATGACCCCCAATGTAATATCCCTTCTGATGAAGAGGGAGAATGGGTAATTAATGATAGTATCTCTTTTGGTTATTCTGCGAGTATTGGGTCAATTAAATCCATCATAGAGGGCTCTCTGCACATGCCCGTACATGAGCCAAGTTCGGCTACTACATCTGTGGAGGTTATAGAAGGGGCCACGCTGGTAATCCCTCCATCCAAACAAGGTCAGTTGCCGATAATCTTCGGTAGAACCCAGCCACGGGGACCTGCAGCTACAGAGTCAAGCTCGGACTCAGAAACCCCACAGTTCTTCCATTATGCGCAACCGGCACGCCATATTATGGAGAAGATGGGATATGACTTGAAGCAGGCAGGCGGCCTGAACTTCGAAAAAGGAAGACGCGGTCTAACGCGTAATGCTGTCCCGAAAGGGAAACCTGCAAGTTACTATGATAGTACACGCAGGGGGTTGGGTTATGTTACACCTACATCATCAGTAACGGTTCAAGTCAAACACGACGAACCAATTCCATCACAGTCGGACTCATCTGCCGAGTGGGACTCTGACATCAGCATAGGAGGAATGTTCAACGGCCTCACTGTGAATATGACTTCAGGCAGTCAATTGGAACCTGCGGAAGCTGCTGATGAGGATCCTTGGGCCCAGCAATTAAGTCTCCAATGGGAAAAGCGGTTCGAGCTGCGCGAGCCACCTACCGAAGACAAGGTGATCCAGGTCAACTTGGGTAGTCAAGATCACCCCAAGCCTATTTTCATAAGTGAAAGCTTATCACTCATCGAAAAGGAAGAATTGATAATGCTCGTAAAAGAGTATACAGATGTCTTCGCCTGGAGCTATGAATACATGCCTGGACTTGATCCACAGGTCGCTATGCACCGTCTAAACATCAAGAACGACGTTAAGCCAGTCAAGCAGCAACAACATCGGTTCCGCCCAAATATCATGGAGGCTATTAAAGCCGAAGTTCATAAGCTCATTGCTTGTGGCTTCATCCGGGAGGAACAACATCCAGACTGGGTAGCTAACATCGTCCCCGTCCTCAAAAAGAACGGGAAAATACGGATCTGCATCGACTACCGTGATCTCAATATGGCTTGTCCCAAAGATGAATTCCCACTGCCGATTACTGATGTCATGATCGACAACACATGCGGGTTCGAGAGGATGTCTTTCATGGACGGCTTCTCAGGGTACAACCAGATCAAGATGTATCCTGATGACGAGAAGCATACTTCTTTCCGAACGCCATTGGGGGTATACTGCTACACTGTAATGCCCTTCGGACTGAAGAACGCCGGAGCAACCTACCAGCGGGCGATGAGCATGATCTTCCGCGACCATCTCCGAAAGACGGTGGAATGCTATGTTGACGACATTGCCGTCAAAAGCCGCAGCAAAAATGAACATCTTCGCGATCTGAGAACGATGTTCGACATAATGCGGGCTCATCAGCTGAAAATGAACCCGACAAAATCCTTCTTAGGAGTATCCAGCGGCAAATTCCTTGGGTTCATTGTCACATCAAAAGGGATCCATCTGGACCCAGACAAAGTCAAAGCCATCCAGGACATGCATCCACCAAGGAACCTCAAAGAGCTCCGAGGCTTGCAAGGCAGATTAGCCTACATCAGAAGATTCATAGCAAATCTTTCGGGCCGTTGCCAGCCCTTTACCCGTCTCATGAAAAAGGGTACTGCCTTCATATGGGACCAAGCTTGTCAAGAAGCCTATGAAGACATTAAGAGGTATCTCACAAAACCTCCGGTCTTAGTGGCCCCTACATCAGGGAAACCATTCTTGCTTTATGTAAAAGCTCTGGACTATTCCCTCGGTGCCCTCCTCGCTCAGAAGGACGACAATGGCCATGAGCAGGCCATTTATTATCTGAGCAGGACTCTCATAGGAGCGGAATCTCGCTACAATCCTATTGAGAAAGTGTGTTTAGCTCTCGTCTTCGCTGTCCAGAAGACACGACATTATTTGGTTGGCCAAACCATACATGTCATCTCCAGGGTGAACCCTTTACGTCTTCTCATGACGAAACCAGGGTCGCTGAATTCAAGGTTGGCTAAATGGGCACTTCTGTTGTCTCAATACGACATGACCTTTACTCCTCAGAAGGCAGTTAAAGGCCAGGCCCTTGCAGAATTCTTAGCTGCTCACCCAGTTCCAGAACATTCAAAACTTCACGAAGACATCCCTGATGAAGTCTTCGAGTCTAATGCAACCTCAGCAGAGAAAGTGTGGCAGATGTTCTTCGATGGAGCATCGCGGATGGGCCCCAAAGGGAAGATTATTGCCGGAGTGGGGGTTGTGTTCATCTCCCCACAGGATCATATCCTTCCCAGAGCATTCTCCTTGACAGAATCATGTTCTAATAATGTAGCGGAATACAATGCTCTGCTCATCGGCCTCCAGCTCGCCCATGGAATGGGGGTACGCTACCTTGAAGCTTACGGCGATTCAAAGCTGGTCATCAGTCAAGTCAAAGGCGAATATGAAGTCCGCCATGACGACTTGGTGCCTTATTATCATACAGCCATCGAATTGGCTAGCTTATTTGAAGGCTTCTACATCGGGCATGTGTCCCGATCTCAAAATACCAAGGCGGATGCTCTCGCTGCATTAGCGACAACGCTAGCCTTACCGGCCGACACCGAGTATCACCTCACAGTCGCAACCCGGCATCTCGTATGCTCCAAGCATATGCTAAGGACCCAAGAGGTCCATAATATCTCCGTGGGTCTTGAGCCGAGGGATTGGCGCTTCCCTCTCATTGACTACGCTCTACACGGTCTGCTTCCAGACGATCCCAAAGAAGCGGCGTCCATCAGACGAAGGTCGCTCCGTTTCCACTATGATCCCACCTTGAAGACACTCTACCGTCGTTCATATGACGGTGTCCTCCTCCGTTGTCTCTCTCATTCAGAGGCACAGGAAGTGCTTAAAGAAGCACATGATGGCATTTGTGGAGCTCACCAGCCGGGTCCAAAGCTTAAAGACAGGCTGCACAGACTTGGGTACTACTGGCCGACCATGATGGCCGATGCCACCCAATATGCACGAAGGTGTAAGGCGTGCCAGGTCCATGCAGACTTCATACACCAACCTTCAGAGTTGCTCCACCCTACTGTTGCTTCATGGCCATTTGAAGCATGGGGAATCGATGTCGTAGGGCCAATCAGTCCCTCTTCGGCAAGAGGTCACCGGTTTATCCTGGCAATAACCGATTACTTCTCAAAATGGGCAGAGGCCACACCGTTGGCCGAAGTTAAAACCTCCAATCTGGTTAGCTTCATCAAACACCATGTCATCCATCGATTTGGTGTATCCAGACGGATCATCCATGACAATGGTCCCCAATTCGTAAGCCAAGGGTTCTATCGGTTCTGCGATAAATACCGAATTCAGAATGTGGCTTCAACCGCCTACAATCCTGCCGCCAACGGCTTGGCAGAGGCATTTAACAAGACGATCATCAAGCTGCTCAAGAAGTTCGTCTCCTCGAACAAGCGAGATTGGGACGAAAAGCTCGGTGAATGCCTTTGGGCCTACCGGACTACGGTTCGGACACCGACAGGCAATACGCCTTTTTCCCTGGTATATGGGTGCGAAGCGGTCATCCCATTGGAAATCCAGGTGCCATCATTGCGGGTAGCCTTGACTACTAAGATGACATCAGAAGACAATGATCGCTTGCGTCTTCAAGAGCTCGAAGCCCTGGACGAGAAGCGGCTGCAAGCTCAGCAACACATCGAGCTATATCAGGCTCGGATGTCAAAAGCCTTCAATAAGAAGGTTAAGCAAAGAACCTTCCAGAAAGGAGATCTGGTCTTAGCCGTCAGACGACCGATGATTATGACGCACAAGACCAAAGGCAAATTTCAGCCTAAATGGGAAGGACCGTTTGTGATAGAGACAGTCTATTCAAACGGAGCATACCGCCTTACAACTGCAGATGGCGACCTCCTCATGATGCCAATCAATGGCAAATTCTTAAAGAAATACTATCCTTAATCAAGGATCTTGCTCTCGATCATGTTAACATTACACCTCTGATCGAGATCCGCGCGTCCGGAATGCGCACAAAGAGAGCCTCTCTCTTTCTCCAAGCATATCAAACCTGTTGGTAGCTGGGGGTTTGCTTAAAATCCCAAGGGACCTGCTCCCACTTGATTCCCTCTCCAGAATCACTTACCAATTCTCATCCATAGAATGGTAAGACCACATATTCCGCTGTTACGTTAACATTAAACCTATGACAGCAGTCCCCTCATTTCTCCTCATGAGAGCGAGACCTCCAAAATCACCTACCAATTCTCATCCATAGAATGGTAGGACCACATATATATCTCGCTGTTACGTTAACATTAAACCTATGACAGTGATTCCCTCGTTTCTCCCCGTGAAAACGAGACTTTTCCCAAACTCCATTGCAATTTTGAAACTTAGTGGCGTCTCAATTGGCTACGTCATTGCGACCTCTGAACCAGCAGACAGCTAAGTCTCAACCCCGAGCCCTGTTGACATTTACAAAAGACAGGTCTTGATACTCGTTGACATTTACAAAAGACGAGTATCACCAACCTTGAGCTTGGTGGCGTCTCAATCGGTTATGTCATTGCGACCTCTGAACCAGCAGACAGCCAAGTTTAAATTTCGAGCTTGTTGACATTTACAAAAGACAAGTCTCAACCTTGAGCCTGTTGACATTTACAAAAGACAGGTCTCGATACTCGTTGACATTTACAAAAGACGAGTATCACCTATTTTGAAGCCTGGTGGCTTCTCAACCAGTTATGTCATTGCGACCTCTGAACTGGCAGATAGCCAAGTTTCATCTACTATTGAGCTTAGTGGCGTCTCAATTGGTTACGTCATTGCGACCTCTGAACCAGCAGACAGCTAAGTCTCAATCCCGAGTCCTGTTGACATTTACAAAAGATAGGTCTCGATATTTGTCGACATCTACAAAAGACAAGTATCACTCATTTTTGAAGCTTGGTGGCTTCTCAACCAGTTATGTCATTGCGACCTCTGAACTGGCAGATAGCCAAGTTTCATCTACCATTGAACTTAGCGGCGTCTCAATTGGTTATGTCATTGCGACCTCTGAACCAGCAGACAGCTAAGTCTCAATCTCGATGCTTGCTGACATTTACAAAAGGCAAGTATCTCCCCTTTTAGCCCCGCAAAGGGCTGACCTCGAGACTGGCAACGTCCCATTCGGTTATGTCATTGCGACCTCTGAACCAACAGACAGCCATGCCTCATTATCCAAACACCAAAGACGACAAAAGAAAGAATTTTTATTAAATTCCAAAAGGATGGGATACATGGAGGAGCCTATAGGCGTACATGATAAGATCGGATCCGATCTCCGAGCGAAGCTAGCCTCGCCCTCCTGTCATCAGCAGCCTGGGCCAGCGCCTGTGATCTTAGCTCGGCCTCATCGAAGTCCACCGCCTGAGCCAGACGAGCCTCGACCTCCGCCAAAGTCGCCCTCTGTGACGACTTCTGCTCCGCCAGTTCCTCACTTTGAGCCCTGAGCTGCTTAAGCTGCGCAGACTCTTCATGACGCATCTGTGTAGCTTTGGATAAGAGGAGATTTGCCTTCCGGATCATCTCTTCGGCCCTCTTAACCTTATCTTCGGCGTCAAGAAGAGCACTGGTGGAAGCGTCAATTGCACTCCCAACCTCTGCTTGCTCTGTCTCCAAGGACTTCAAGTCAGAGGAGATAGCCTCAGCAGCCTCTTGAGCGGCAAGCTGAGCCTCCCGCCTTTGGGCGACAAGACGTGTGAGCCGTTCATCAGCCAAAGACGCTGCGTCTGAACGATGAATATGGCGCCACTCCTCCACGTCCTTCTCAAGGTCATCTATCAGGAGCTCTAGAGCAGCAGCTTGATGGTACCCCTCAAAGTCCCGGATACACTCAATGCCACGGGAGAGGACCATCTTCAGCTTCGAGAATGGCACAGGCGAGCCCTTCAAGACTAGACCGATAGTCTGCTCCAAACTGTTATAGAAGCTGTTGACCAGATTACCGATGAAGTCATTCTCAGCTTCATCAACCCTTGAGACAACCTCGGAGCCATCTACCAACTCGGTCGACGCCGCCGCAGAAGAAGAAGCGGGAACATTGACAGCAGCAGGGCAAGCCAAAGGTGACCTCGGCGGAGTCCTCAGCGACACCAGCACGCCAGCCACCGTGGAGGAAGGACTGGCAACCACCTCCTGAACAGCAGGCTCGACAATCAAAGTCGGGAAACTAGGGTCCGCGATCACCCTCAGCCCCGCACTGGGCAAAATTGCCGGCACCTCACTCGTTGATGTGATTGGGAGTGAGGATACCTCCGGGACTGCCGCCACTTCAGCCTCTCGCCTTTCAGCTGACGTGGGCTGATAAGAAGGCAAGTCGCCATACAACACGTCCAACATGGCAACATCCGCCGCGGACGAAGCACTCAACCCACCCTCTGACCTTCCAGGGGAAGTCTCCGGCTCCTTCAAAGCCGACGCATCTTGAGGCCGAACACCTGCAACAAAGCCATGATCAAAAAGCGGATGCAGTAAACAAGGGTCTGCTCAAAAGGTCGTCATTTTACCAAAGGCTGATGTTACTTCGTCAGCCTCATCAGTCTCTAGGGGTTCAATCGCAAAGTTCTTGCCAGAATCAACGCGGATAGCCGGCCTGCTCGCCGATTCCTCTGCAGACCACCCGGTAGAGCTGGATGCCATAGGACTTCCTTTAGAAGTCCCAGCGCCCGACGGGCCAATGTCGGCCGCATCACCTCCAGATTCTTCCGAGCGAGCAAAGAAACCAGCTGCAGTTCCATAAGAGAATAGAGGATCATACTGGTCCCCTTGCTCCCCATGCTCCTCAGCTCCTGCAAAAAGCGAATGATGAGTTATTTAAAGTGCGCTGAAGGTATATTAGATGGGGCCAATCTTACCAGTAGTCGGTTCAGCAACCGACGGCTCAGTCACTAATGGAGCAGCAGAAGGAGGCGCAGCAGAGGGCTCACCCTCTATCACGATGGTAGGAGTCTGGCGACGGGGCCTTTTCGCCGACAACTTCCTACGGGATCCACTCCCACGCTTCCTTTTGAAGTGGACATCAGAGTCCTCTTCTTCCACTTCCTCCACATGTTGTGAGGGAGCTGTCCCCACTACACCAGACCCGGCTTCACGAGTATCAGCTTCATGGGCATCAGCCCTTGTCCCTGCCTCGAAGCAAGGGCTCCCCGCATCAGAAGCCCCGCTGTCATCTACAGCGATGAACTCCTCTATGCCAGGAACACGGACTCGTTTGCCCTCCATCTTATCAGAAGCCTTCTGCCTCATCCGATGAGAAATTAACTTCACACCCGAACGGTTGGCATTAAACCTAGCAGGTGTGGAGTTCGAAGCCGCATACCATTGGCAGAAACACAGGGTCGTCCAAAGGCCGGGATCCCTCAGCGGCGTGCGTAGCCACGCTCCAGTGCCATCCGCGGTAAAGAACCGCCAAGCACGAGCCCCATCAATGAGGCTCCCCATGAAAGCCAGGTCCGGGTTGGGGTTGCCCACATACAACTGGTCATACCCAAATTGGCGGGCAAACCGGCTTGGGACGTAGGGCTCTAGGTAGCAGGTATCCCCACACCTGTACAACAAATGCGAGGGCCAAATACAGACCAGCCACTCAAAAACACCCCGACTCATGGGAGACCGACCTGACTCCACATCATGGAATTCCTCGTTGTATCCTGCACCCCGCAGGCGAGGAAAACAACGGAACAGGCTATAGGCGTCATAACGACGCACTAACTTACGGGCCTCGGCCACATAAGTTTTCTGCCACGAACGGCCTTCAAAGCGACGGAGAAGCGCCGTTTGAACACCCTGCGGAGGGTCTTCCCCAGCTCCAATCAAACTGGGGCAGTGCAAAGCGAACCACGCCATCAAGTAGGTGTACGGTAAACCTACCCTAGGATTGGGTCCGTCACAAGGCAGGACGGCACCCTTCCCTCGCCTTGACGCCATTGGCCTGCAGAAAGCCTCCGTCAGTGCACGAAGGCCCCTCTGAATACAACACACCATGGCCGGGAGATGACCCAGACGGTGGCCATGAACCAAGCGGACGGCAGGCAGCAGCACAGTCGGGTGGACGATGTCACCCGAAGAAGAAGGCACGACACATTTCTTTAACCAGATGGTTAAGAAGCCGGCCAGCAACGCCTTGCGAGACATAGGCCGACGGGCCTGATGGTGAAAGCTCCGAAGAACATCACCCTTCTCGAAAGGACCGTCATCTTCTGCCACGACGATGTCCTTTTCAGCATGCACCTCCATCCGTGCCAAGATGTCTTCTTCAGCAACTCCGCAATGAACTGCCTCAGGCGCACTAGTCATATCCGGGAACAAGTAGTTCCCCCAGCTCTTCAAGCTCTTCGAGCTACCTTTGCCACCAGTGTGGATGCTGGAGCAGATATGCAAATGACACATCAATTCCCGATATGTCTCGAGCAGAGCAGGCTCCTGCTTCTCCAGAATAGCCAACTCCGCCTCACAGGGAAAGTACTCTTCGTATGGAAGAGACCCGAAGGGTAAAGCAGAGATCTCCCGCATCTCGTGCAGGGCCATGCCCAACTCACCAACTGGGGTGAAGAAAGTCCCTGAGGGCGGGCAATACAACTCAAGGATGGCGTAGAAGCACGCCACCTTCATCTCGATGCCGTAGCAGATCGCCCTGACGGCCTCATGGAGGTTTAACCTCTCTAAGTCCCCCTCAAAATGGGTGAGAATATAGTTGGTCAACTCCGCCCACCACGATCTAGGAGGGTGGACCCAATCGGGAGTCCTGAAATCGGTGGCGGGGTAGTTCCCGTCAACTTCGCAGAACTGAGTGCCAAAGGTCGGCGCCGCAGCTGGGTTCTCTCCTACTGGAAGGTCCCGCGATACCTTCCCAGGGTATAGCCCCATTAAGCTACGAGGAGGGCCCGCCCTCGAATAGCCAGACTGAAAGGTCAATCTCCCAACATGGACAGACTCGGCGTTTAGGCTCACGCCCCACGCCATCTTCCGAGCCTGAGTCACGCTCGCGAAGGAAGACAAAGCAAAATGCCGCTTAGTGGACGGGAGATAGAATCTCTCGCCGTCCAACTGGAAGATCCACTGGCCTTCGCCGGCCTGCAGCTGGCGATCGGAATCTGGTGCAACATCCCCGAACATGAAGTCAGGCTTTCTGTAAGCCTGACGGTCGATATCTTCAAGTGGAGCCGTAGTCAAGATGCTCCGCATGGCCTGCGGACGACCGTCCTGGATGAGCGTATCCCATACAAGGGAGCTCGGCTCACTGAACAATGAAGCCTGCCCATAGAACTGCAAGCTGATGCTTCCGCCTGCTCGACTGGCTACACCAAACAGACTGTTCTGGAGGCCGGAGGCGTAATGTACTGCAAAAACAGAAATGAGCTATGATTAGTTCACCAATCAAGTGGATACGAAAGCATAAAAATTCACTAAGGCATAGCCTCGCCCAGCAAGCAGGGCCTGCAAGGCGATAGCTTTGAAAAAGCTTCACTTCATGGATAAGACTGCATCTTTGCAGAAAATATCCAAAGCGCCAACTTCGCTTAAAGCAGGAAGTGACATAGCCCTAAGGGCTGACGTCATCAAAGGGGCATTATGGTCAAAAGTCATTGTGACTGAGAGGACCTATTCAAGTCCTTTCCTCAAACAGTACGGAGATGGCCCAAGTTATGGCTTCGTGCGAAAGCCCAAAGAAGAACTGTTCAGTTCTCACTTCCCTGGTGCAAGGAAAATAGGGAAGTTCAGGGAAACGAGTTCCCTAATGAGGATAAATCCCATTCGATCATCCTAAATAGCCAAATGACCGGCTCCAAAGGAAAGAGACCTAGGTCTCCAATCAGACAGGAAAATTCCTTACCAGTGACTGGTCGCTCGATGACCGAAGGAGGAAGGCCCTCCGCCGCACAAGTCGGCACTTCTTTTCCCGCTCGTCTCTTGGGCGCCATTGAAGAGTTGTTAGAGTCCTCAAAGATCTCTGAATGAAAGGGAGGAAGAAGAGGAAGAGATAGAAAGTTCTCTGAAAAAAAAAGGGAGACCTTTCCATGTTCAGCCCGATCGGGCTTTTATAGGCCAATCAGCGCCTGAAACGAGGCCTCGAAAAAAGGCCCATGCCGCCGTTTCGAATTAATTCGAAACAGCGCCCGAAGCGCCTTCCCGAGAAGCGCCGGTTCAACTCTATTAAGAGTTAAACTTCGCACTAGTGCAAAAGTGCGGACTTCGCACAGTCCTTCAAGGGCTTCGCTGAAAGGCCTACCTTAGCCCTCTAAAAAGCGTGCTGCTCACGATACACACCAGTCTCGCGAAGATCATTCGAAAGAAGGACTATGTCCTCAGCTCCGCACACAGTTTAGCCCAGCTATGGCCAAACTCTCAGTGAAAGTAAGCAAAAATCAGATGATCAGACGATGAACTTTCATTGATTCAAAAGCAAGGGTACATTTGATATTACATCAAAGCTGTGTTTCATATAACACACCAAGTTGCCTAACAAGGTAATTCGCATAAAAGGCATACAAGCGGTTTTATCTGCTCCCAGGCCAGACCAACGGGACAGGAAGGGCCCTCCTCCTGCATAAGGCTGTAATCAGTGGTGCCGTAAGGACACGGTCATTTTTCTCCACAAAAATGGCAGATCTTGCCAGACCATTTTGTTGAAGCCTGGCAATAAAAACCTATCGCCGCCAACACGATAGATCACGTATAATGGGAATTGGCACTGGTACCAGTGATCTAACAGGTGCGATGCCCGCGTTCCCGAAATGGATCGCCCCCAAAGGCCACCAAAGTTGAAAGTCGGCAATGATGCCGGAGATCCCACAGGCGACGCCCGGTATCTTGAAACGGATCCTCTCCGATAAAGGCGGCGGCCAGCCTCACCTCAGAACGAATCATCTCGGATAAGAGGCTGCCAACAGCCCCTGGGACGCGCATTCGCTGCCCCGAATTGTTCCTCCTGCTTAAAAGTAAAGCTTCAACCGGGGAAGCATAAGGCGATTTCATGGTTTCTTTCATCAAGTTACCAGACTGGCAAGCATAGCTCACTGCAAGGCAAATTGGAGCAAGTTAGCAATCAAGCACAGAAAGAGCTGCAAAAATATTAAGTCAGATTCTTCAGCGGCAAAGCGATCCGACTTCAGCAGAGGACAAGCTCCGCCTGCACAGCAACTAATGGACTAGCTCAGCAAACGCCAAGTCCTAGCCTCACCTCTATGGCAAAGTCAGACACAGTCTCAACATTCACCAATATGGCAAGACTGGCTCAACCTTTGAAGAGACCAAGTTCCAAGTTCTGCCTGCGCAGCGGACTCAACTTGCAATGATCTTTCTGTGATCAAGTCAGAATGATAGCTTCACTGGGAAGCTATGCTAAAATCTTTCTCTGCAGATCAGCCAAGTGCAAGATGAGGATCGAGGGAAGTTAATCCCTAAAGCAGCTGTCAAAGTTAAATCAAGGGAGATGAGTTCCCTAAAGCGGTGAAGTCTTTGAATGATCAAGACTTACTGGTCCTTGGCAGGTTAGACAACCAGAGTGGGTTTTCCCACTAATTCAGAGATCTGAGTATCTCTCACAACCAAGAGAAGAGAAGAAAGGCAAAACATTTCTCTTCAGAGGACCTCGAGTGTCCTATTTATAGGCCCCGTGGCCTGAGCGCAACCACCCCAAGCGTGGAAGCACGAGCGCATTCAAGGCATTTATTGCGCCTTAATGGAAGGGACGGTCTTCCCTTGGAACCGTGCAAAGGGAGAAAACGTCTCCCTCATAAAAGGCACTTATGGCGCCTTGAATAAAGGGAATATCCTCCCTTGGAAACGTGCAAATCGGAGAACATCTCTCTCGATCAGTGCGAAAGAAGGAATGATCCTCCTCGTAACCGCCCCACGGCAGTTGGCTTTGAAAAGGCAACAGGAGTTCCAAAGCGAACTTATTTCTTGGAAGCCCAGATGCGGAGCTACCCCGACGCGAAGCTACTCGCGAACCAGTACAATTCTTTGGTGAATTCATCCCAAAGCAGGATTCAAAGCGAAGCTGAACTCAACCACCATGGCGACGTTCATACTCCACATACCATCACAGTAGTTCAAAGTGTTTCGGAGTCTGAGCTATTGCAGACTCTCGAAAACTTTGAAGGGGGTCTTGTTGACACTTAAAAAAGACAAGATTCTCATTGGTCCGAACGATGTCTAAACTTGTTGACATTTACAAAAGACAAGGGACAGACGAGCTGAAGACCAGTTTTCACCCACCTCCAAGGGACAAGGAAGCGGTTTGGACTCCACTGATCCAGCAAGCAGAACAGTGAACCCGGATTGTTTCTAAACAGACCTCAGCAGGTCTAAGATGCTAGCATTTAGCATTACATTAGCCCAAGGAGATAGCCTCGTTTGAGAGGCTAGCATCATCCAGAGCATCGCCAGGAAGCTAACTGATAACTTCGCCGAAAACCCTCTTTTCGGACTTCGCTAAGGATTGCCTTTAGCTCCGCTATGAGCTTCAAAGCGGGCAGCTCCGCTATCAGCCTGCTATGGTCAACCTTTGACCAATCAAAATCTCCTGATGAGTGTAACACCCCGTTCCTGGAATACGTACTTAGTTGCGTATTCAGATTTCTCGATCGTATTTTTCAATTTGCTCTTGTATTTATTCTGTATTATGAATTCTTTATACGATTGTTTTGTCTTGGATTTGGATTCGTGGATTCGGAGTCAACCTTAGTTTGAACCGAAGGCCCGATCTCAGAGTATTACTCGGTTTGGACATTTTGGTATTCCGATTTGATCGATTTTAGTTTTAAATGTCATTTTCCAATATTCTAGATTTTGTATGATTTTCTGGAATTTTCCGGAATTAAGTTGAAAATCTTCAAAACCGGTATCGGCCAGTATCGTTGACCGATTCCCGGATTTTTAATTTACAAACGGTTTGGAATTACCAAAAGTGTCTTTAGACATTATTTCTTAAAATCCTATTTTCTATCCAAATGCATTTTCTGGGATTTATCAGATTTTATTAAAACCCGGCCAATCCGGTGTAGACCGAGATTGACGGTTGACCTTATGATTTTTATCTTGAAAATAAGATTAAATCTTTGAAAATCGATTTCACCAAAAATCATTTTCTAATATTTATGATTTTGAGAATTTTGGGAAACTTTCCGAACTACTTCATTTTTGGGCTTTTCCGGTGTTTTCCCAGTTACGAGGAGATTGTCCTGTATATTCCACTCTGTCTTTTCCCATTTTCTCTCTCCTTCCTTAAACGCGGATCTCACCAACCTGGGATTCCGCATTTATTGTGAAGATCCTCCCCATTCCGCATTTAATGCACTTCAGATCAAATCCCATCAATTCATCATGACTTTCTCTCTCCTCTTTGAAACGCAGTTTTTGGCTTTCCCTAAACGCGGCTTAATCCCTGCGTTTAACCCATTCGGCCCAAACGCAGGTGAGGGCTGCGTTTGAGTGGAGGAAATGCAAGATTCTCCTTCTTTATTGCTTTTGTCTTATATGGTATGCAACACCATTATGATATCCCCTTTTCTCTCTCTTCATTAATTCCTTCTCTTCCAATTGTCATTTCCAAGACACCCCACTCCTTTCTCTTCATTACTACAACCGGCCAAGTGGCCAAGAGTGATTTCATAACCCCAATTTTGCAAAAACACCCTTCCCTTTATTTATTTACATCACTTCACAAACTCAACTCCTATAAATACCCCCTCTCCTTCTCTTTCTCTTCATTTTACTTCTTCTTCTTCTTCTTTGCTTCCTGCAGCCTCCAACAGAGAAGCCACCAAGAGAGAGAGCTCCTCCTCTTGCTTCCTTTGTCCACCATCTCCACCTCCATATACACCACTTTAACCACCACCAAGTACGCCACCTTCAACCTCTCTCCATCACTCTGTGAGACCGGCCACTCCTTGGGATTTTGGCCGCGTTCTTCTCCGTTGACAAACTTGAAACCGGCCACTCCTTTTGGATTGGGGCCGTGTTTCTTCTCCGGCGGCAAAACTTAGGGTCGGTGCCCTCCTTTTGGATTGGGACCGAGCTTCCCTTCGTTGGACGCAGCAAAGATCTTGATAGGCGAGTAATCTCGTATCCGCTTGCCTTCTTACGCGAGTGTTTTTCCTCGCCAAAAACTTGATTAACTTGTAGTTTATCAACATAAGATCACAACTCTTAAAAGCTGTTACTGCTCACTGTTTCCCAGTATTAGTCGACTTGCCCAAATCACAAGTCGACTAACTCCTTGAAACGCAGCCTGGTTATTCTGGAACGCACCTTATTAGTCGACTAATCCTTTGTGCCAGTCGACTAACCTTTACTGGAACGCGTCCTTTTCCTGGAACGCTGCCTACTCTTTCATCCCTTATTGACCAACTCTTTCTTGTGAGACGCGGGCTTGTGAAACGCGGATTCATGAGACGCGGACTTGTGGCAAGACGCGGGCTTGTGGAACGCGACTTCGTGAGACGCAGTTTTGCGAAACGCAGCATGCTAGTCGACTACCCCTTGCGTCTAGTCGACTAACCCTCTTCTGAAGACGCGATTCTCTGAAACGCGGACTTCTCTAAGTCGACTACCCACTGTTCCAAGTCGACTAACGCAGCTTCCCTGAGACGCGCCCCTTCCCTGAGACGCGCCACTTCCCTGAGACGCGCCACTTTCCTGAGACGCGCCACTTTCTAGAGACGCACCGTTTCTCCGAAACGTAGCTTTCCCAAACGCAGCCTAGCTAGTCGACTTGTCTCTTTGTTATAGTCGACTAACTCCTTGCTTAATCGACTACCCATGAATCCCTAGTCGACTATCTTTAGCTAACTGCTGTGATTGATCACTTCCTTGAATATGGACTTTATCCTCGGGACTTGTATTATTTGTTATGATATTTTCATGACTTGTCACCTGCCTAATATCACCATCCTGTCATGCTATCACTCAACACCCAGCATGATCTATTTGACTTGTGATTATCATGTTTACGGGAATCTTGCCTTGTTATTGTGTATGGAACTAAGTGCCACACAGAGCAAAGTGCCACACTACTCGGTGGGGGCCACCTCTTGAATCTGTGGGGGCCACCTCTAGAATCCATCCCCTCAGAACAAAGTGCCACATGAAACAAAGTGCCACACCATACTCGGTGGGGGCCACCTCTTGAATCTGTGGGGGCCACCTCTTGAATCTGTAGGGCTATTCCTGTTATGACCTGTTATTCCCGTAATCTGATAATATTGATAAGCTACAACTTGCACGGGGAATGGGAGGAAGTGATGGATGCCGGAATGATACCTTGCTTATAGTAAGGGAATAAAATGTTGGCGGTACGTGTTAGTGGGACTTAGGGCCCACAGGAGATTCGTGTTAGGGGACTTTGGGCCTCCAAACTGGTTCCAGGTGTATGGAAACTACTATAAGAAGCTCTATCAGTTCTCCATCTGCTTCCGTTAACAACCCTCGCCTTGCTTATATATGGATGTATGTGTGTTGGGGTATACACCCGGACACATACCCAGATATAGGGATCAGACGAGTAATAATAAGTGCCTGTCATGATTCTTGTTATGATCCCTGTTATGCCTATTATGATTCCTGATATGACTCTTGTTATGATTCCCGTTATGACACCTGTATTGGACTCCTGTTATGATGCCTGTTATGATTCTTGTTATGACTCCCGTTATGTACTCCTGTTATGCCTGTTATGTGTTCCCGTTATGGTTACCTTGTGACTTATGATTGTATGTGCTGGATTACGATGATATGAGATAAAGGTATATGGATGAGGGTTTCCTTGTTTGGATTATTCCTTCGACGTACTAGTCTCATGGAAGCGTGACCTAAGCTTGTGCAATCGGTTTTGCTCGTAATCGGATTTCCTGTTTTATGATGATTATGATATACTTGTTCATGCCTGCTATACTTGTGTTCTAACCCCTGTTTTCTGAACTTGATATCCTTTGTACTTGATATCAATTGTTGTATTCACACTTGTGCTCATCCTGGCTCGCCACCTGGCTTTTGCATTACACTCGCCTGGGGAGTTTCATCTGACTCCCCTGGATTCTCATGTCCAGTTTTGGAGCTTGGAGCGTGTGGATCCTTCCTGTTGCTGATCTGAGTGGCGCAGCGGTAGCGTGGATCTCCAGCCTACCGTCCAGAGCCACGTCCTTCCAGGCCCCCTGTGTGCCTCTCGAGTTTCCTTATAATAAACTCGTGAGTGCCCTTTTGTACTATTCATCCATGTACATCTGCTTGTAATCTCGCAATTGCGCATGTCAGTGATGTAATATTCATGTAATATTGGATCACCTCTGGTGATAACTTTGTAATTGTACTCATGTGTTGGAATGTATAATGCACCACTTGCTTCCGTACTCTGATTCTTGCCTATACTGATGCTTAGCGTATATACGTGAGGGTATTTCTGACCTGCGTATATACGTTGCAGTAACGTCTCCGTACCCGCAGGATCGGGGCGTTACAATGAGATCGGATTCAATCTAATCAAATCCAATCGGGATTCAAATATGGCAGGTGATTGCCGCAATCTCTTGACTCTCTTGAAACGAGTAAGAGGATCAAGGAGAATCTCCCAACAATATGGAAAGGATCAAAACAGATCAACCGACCTGCCAATTCTAGCTCCGCAGAAGCTATCTTAGCCTCGCGGCAAGGCTACTTTCCAGATTTAAACAGATTCGGTTCAATCTGTTTCCATATCTTCAAGGGGACGATTATACCCTTGCTCTCCCTATAAATAGCCCGCCAGGGGTACAAGGAAAGAGAGACAGACACACATATACGAGGAATAAAGGAGAGACGCATGCATACGGGAGGACTCCACAAGCAGAGGCTTCTTCACAAAGCACCGCGCGTTCTCAAATTCAGAGACCTTTTAGAGAATTGCTTTCTCTAATCAGGGTGTTGATACCCTAACATCGTCCTTCTTCTCAAGGAATCTCCGGAACCAGGCGAGAAGGAATTCCTTATTGAAGGCGATTTTGAGAAGCAGCAAGAGGGTTCTACCAACCTTCTGTTCTCTGATTCCCCGAACCAGGCGAGAAGGGAATCTCATCGCTCACATCGTCAAAGGGACAAAGTGGTCGCGCGCTGACCAGACTCCTATCGGCACATTTTCCCAGAATCTCTGAGGAGATCTACTTGTAATCTTTTGAGAATACCTGTAATTTAGCTCCTCAAACTTTTATTTGTAAGTTTTCCCCCTTTGCAAACATAATGGAAAACAGGTGGTAATAGATACAATAGTAATACAAGCACGATAATAATATATAATACATGATATTGTACTAGTGATACCATATAATAAGTATATAATAAGCAGTAGAAATATATAAACATGTAAGCAGTAAAAATATATAAGTAGGTCATCTTTTAATACAATCACTACTTAGCCGGTTATCATCAGGTCAGGTCTATGGTCGTATCCAGTTTATATCATAAATAATGTTGTCTAGTGGTGACGTAATAGAAGTGAACATGCAGATGGGCATAAGCAATATGAATATGCAGGTGGGCATATGCAATATAACCACAATACTATGTTATGCATAGACAGTAATGATGTCTGCATGGAATACAGGAGACAGAATATATGCAATGCAGATTATACATATACATGAGTAGGATGCCACCACAGAATGTATAGCAGGAAACAGGTAAGGTAACAACATATACAGGTAACATGATAACGGCGAAATGATCAGGTACAAGAACATGTACAATTAAACAATAGAATACATGTATCAGGCAAGTCATGTTATTTATACAATAGTAGCAATCAGTATCACCTGGTATTTTAATCAATCTCTTCCAGTGTCCCATACCACTGGTAGTTCATACTGGAGCCCACACTCCAGTCGAACCCATCCGGACATGGCCTACGGGTACCATTATCCAAACGAGAGAGTGACCAAATAATAAGTGTTCCCGACGTTACTATTGTGTATACTATTTTATTATGTTAATTGGAAACCCATGGTCGAGGAGCTCTTATCGGGTAGATGTATCCCGTGCATACCCGGGATCACGGCCTTAAACAAACCCCTGGCTGTTGAGACCAGGGCCCTCCGCTAAGAGGGGAGCATGAATCAAGTAACGAGAGCTCATGGAGCAATTGGTAGGTAGCACTACCGTCCCCTGCAGTGGGAGAACAATATGGATCCAGTACATCACCCGATAAGATCTAATCAACCGTCAAGTCTCCCCCATACCCAAGTTAGCTTTATGATCTAATATGTAAAGTATACAATGTAACAAGAACAATTACAGTGCATGATACATGTAACATGATAACCGGACCTGAGCTCTGTTAATAGCATAGAACAATATAACGGGAAATGGGAATAATAGATGTGGGAGTCCACATGTCGCATATCAACAGCTCTCATGTCCAGTAATGGGGGTAGTCATATCAGTAATAGGAAACAATCATATAACATGAATACGGTAACATGGAACAATAATACATGTAATATGAACGGGGATCTATATGACAAGAATAGAGAAACCATATATGCATGTGTAACGGTGATATGCCGAGAATCCATGTAACGATGATAACAATATATGACATGACAGTATTCCGTGAAGTGGTGCATCTATATATCAGTGGGATGTGAATACGAAATAGTAGCGTGACGTGTCATAGTATGTGTAACGGTGATACATGTACATGAGCTAACAGTGTCCCGTGTGACAGGAGATGTAAGTCACGGTGTGTCGAGGGTATGCATATTAATGTTTAGTCTAACTAGTCAACAAGTCTCTATGTAACAGATGACGTGAATATATAATGCACTGTATGTCAATTCCCGTGTCCGGTATAAGATGGCTATATCATCTACTTGAGTGTTAACTACTTCTAATGATACTAACAAGTACTATCTGATGAATACAGTAGGTACCGCCAAAGGATGAAACAAGATGTCTATTTTAATTATCAATTTAGTGGCTAGTTTTACTTATGAACATTATTAACTTCAGAAATCTCGTTAACTAACCAATCATCCAGATATACCTATACATGGTATAATAACTCAGGTAATCTCTATCGATATGTTTTCATTACAGGGATTTCCCCACAATGACATTTTTAGTAAACAATAATTATAATGATTTACCGATAGTCAAGTTTTATTAATTAAGCAATCAATCACTTTCACTAAACATGGTAAAAATAAAATTTATAAAAGAAAAACACTCACTGACTAGCCATAGGGAGGTAGCTCTCTTTTCCACGATCGCAACGGATCCAGAATCGTCCGAATCGGAGTCCGGATGCTCCAGTTATCGCCCGAAAACTAAATCAGAACAAAAAGGGTTAAATATGTAAATAAAAATATTTCAAACGCAAATACGGAAAAGTACTAGGGGGTTTTCTATAAAATTACCTTTATTGGTTTGGTGCAGGTTTGGGCTCATAACGGGTCGGGTTTGGATCCAATACCCAAACCCATAACTTAAGTTAAATGGGTATTTGGGTTAACGGGTTAACGGGTTGGATTTAATGGGTTTTGGGTTTAAACCCATTAGAAGAAGAAAGAGGGAACGAGAGAAAGGGGTGGCAGCGGCTGGCGGCGGCCAGCCGCGCCTCGCCGGCGTCGCCCTGCCGGCGGCCGGCGGCAACCCCTGGAGAGTGAGAGAGAGGGAGGAGGAGGAAGGGAGGATGGGCTTCGAGAAGGTGGAGGACGACTCTCTGATAATCGACGGTGGGCTAAAGGCCGCCGATCGAGGGTCATCCTTGTCCCTGTCCTCGGCTCGCCGGAACTGATCCATGGTGGGGATTGGATCACAAAGGTGAGAGCTTTTTGGGATTTTTAGTGACCCATGCGGGATTTGGTAGAAAAGGTGAGAGCTTACTCCTCTGTTTGGGTTCTAAAGCTTCAGAGAACCCAAACCCAGGTGCCTGCACAGAGTGAGCGAGCGCGAGAGAGAGAGATTAGAGAGTTGAAAATGGTTAATTAGAGAGAGGGAAAGAGTAAATGTGAGAGATTTAAGAGAAAGAGAGTGTGTGGGAGAGATTATTAAGGGGGAAAAGAAGAGAGAGAGAAGGCGGTGGATGGGTTAGGCGGTGGGAGAACTGTGTAGAAGAAGGAAGAAGAAAAGAAAAGAAAAGAAAAGAAAAAGAAAGATTAAATAAAATATTATATTATTATTATATTGGCCCAAAATTCGACTAGTCCCGAACGATTGCCAAAAATTACAAAAATTAGGGAATATTATCCTGAGACGTAGTATGAAAACGGTTTGGCAAAATTCAATCTGGTTTGCCAATTAAAAATCCTGGAGTGTTTCGCCGATACTAGGCGACACCGGTTTGGTCGGATTTTCGATAAATTCAGAAAAATCCCCAAAAATACCCTAACGTAGATAATATGATTGTAAGACATATGGTGAAAGCGGATTCTCAAAATACAACTCCGTTTGTGGAATAAAAATCGGAATGCCGATTATCGGTATCGGTCGACCGACTACGGAGATTTTCCAAAATAATCCAGAAAAATTCCAGAAAATCCTGAAAAATTTAACATATTAGAAAATCATTTTTGAAACTGAAATCAGCTTAATCAGACTATCACGTAAGTCAAATCAATTTTGTACGTCGTATCGAGCACTGATACTGTGATACGTACACCAGGGATTAGGGGGTTACATTTCTCCTCACCTTACAAAAAAATTGCGTCCTCGCAATTTCCATTCAGGTGTGAGAACAATATTTTAAACCCCAAAGCCTAAAGGTTACGGGTCCACGACACTTCCGCTGCGCACTCTGAGATATCTAAGGAACTCAAGGTGGATAATTAGTGTAGTGAACTACAACGAATAGAGTGAAAGCAATAGGATGAAGAGAAAGGAAGAAGGAAATTAGATAGTCGGGAATAAAATAGAGTCAAGGAATGAATGGACAAGAACATGGTATTTTTGTACTCGTTGCTGGAATTCCCAAATTCAGATACAGACTAGCTTGAATCTGAATCTGATGTACTGTTGGTATGAGCCCGAGTATTGACCAGGTGGTTACCCACACCGGGTGTCAACCTAAGCTCTGATACCACTATGTAACGCCCCGATCCCAAGGATACAGAGACGTTATGGCGACGTACATACGCGAGGTGAAAACAACCTCAGCGTGCGTTAAGCCTCAGTACAGGGAATCACCTCCACGACACAATGGTTCCAGCAGGAAATAAGTACAAGAATACCTACAGAAAGGGGTCAGTGATCATAACAGATATAAAAACAGGGAGAAATAGGATAACAGAAATAAATTATCAAGATACCTATGAATAGTCTTGATGAGGAGTCGCCGATATGAACCCAATAGACTATATGAGAATACGGTAACTCGACTCTCTAACCTGGGCACGCAAACCCAGGGTCGTCAGAAAGCGACCTAGTGAGTGGTAAAATGAAGGAGGTGGTAAGAGATACAATAGTAATACAAGCACGATAATAATATATAATACATGATGTTGTACTAGTGATACCATATAATAAGTATATAATAAGCAGTAGAAATATATAAACATGTAAGCAGTAAAAATATATAAGTAGGTCATCTTTTAATACAATCACTACTTAGCCGGTTATCATTAGGTCAGGTCTATGGTCGTATCCAGTTTATATCATAAATAATGTTGTCTAGTGGTGACGTAATAGAAGTGAACATGCAGATGGGCAAAAGCAATATGAATATGCAGGTGGGTATATGCAATATAACCAAAGTACTGTGTTGTGCATATACAGTAATGATGTCTGCACGGAATACAGGAGACAGAATATATGCAATGCAGATTATACATGTACATGAGTAGGATGCCACCACAGAATGTATAGCAGGAAACAGGTAAGGTAACAAAATATACAGGTAACATGATAACGGTGAAATGATTAGGTACAGGAACATGTACAACTAAACAATAGAATACATGTATCAGGCAAGTCATGTTATTTATACAATAGTAGCAATCAGTACCACCTGGTATTTTAATTAATCTCTTCCAGTGCCCCATATCACTGGTAGTTCATACTGGAGCCCGCACTCTAGTCGAACCCATCCGGACATGGCCTACGGGTACCATTATCCAAACGAGAGAGTGACCAAATAACAAGTGTTCCCGACGTCACTATTGTGTATACTGTTTTATTATGTTAATTGGAAACCCATGGTCGAGGAGCTCTTATTGGGTAGATGTATCCCGTGCATACCCGGGATCACGGCCTTAAACAAACCCCTGGCTGCTGAGACCTGGGCCCTCCGCTAAGAGGGGAGCATGAATCAAGTAACGAGAGCTCATGGAGCAATTGGTAGGTAGCACTACCGTTCCCTGCAGTGGGAGAACAATATGGATCCAGTACATCACCCGATAAGATCTAATCAACCGTCAAGTCTCCCCCATACCCAAGTTAGCTTTATGATCTGATATGTCAAGTATACAATGTAACAAGAACAATTACAGTGCATGATACATGTAACATGATAACCGGACCTGAGCTCTATTGATAGCATAGAACAATATAACGGGAAACGGGAACAATAGATGTGGGAGTCCACATGTCGCATATCAACAGCTCTCATGTCCAGTAACAGGAAACAATCATATAACATGAATACGGTAACATGGAACAATAATACATGTAATATGAACGGGGATCTATATGACAAGAATAGAGAAACCATACATGCATGTGTAACGGTGATATGCCGAGAATCCATGTAACGATGATAACAATATATGACATGACAGTATTCCGTGAAGTGGTGCATCTATATATCAGTGGGATGTGAATACGAAATAGTAGCGTGACGTGTCATAGTATGTGTAACGGTGATACATGTACATGAGCTAACAGTGTCCCATGTGACAGGAGATGTAAGTCACGGTGTGCCGAGGGTATGCATACTAATGTTTAGTCTAACAAGTCAACAAGTCTCTATGTAACAGATGACGTGAATATATAATGCACTGTATGTCAATTCCCGTGTCCGGTATAAGATGGCTATATCATCTACTTGAGTGTTAACTACTTCTAATGATACTAACGAGTATTATCTGATGAATACAGTAGGTACCACCAAAGGATGAAACAAGATGCTCTATTTTAATTATCAATTTAGTGGCTAGTTTTACTTATGAACATTATTAACTTCAGAAATCTCGTTAACTAACCAATCATCCAGATATACCTATACATGGTATAATAACTCAGGTAATCTCTATCGATATGTTTTCATTATAGGGATTTCCCCACAATGACATTTTTAGTAAACAATAATTATAATGATTTACCGATAGTCAAGTTTTATTAATTAAGTAATCAATCACTTTCACTAAACATGGTAAAAATAAAATTTATAAAAGAAAAGCACTCACAAACTAGCCATGGGGAGGTAACTCTCTTTCCCACGATCGCAACGGATCCAGAATCGTCCGAATCGGAGTCCGGATGCTCCAGTTATCGCCCGAAGACTAAATCAGAACAAAAAGGGTTAAATATGTAAATAAAAATATTTCAAACGCAAATACGGAAAAGTACTAGGGGGTTTTCTATAAAATTACCTTTATTAGGTTTGGATGCGGGTTTGGGCTCATAACGGGTCGGGTTTGGATCCAATACCCAAACTTATAACTTAAGTTAAATGGGTATTTGGGTTAACGGGTTGGATTTAATGGGTTTTGGGTTTAAACCCATTAGAAGAAGAAAGAGGGAACGAGAGAGAGGTGCGGCAGCGGCTGGCGGCGGCCAGCCGCGCCTCGCCGGGGTCGCCCCGCCGGCGGCCGGCGGCAACCCCTGGAGAGCTGGAGAGAGGGAGGAGGAGGAAGGGAGGATGGGCTTTGAGAAGGTGGAGGACGACTCTCTGATAATCGACGGTGGCCTAAAGGCCGCCGATCGAGGGTCGTCCTTATCCCTGTCCTCGGCTCGCTGGAACTGATCCATGGTGGGGATTGGATCACAAAGGTGAGAGCTTTTTGGGATTTTTAGTGACCCATGCGGGATTTGGTAGAAAAGGTGAGGGCTTTCTCCTCTGTTTGGGTTCTAAAGCTTCAGAGAACCCAAACCCAGGTGCCTGCACAGAGTGAGCGAGCACGAGAGAGAGAGATTAGAGAGTTGAAAATGGTTAATTAGAGAGAGGGAAAGAGTAAGTGTGAGAGATTTAAGAGAAAGAGAGTGTGTGGGAAAGATTATTAAGGGGAAAAGGAGAGAGAGAAGGCGGTGGATGGGTTAGGCGGTGGGAGAACTGTGTAGAAGAAGGAAGAAGAAAAGAAAAGAAAAGAAAAGAAAAGGAAAGATTAAATAAAATATTATATTATTATTATATTGGCCCAAAATTCGACTAGTCCCGAACGGTTCCTAAAAATTACAGAAATTAGGGAATATTATCCTGAGATGTAGTATGAAAATGGTTTGGCAAAATTCAATCTGGTTTGCCAATTAAAAATCCCGGAGTGTCTCGCCGATACCGGGCGACACCGGTTTGGTCGGATTTTCGATAAATTCAGAAAAATCCCCAAAAATACCCTAACGTAGATAATACGATTGTAAGACAATGGTGAAAGCAGATTCTCAAAATATAACTCTGTTTATGGAATAAAAATCAGAATGCTGATTATCAGTATCGGTCGACCGACTACGGAGATTTTTCAAAATAATCCAGAAAAATTCCAGAAAATTCTGAAAAATTTAACATATTAGAAAATGATTTTTGAAACTGAAATCAGCTCAATCAGACTACCACGTAAGTCAAATCAATTTTGTACGTCGTATCGAGCACTGATACTGTGATACGTACACCAGGGATCAGGGGGTTACATTATGGTTGTATGATCTCATTTGGAGGAAGAGCTCCTTCTGCATAACTTGGATTTGAAGGTCTTAATCAGAGGTGTAATGTTAATTTGATCATGAGAAGGATCATTAATCAAGGATAATACTTCTTTAAGAACTTGCCATTGATCGGCATCATGAGTAAATCGCCATCTAAAGTCATAAGGCATTATGCCCCGTTTGAATAGACTATTTCTATTACAAACGGTCCCTCCCATTTGGGCTAAAATTTGCCTTTAGTTTCGTGAGTCATGATCATTGGTCGTCTGACGGCTAAAACCAAATCTCCTTTCTGTAAGACTCTTTGTTTGACCTTCTTATTGAAGGCTTTTGAGATTCGAGCTTGATACAACTTGATGTGCTGCTGAGCTCGTAACCGCCTCTCATCTATGGCTTCGAGCTCTTGAAGACGCAACCGATTGTTGTCCTCTGATGTGATCTTAGTGATCAGAGCAACTCGTAATGACAACATTTGAATTTCTAACGGTATGACTGCTTCACACTCGTACACCAGGGAAAAAGGCGTATTGCCTGTCGGGCTCCGGATCGTGGTTCGGTAGGCCCAAAGACATTCACCAAGCTTTTCATCCCAATCTTGCTTATTCGAGGAGATGAATTTTTTGAGTAACTTGATGATCGTCTTGTTGAATGCTTCCGCCAAGCCATTAGCGGCAGGATTATAGGCAATTGAAGCCACATTCTGTATTCGGTATTTATCACAGAATCGATAGAATACCTGGCTTATGAATTGGGGACCGTTATCATGGATGTCCGCCTAGGGACACCAAACCGTTGAATGACGTGGTGTTTGATGAAATTAACCACGTTGGAAGTTTTGACTTCAACCAGTGGTATGGCTTCTGCCCACTTTGAAAAGTAATCGGTTATTGCTAAGATAAACCGGTGACCTTTGTTGAAGAGGGACTGATTGGCCCTATGACATCAATTCCCCATGCTTCAAATGGCCATGAAGCAGTAGTTGGGTGGAGCAACTCCGGAGGCTGGTGTATGCCGCATGAATTTGGCATGCTTTACATCTTCGTGCATATTGGATGGCGTCGGCTATCATGGTTGGCCAATAATATCCAAGCCTGTGCAATCAATCTTTAAGTTTTGGACCTGGCTGATAGGCTCCGTATATGTCATCGTGTGCTTCTTTAAGAACTCCTGCGCCTCTGAATTAGAAAGGCAACGGAGGAGGACACCGTCATATGATCGACGGTAAAGTGTCTTCAGAGTCGGATCATAGTAAAAACAGAGAGACCTTCATCTGATAGATGTCGCTTTTTTAGGATTGTCTGGCAGCAGACCGTGTAGAGCATAATCGATGAAAGGAAATCGCCAATCTCTTGGCTCAAGATTCGTCAAAATATTATAAACCTCTCTGGTTCTTAACATATGTTTAGAGCAGACAAGGTGTCGAGTCGCCACTGTAAGGTGGTACTCGGTGTCGACCGGTAAGGCTAGCGTTGTTGGTAATGTAGCAAGAGCATCCGCCTTAGTATTTTGAGATTGAGATACGTGCCCAATGTAAAAGCCATCAAACAGATTAGCCAATTCAATGACCGTGTGATAATAAGGCACCAAATCCTCGTGACGGACCTCATATTCGCCTTTAACCTGATTGATAATTAGTTTTGAATCGCCATAAGCTTCGAGGTAGCGTACCCCCATTCCGTGGGCGAGCTGAAGACCAGTGAGTAAAGCATTATATTCTGCTACATTGTTGGAGCATGATTCCATCAGAGAAAATGCTCTAGGAAGGACATGATTCTGTGGAGAGATAAACACAACCCCCACGCCGGCAATGATCCTGCCTTTAGGTCCTATTCGTGATGCTCCATCAAAGAACATCTGCCAAACTTCATCTTCTGAAGTTACATTGGACTCGAAGACTTCATCTGGAATATCTTTATGAAGTTTTGAGTTTTCCGGAATCGGATGAGCAGCCAAGAACTCTGCAAGGGCAAGGCCTTTAACCGCCTTTTGAGGGATAAAGATCATGTCGTATTGAGACAAAAGAGGCGCCATTTAGCTAATCTTGAGTTCAATGATCCTGGCTTCGTCATGAGAAGACGCAAAGGATTCACTCTGGAAATGACATGTATGGTTTGGCTGACCAAATAATACCGTGTCTTCTGAACGGCAAAGATAAGAGCTAAGCACTTTCTCAATAGGATTATAGCGAGATTCCGCGCCTATCAGAGTCCTGCTCAGATAATAAATGGCTTAGTCATGACCATTGTTGTCTTTTTGAGCAAGCAGGGCACCAAGAGAATGGTCCATAGCTTTCACATAAAGTAAGAATGATTTCCCTGATGTGGGAGCCACTAAGACTGGAGATATTGTGAGATATCTCTTGATATCCTCATAAGCTTCCTGACAAGCTTGATCCCATACAAAGGAAGCACCCTTTTTCATGAGTCGGGTGAACGGTTGACAGTGGCCTGAGAGATTTGCGATGAATCTTCTAATATAAGCCAGTCTACCTTGCAAGCCTCTAAGCTCTTTGAGATTCCTAGGTGGATGCATGTCCTGAATGGCTTTGACTTTGTCCGGGTCAAGATGAATTCCTTTTGATATAACAATGAACCCAAGGAACTTGCCACTCGAAACTCCCAAGAAGGATTTTGTAGGATTCATCTTCAGTTGATGAGCCCACATTATGTCGAACATCGTTCTCAAGTCATGAAGATGGTCATTCTTATTACGGCTTTTAACAACAATGTTGTCGACATAGCATTCTACAATTTTTCAGAGATGATCGTGGAAGATTGTATTCATTGCCACTGATAGGTTGCTCCGGCGTTCTTTAGCCCAAAGGGCATCACAGTGTAACAGTATACCCCCAAGGGTGTTCGGAACGAAGTATGCTTCTCGTCATCGGGATACATCTTAATCTGATTGTACCCTGAAAAGCCGTCCATGAAAGACATTCTTTCGAATCCACATGTATTGTCAATCATGACATTGGTGATGGGCACTGGGAATTCGTCTTTAGGACAAGTTGTATTGAGATCACGGTAGTCGATGTAGATCCGTATTTTCCCATCTTCTTGAGGACGGGAATGATATTAGCGACCCAATCTGGATGCTGTTCCTCCCGTATGAAGCCACATGTAATGAGCTTATGAACTTCGACTTCAATAGCTTCCATAATGTTCAGGCGAAACCGATGTTGTTGCTGCATGACTAGCTTAGCGTCAGGTTTGATATTTAGACGATGCATGGCTACTTGTGGATCAAGGCCGGGCATGTCTTCATAGTCCATGCGAAGACTTCTATATACTCCTTTACGAGTATTATTAATTCTTCTTTTTTCATAAGTGATAAGCTCTCACTTATAAAGATGGGTTTAGGATGATCTTGACTACCCAAGTTGACCTGCATCACCTTGTCTTCAGTAGGTGGTTCGCGCAGTTCGAATCGCTTTTCCCATTGAAGATCCAATTGTTGAACCCATGGTTCCTCATCAGTAGCTTCCGTTGGCTCCAATTGACTGCTTGAAGTCATATTGACGGTGAGATTCTCGAACATCATTTCCACACTGACATCTGAGTCCCACTCGAAGGAAGATGCAGAATGTGATGGAATCGGTTCGCCATTCCTGAATTGAACCATTGCTGGTGGTGTCAGTGTAACGTATCCTAACCTCCTGCGTGTGTTGTCATAGTAATTTGTAGGTTTCTCTTTTGGCACAAAGTTACGCAGCAAACTACGCCTTCCTTTTTCGAAATTCAGGCCCTCTCCATGTTTAGGTTGTACCCCATTTTCTTCATCATATGATGCGCTAGTCGCGCATAGTGGAAAATTTGTGGGGTATCTGAGTCTGAACTTGAATCTATGGCTGTGGACCCTCGTGGTTAGGCTTTACCGAATTTTATGGGTAACTGACCTTCTTTGGATGGAGGGATCACTAAAAAGGCCCCTTCTACAGATTCCATGCGTGTGCCGGATGCACTTGATCTAGGTAAAGGCATGTGCAGAGAGCTATCTGTAATGGATTCAAACAACCCAATACTCACATGATAATCAAAGGAAATATTATCATTAATTACCCATTCACCCTCATCTTCAGAAGGAGTGTTACATTGGGGATTATTAAGACATGCTATAATTGGTTCACCAATCAAAATGGCTGGCATGTCTGCTTCAGATTCTGAATCTGCCTCATTGCCACTATCATCATCATCCGGCAATGATTCTTTCGATGTTTCATCGGTCTCTTGATACAGGAGAGCGTCAGTAAAATAATTTTTCACCCTTTAAATGGTTGCTTCTCAGTAAAGATAGTTCGTATTGTTGCATCATCTTCAACATATTTGAAGCACTGGTGCAGAGTGGAGGGAACGATCCAGTTGGCGTGGATTCACGATCGTCCTAGTAGCAAGTTGTATGACGTGTCAGCGTCAATGACATAGTACATCACTTCTGACTTCAGGCTCTCGATTCGGCAACCGAGTCGAATTTTCCCAAGTGGATGACTACTTCCGGCATTAAAACCGTATATTGTTGTAGTGGTTGCAAACAACCTATATAGTGGTATACCGAGGAAGTAGAGGAGCCTTTTGGGGATGATGCTGAGTGCAGACCCCGGATCAACCTGTACCCTTTCAATGCATGTTGAACCGATATATCCAGTGTAGTACAAAGGTCGATCGTGCTTGTTATCCTTGAGAAGCATATCTTCCGCTGTGAAGGTAATAGCAGGTACCTTTGATTATACATGATGGCATTCAGGACAAGATGACTGAGCGTCATCGTTAGGGATTTCTGGCATATATGTCAGGAATGTTTCTGAATTAGTCAGTGCATCTCTGAGTGCTTCTCTTGTCTCTTTTGAGAGACGAAGGAGCTCGTGTATGGTAATACGAGCCGGGATATTAGCCAGCTGGGCCAATATGACAAAACGAAAGACCATGTCAAGCCCTAGGCTTGTAGGCTTCTTCAGGATATGGTCGAACCGGACTTCCTTTGGCTTCTCCTTTCCCTTGGTTGGAACTGAAGCGGGTGCTGGTATTTGTACTGACGTCGTCTGCTGTTGTGTCTCGTCAGTAGCTTTCTCATACTGTTTTAAGTACGATTTTCCAGATCAAGTACCTGTTGGCTGAGGTACATCAGCCTGTATCGTGCAAGCGTGCTTTTTCCCTTCAGAATCGCTGAGAGAAGCTGATGTAAGATTGTTATCGTCTGGCAGGATGGAGACGACATTGCAAGATTTGCCCTTCGACTTGGACTTCTTTGAATCCCATTGTTCATCTCGGACAAGGTCTGGGTGTATCCACATGATTTTCCTTGTCTCCAATGTCAAGGGAACAAGACCCCTATTATCTTGAGTTTTAGCTGTAGGATGTTTGACTTCCAACCATGGTACAGGGATTAGATAAGTCCCGTCAGGAATTATGACCTTTGGGGTTTTGCCGAACTCGAGGGTTACCATATTTGCAGTGACTTTCTTTTGCTCTGATTTCAGTGTCAGGACTCCAGCGTCGACTAGAGCTTGAATTCTGTCCTTGAGGACAAAGCACTTGTCGGTAGGATGGTGAATCATCCTGTGAAAGAGACAGTATTTGGGATCGTTCGTGCGTCCTATTTCATTGGGACGTCGAGCATCCGGCAGTTTCAATTTATTCCCTTTGTGGAGTAAATGGAACATTGTAACCACCTGATTGTCATTGAAGGAGTATTGTTTCGAAGGAAACTTAGACTCCTGATTATTGAAGCCGCTCTTCTTGGCTTTCGACTGAACATCCCCTGACAATTCTACGGATATAGTCTCTTTCCCTTTGGCTTAAGAAGACTGTGCCATGTCGCCACGTCCTTTATTATTCATACCCCATTTGCCTTTAGGGGTGGATGGTTCGAACTTTTAGCTGACTTTTCGGCTATCTCAACTTGTTCGACCAGTTCTTCCAGGTATTGGCTTTGACAGCCCCCATGCGAACCTCTACTTGGCCTAAGAAGTTGTGCCTGCACGTCTGTAAGAGCATGGGTAATGGCATCCCTGTGGGCACATCAAAGATAAGTTTCTGAACCGCTCAATGTAGTCACGGACAGATTCGCCCTTCTTCTGTATGGTAGAGAGGAGTTGTCCATGGTTACCTCGGTATCTTCCTCATAGAAACGAGAAAGAAATCGGGTTTTCAGGTCGATCCAGGAATTGACAGAGCCCGGAGGAAGACTTCAAAACCAGTCAAATGCTACCCCCTTTAAGGTACCAATGAACAGCTTAGCCATGATAACATCATTGTCAATAACATTACCGGCCTGAGACCGGAAATAGTAGATGTGCTGGTTTGGCGAGCTCTTACCATCGTGCGTATGTAACGTTGGTGGTTTGAACTTTGGTGGGTATGGTACTAAATCCCACTCCAGCGGGTAAGGACGGACTGCCCCTACTTTCTTTAATTCATCCCTCTGAGCTAGGGATGCGATTTGAGCTTGAATGCCTTTAAGGACTTTAGCGTCCAAAGAAGAACCCTCCTTTGACTTCTCCGTCTTTGGCTGCTCATTGCTAAGATGTTCTTCCTCATCATGGTTACTTCCGGTATCATTGTTATTCCAGTTATTGAGGAGTTGAGCAAGCATCTGTTGAATGTTATCCAAAGCTTCTTGCTGGGTCTTGGAAGTTTGCTCCTGAGCTTCCATCCGTCGACGAAGGTCATCATTACCGTTATCAGCCATATTCACGATACTCTATCCGTTCGCACCGAGCTGACTGTTACCGAAGAGGCATACCCACTGTCTTCGTCTTCTTCATCAGACCATTGGACTAATCCTTTCATTGGTTCTGGTGAGGTTACTGCGGTTGAGGAAGATGGCTGTGCATAACTGTAGGGTATTGCAACCCTAGATCTGGTATTCCGGAAGACACCTTCTTCATGTACCAAGACTTCACCGAGGCCTGGGCTATATTCTGGATCTGGAGAACTGGAGTGAGTGGTGTGGGACGCTCGTCTGCCCCTACGCATCTCTCGTCCTCTTCCAATCATGTTAACGGATGCAGAGGGTAGATCTCACGATACGTTCCTTTTGCGATGTTTCACTGGGGCCTGCACCGACAGTCGATCAAAAACTGATCGTCGGCCTGGAGGAGTAGCGGGGATTGGTCCTAACCGGCAATAGACTGAGTGAACTGTCACCAACTGACATCCCACTTGTTGACCATATGAGGAAGAAGTTTGAAAAGATTTTGACTTCCGTTTGCTTGTCAAGAATTCCCGCAAGTCTGACCCAGTTGGGCCTAAACGATCCAGTGTAGAGGTTCTGTTGGATTGCACATAGAATGATATCCTGTTCTTTTCATCACCGCAGAGGTAATTAGCACTAAATAGTGCTTTAGCCCTAATTTCACGGCTAAGAACCTTGGGAATGTCCTTGGGTGCTGAAGTTGCATAAGCACCGCTGTCAACACTTAGGGACGATCCCTTAGCTCCGCTATGAAGGGCGAGCTTAGCGCTTGATGAACTGGGGAGCGAAGCATGCTGTGGTGCTTTGGTTCCAGCTTCGCGGCTGTGAACGTCATGCGCACCCTGAGATACAGTAGCTTCGCTCATGAGAACGAGGCTGACACGAGGAGTCACTGCTCCTGACTTAGGCGAAGGCGTGATCGCCGTTGTAACTTCACGGCTAGCAATCTCGTCGGAACAGGAAGGCTGCTTGCCTTTTTGAGAGAGATGAACTTGTGGCGAAGTTACGCCTGAAGCTTCATACAGAGCCTTCTGCTTTGGCCTCCACACCTGGTTTAGAAGAGGAGACTTAAGTTCGTGATTGAGATTTTCCCTGCACACAAAAATATAAAATATTAGATTTAGAAGTAAAGATGTGCAAGGTGCTCAATTCTAATCCGCGGTAGCAATGGCTATGCGGGTCATGATCCTCAGGGAGGGACTAGCGATGGAAGCGTTTAAGTAAGTTCTCTAAAAATTTCTTCTTTTAGTTATTAAAAGGAAAAGTTAGGTTAGAAAGAAAGCGGTAGGTTAAGAAGATGGAGAAGTAGAAGCGATATTTACAATGAGTCGGGAAAGAAATTGTGATAGGTAGTGAAAAATGCATAATTGTCATCATATATACCATCACATTTGCACATTTATTCATATTATAATGTACATTTATTAATATTTCGTTATTTAATGTGTGCAGGCCTCGAAGTATTATTTTAATAAAAAATAAAGCTTAAAGAGCCCAAAAGCCCAGATCCAAGCCCATGTTTGAAGCCCAGGTGCAAAAGCGCAATTACAAGAAGTCAAAATGCAAATACAAGGGCTAAAAGTTGCAAATATCAGATATTAGGGAAGGATAGACTTCTATCCAACCCTAAACACCTGCAAGATGAGGATAAAAGGCAAAGAGAGTGCAAAGATAAAAATTCAAAGAATTCGGATTCAGACTGTACACATTTTAGTGTTTAAATTATAACTTTTGCTACAGTTATGCAAATCCGATGATTCAAGATGCTCCAGAAACAAGACTTGAAGACCTACAACTCTTATGTTGATCAAACTTTCCAATTCAATCCGTAGATAAGCTGATTTCGGCGATCAACATGATAAGAAGTTGCAGGACAGATTTGAATTTCTGGAGATAAGATCTTTTTGGGAGAGTTGTACTAGGACTCTACATCTTCCAACACCTATAAATATCCCTGCAGATGCAACACAGAGAAGACACAATCCAGCATCCAGAGACGTGTTAGGGTTTTCTTTAGCTATTTTTCTTTAAATTTCAGCAAGTTGTAATCTTTGTTTCAAGCACGGTGTGGAGAAGAAGGAGCTTTGTAATTGGAGTTTACTCTCGAATAAAGGTTACCTTTTTGCCACTTAATTTCTGTCATTTAATTTTGCATTTACTTTGTGATTTCTTGAGTTTGGTTTGATCTGTGATCTCTCGATTCTTTTATTTTCTCTCTTTCTTTATTCTTCTCATATAAAAAAAAGAAAAGAAAAATAATAAAAAGATGATGAACTAATCTTCCTTTGTGGTTTGCTGAATTCTTAAGCAACCCTAAGCATGTTTGGAGTTGAACAGATTAATAATACCTTTTAGAAACCTTAGTTTAAAGTAGATTGCTTGAGGACTAAATGGATAATCAGCTTTCTAATCTAGGTTACACTTTTAAATAATTCCTCACCCTTCATATTTAAGAACTTTGACAGCGTAACTTCAAGGTAATGCTTTTCTTTCGCTGTACTTAGATGTTAAGATGAAAATCGTGTTGAATGTTCAATTGTGCGAACTAGTATGATTCTAAACTCCTTTATTCTTGCTTGCATCTTCGCTAATAAACCTAGGATTAATTTCATATATATTAAGATGATGTTCAATCTCCTTAACTTGCAATAGGGTTGTGGCAGAAAATCAGTAAAAACCACATCTTTCATATCATATATATCTCTCAAATCTAATCTCTTTTCTTATTTGAAGCATACAGGGGAATCGGCCGAAAAGCTTGCATCGCATCCTTCCCTGAGGATCACGACCCGCTTGAAGCCCTTGCTACAGCGGATTCGCATTGAGACTAAGAAATCTGAACTTCACTTCTTTTATTCTTTAAAATCTCAATCAAATTTTGGCGCCGTTGCCGGGGAAGGAACGGCACGATTTCCTCGTTCTAATCATTCTTTCTTTTCTGTTGCAGGTACAGAGAACAGGAAACAAAAATAGAGCAGCAGAAAGCACACATAGCTATCCAGTGCCTCTGCCCTCGAAGGCAGAGCACCTGGACCTACAACTTTGCCGCAGAAACGCGGCAAAAGCCGCGAATCTGCGGCAATTGTAGTGGATTACTAATCCAGTTTTCTGCAGGTTGCTCTGCAGTGCAAAATTCTAAATTCTGCTGTGATATTATTTCTCTGTGATCACTCTGCAACTGCTAATTAATAACATTAACCCATTTGTTGAAAAAAAAAAAAATTTTTTTTAGACTCTTGCATTTAGGGCACGTGTCTATTTACATTTTTTTAATTCTGTTGAAGAGTGCTGGCGACAAGGTACGTTTGCATAAGCATATAGATTAGGAAACACTCTTGGTTGTTTACTGCTTTCTTGAGTGATTACTTTTCTACCGCTTTACACGTACACTAATTCATCTTAAGGGCATAACCCATAAGCAAGATAAGGTGGGGATTTCATCACCCTTCCTTGGCCCACAAATCATATCCGTCACACTCACAACCCTAACCTTAAGTAAAATTTGACTAGACGTTGGCCCTAGGTTAACTCGGACTCAATAGGAGATTGACCGAAGGAGGAAAATTGTTCGAAATTAACTCTTGTCAAATCGGTGTCTAGGCAGGGGATTGAGGGCCGAAAGCTCGAAGAACGGTGGTTATTTAATTAAGGAACGTCTCTGACGGAAAACCTCCCACGGTCTTGCCACCTACCTGGCCGATTAGCTTGTGGTTAACGTCGACAGTAGACCTCCTAAAGACAGTCTAAAGTTAGGAGTCGTCTAGGTCAAGGCTTACCTTAGATTAGGACTTTTGATTGTTTTTCTTGATTGATTGGGTGAACTTGTTTGCTGATTGTGCATGCCCGCTTGGTCGAGAGACCCACTTACATCCAGGCTAACTAGAATTAGTTCACCACCCGAGCTCAAGCCCGACCCACACATGGCACAACCAATATCACTCCAAGATAGGTTCTATCCTATTAGGACCTCTCTTCCTTCTTGCATCAAGCTTAACGATGAAGGTGTTGACCCATTTGAGCTTAAGCCACAATACATCAACACCCTTCCGAAATTTCATGGACTTGACTCCGAGGATGCATACTTCTTCATAAGGGAATTTGAGGAAGTATGTCTCATGATGAATATTCCTACGTTAGGAAAAGATGACATCAAACTTAGGTTTGTCCCTTTGCTTTGAAGGATTTAGCAAAGAAATGGCTCTACAGTCTAGAGGCCGGTTCTATATCTTCTTGGGATAATTTTGTTAAGGCATTCTTAAAGAAATTTTATCCTGTTCACAAGACTGCATTGATTAGGAAGAATATCCTACAGTTTAAGCAGACAGCCAATGAGCCCTTTTGGAAATACTTCGAACGTTTCAAGGACCTCCTTGCCCAATGCCCTCACCATGGGATAGAGAAATGGCGATTATGCCAAGTTCTATATGATGGATTAGAATATCAAACTAAAACGTTGTTAGAATCCATGTGCCAAGGAGGATTTCTGAAAAAGGACGAAACTGATGGATGGAAATTGTATGAGGAATTAGCTGAAAATACCATCCAATGGGAACCTACTCCTGAAAAATCTAGGATTAATGACCCTACTTCTTCAAAAGGAGGTATCCATTCCATTGAGGCCAACATAGCAACCGATGCTAAGTTAGCTGCTGTTATGCGAAGACTAGAGGCTCTTGAAACTAAAGAGCCAGTCTCTGTGAACCAAGTCAGCCCAACAACTTCGGCGGGCTGTACTTATTGTCAAGATATGAACCATGTGTTCGAGGAATGTCCTGTTTTTATCGCGCATCAAAGCTTGCCCGAACATATGAGTGCGGCCTTCACAAGGCCCACCAACAATCCGCCCGCCAACAATCCATATTCGCCCACCTACAATCCCGGTTGGAGAAACCATCCCAATTTGTCATGGGGCCAAAGTAACAATGATCAAACTAGGCCCAAATTCTCCAACAATTTCCAAAATCCGCCCTATCAAAATCCTCCACCCTCTTTCCAATATTCACAAATGGAAACAAGGCTCTCCAATCTGGAAAGAAAGGTGGACACTATCGTTAAAAGCAATGACACGCTGGCTCAAGTCTTGACTAGGATAGAGATGCAAATGAATCAGCAAGAAAGGCAAAAGGGTACTCTACCTAGTCAACCATTCCCAAACCCTAGGAACTCTAGTCAAGCTCACTTGGCTGAAGAGAATCATATGAGTCAGTGCAATGCGATTCATACATTGCGGTCGGGAAAACAAGTTGATAACCAAGTATCAACACCATCAAGTTCTAAACAAGCATTCAGCTTGCCTGATCCCACTCCATCTCAACTTGATGCCAACAACACGAAAAAAGACAAGTCAGCCGAAGATATGCACAAGCCCATCGCACCCTACCCAAATAGGCTTAAAGATAAGCAATGTGCACAAATGGATAAGGTACGCGAGATTTTTAATCAAGTCAAGATCAATATACCTCTTCTTGATGCAATTCAACAAGTCCCTAAGTATGCCAAGTTTATTAAGGACACGTGCACAAAGAAGAGAAAGACTAATGTGCCCAAGAAGGTTTTTCTAGCCACTAACATTAGTGAGCTATTGTCCAACCAGATCCCTGTCAAGTATAAGGACCCTGGTTGCCCCACCATCTCTTGCACAATAGGTCAAACTGCAATTAAGCATGCACTTCTTGATTTGGGAGCAAGTATCAACTTACTCCCCTTCTCAGTCTACCAACAACTTGGGTTGGGCGAACTTAGTCCGACTAAGGTTACAATCCAATTGGCTGACCGATCCATAAAAATTCCCAAAGGAGAAATTACCGATGTGCTCGTCCAAGTTGGGGAGTTTATCTACCCAGTAGATTTTGTTGTTCTGGAGACCGAACCTGTATCCACTCTTCGGTCTCAAACTCCCGTTATCCTAGGGCGTCCGTTCCTTGCAACTGCAAATGCGATCATAAATTGTAGGAATGGATCCATGAGGTTGACTTTTGGAAACATGACTAAAGAGGTCAATGTCTTCAACCTGGAAAACCAATCTCGTAAGATTAAAGACCAAGCATTTGAGGTGAACTTCATCGAGAACATTTGTGAAAAAGAAAGTGAAAATGAGTCTCTATTTCTTGACAAGTTATTTGAGGATAAGTGCGATTTTAGTGATAAGATGACACATGTTGAGGATTATAATTTTAAAGTTCCATTTAAAAAACGAAGATTTGATCTAAGTATCTTCAAAGAGCTAAGCACTGAAATATCGCATGAGAATATAGTTCAAGAAACTCCGATTGACTTAACTTTCGAAAGTCTCTTTGAAGAAGAACTCCTATGTTTAGATACACCGATTAAGGAGATGTTGGTTAATTATTCACTTCCAGGGAAAAGTGTTGATTTAAGTTTGAAGAGATGTACGGAACTGAGCTAGAATTTCTCGGCAAGGAAGTTCCAACTGAAAGGTGTGATGAATTTTTGAATAATGGAGGTGGACATATGATGAGGAAGAGCCTAAAGAAGATGAAACTGGGGGGAGAGAAAGTTAAAACAAAAATGTTGGTCTCCCCATTGTGCCTTATAAAGAGAACCCATTGGAATGATGGGAAACGAGCTAGAGGGATGAATCCTAAGCAGCTCTAGGTGAGAGTGATACATGTGTTGTACATATTATGGTATACTATTATTCTTTGCCTCTCTTTACATTTTTCTTCATGCATTCATGCATTTCATACATTGAGGACAATGCATGAGATAAGTGTGGGGGAGGGTTTACTAACATAGAAAAGATTAATTAATAAAAAAACTATTTTCTCTTTATTTGTTCTAACATTTCGAAAAAAAAAATTAAAAATAAAAAAAATTAAAAAAAAAAATTTTTATAAAAAGGACAGTATTTTGACTTATTTTTTGAAAGAAACCTAAGTTAGTTTTAAGGATTAGGAAAATCATGATTAGGATTTCTAAAAACTTGGTCAAAATAAATAAATTGTTTAAATTTTAGGTATAGGAGGAGAAATTGAATAATTAGTTAGTCTTAATTTTTACCTTAATGAAATTTGCATACCTAATGCATATCTAGGATTCTAAGACAAAGACCTTGTGCCTCATAAAAAAAAACGAAAAAAAAAAATCACCAATTAAGCTGATACATGTGCCTCAAGAAGCATAAGTATTCATGCCTAAAGGTGAGTTCTAAATAAAATAAAGTCCTTAGTTTTGTGGCCTAGTTCACTCGAATTTGAGTCCGCGGGGTGTTTTCTCACCTGGTGCCCTAAAGCCGACCGGTTTGGGAGCCATCGACTTTAAGTTCGTTACATGGGTGGATTAGAAAGCCTAAGAAGACTAAGAAATATAATATATGTATTAACACATCTAATAATCAATTAGTTAGGTATGAGGGCCTCAAGAAGCCTTGATACTTATACGAAAGAAAATTAGATGAGTTATACATGCCAAAAAAAAAAATTATATTAACACATCTAATAGTCAATTAGTTAGGTATGAGGGCCTCAAGAAGCCTTGATACTTACACGAAAGAAAATTAGATGATGTTAAAGAGGCATGAGAGTCCAAGTTAAGGAATACCTAGATTCACAAGGGTGCGTATGACTTTTGGTAACGAAAAAGACTATATTAGAAATTCAATTTAATCCTTACCTAAAATGAATAACAATTGACTTTATAAAGACTATGACTTTATAAAGACTAGGTTTGAAGAATGAATAAAATTGAGGATCCTAAAACTTATAGACTACTTAGTCTCTTCCAATATAAGACAAATATTTTTCTTTTTATGGATTTTGTGGGTGTAATCCGCTGAAAACCCTCACGAGACAACACTCGTCCTCTAGGGTAACCTAGAGGTTTAACGGCTTGTTGCACGTGCTAAGTGCAATCGTGATTCCTACGAAAGTGAGTTAGCTAGGTTAGATTTTTCTCTTTCTTTTTGATTTTTACTCGAGGACGAGCAAAAAGATAAGTGTGGGGGTGTGATAGGTAGTGAAAAATGCATAATTGTCATCATATATACCATCACATTTGCACATTTATTCATATTATAATGCACATTTATTAATATTTCGTTATTTAATGTGTGCAGGCCTCGAAGTATTATTTTAATAAGAAATAAAGCTTAAAGAGCCCAAAAGCCCAGATCCAAGCCCATGTTTGAAGCCCAGGTGCAAAAGCGCAATTACAAGAAGTCAAAATGCAAATACAAGGGCTAAAAGTTGCAAATATCAGAGATTAGGGAAGGATAGACTTCTATCCAACCCTAAACACCTGCAAGATGAGGATAAAAGGCAAAGAGAGTGCAAAGATAAAAATTCAAAGAATTCGGATTCAGACTGTACACATTTTAGTGTTTAAATCATAACTTTTGCTACAGTTATGAAAATCCGATGATTCAAGATGCTCCAGAAAGAAGACTTGAAGACCTACAACTCTTATGTTGATCAAACGTTCCAATTCAATCCGTAGATAAGCTGATTTCGGCGATCAACATGATAAGAAGTTGCAGGACAGATTTGAATTTCTGGAGATAAGATCTTTTTGGGAGAGTTGTACTAGGACTCTACATCTTCCAACACCTATAAATATCCCTGCAGATGCAACACAGAGAAGACACAATCCAGCATCCAGAGACGTGTTAGGGTTTTCTTTAGCTATTTTTCTTTAAATTTCAGCAAGTTGTAATCTTTGTTTCAAGCACGGTGTGGAGAAGAAGGAGCTTTGTAATTGGAGTTTACTCTCGAATAAAGGTTACCTTTTTGCCACTTAATTTCTGTCATTTAATTTTGCATTTACTTTGTGATTTCTTGAGTTTGGTTTGATCTGTGATCTCTCGATTCTTTTTATTTTCTCTCTTTCTTTATTCTTCTCATATAAAAAAAAGAAAAGAAAAATAATAAAAAGATGATGAACTAATCTTCCTTTGTGGTTTGCTGAATTCTTAAGCAACCCTAAGCATGTTTGGAGTTGAACAGATTAATAATACCTTTTAGAAACCTTAGGTTTAAAGTAGATTGCTTGAGGACTAAATGGATAATCAGCTTTCTAATCTAGGTTACACTTTTAAATAATTCCTCACCCTTCATATTTAAGAACTTTGACAGCGTAACTTCAAGGTAATGCTTTTCTTTCGCTGTACTTAGATGTTAAGATGAAAATCGTGTTGAATGTTCAATTGTGCGAACTAGTATGATTCTAAACTCCTTTATTCTTGCTTGCATCTTCGCTAATAAACCTAGGATTAATTTCATATATATTAAGATGATGTTCAATCTCCTTAACTTGCAATAGGGTTGTGGCAGAAAATCAGTAAAAACCACATCTTTCATATCATATATATCTCTCAAATCTAATCTCTTTTCTTATTTGAAGCATACAGGGGAATCGGCCGAAAAGCTTGCATCGCATCCTTCCCTGAGGATCACGACCCGCTTGAAGCCCTTGCTACAGCGGATTCGCATTGAGACTAAGAAATCTGAACTTCACTTCTTTTATTCTTTAAAATCTCAATCAAATTGGAAAGATGTGGAAGATGTGGTAGTCTATACTAAAGAAATAAAAGAAAATTAAACACATACCTACCTCTTCTGCCCTGCTTACCTTTGCTCTGTTGCAATGACTTACCTTGTCTTGGAAGGCATACGAGTATGGCGTATAGGATCTTCCACCTTTGCGATCTATACTACGAAAAGAAAAGACAAACTAGAAAGAAGGCTTGTTCATCTCCATAGGCCATCAAGGGCACTTCTTCGGCTAGGCAGTTTCGAAGCGATCGGATCTCATGGTTTGCAAGACATCAGAGAGAGAATTAAAGTAGAACAAGAATAGAGAACAAGAATAAAAGAACAAAAATAAAAATAGAAATAAAGACAAACTTTAAGCAAATTTAATTAACAATAGAGGAAAAGTAAGACTTACACCGATGTCACCTCAGTACAAGTATGAACTCCTTCCTCCATGAAAGCATCCTCTCCTCTCAGATATAAAAATTACAAAAAAAAACGAAAATAAAACCTAACCTAAATTACAAGTTAGCCTAAAAACCCTAGATTTTTGCTCTGTAGTTTGCTGCACGCCCCTCTCTGTTACTCTGCAGGGGTATTTATAGGAGCTGGAAGAAGTAGAGTCCCGGTACGACTCCTCGAAAAAATCTTATCGCCAGACTCGTCAGGATTGGCGCGGAAACGCGGCTTGGGCCGCATTTCCGCGGCCATGTGTTGCCTGCTGGCCACACGCTTTGGCGCGTGGCCTCCTCTGGTCCGTCCATCTGGGTTTATCCTTCTGGAAGTTGTATCTCGACTCTTTATTTTGAATTTTCAGGATAACTTGGGAAGCAAGTTACCCTAAATCCAAATCTTTTATCAACGAATTTGTGATCTTGAACTCTCCTTCTTTGGCTTTTATCCTTATCCTGCAAGTATTTAGGGTTGAATAGAAGTCTATCCTTCCCTCTTCTTTTAGTATTTGCAACTATTTCCCTTAGAATTGCAATTTTGATATTTGATAATTGCAACTTTTGCATTAGGCTTTAAACATGGGCTTTTGGGCTTCTTTTAAGGCTTTATTCCTTTATTTTTATTTCTCAAGGCCTGCACACAATAAATAATAAAATATTAGTAAATGTGCAGAATTATAGGAATAAATATGAAAATGTGATAGTAAATGTTTTGAAAAATATGCACTTTTTACTACCTATCACACCCCCATACTTATCTTTTTGCTCGTCCTCGAGTAAAAATCAAAAAGAAAAAGAAAAACTAAACTAGCTAACTCACTTTCGTAGGAATCACGATTGCACTTAGCACGTGCAACAAGCCGTTAAACCCCTAGGTTACCCTAAAGAACGAGTGTTGTCTCGTGAGGGTTTTCAGCGGATTACACCCACAAAATCTATAAAAAGGAAAATATTTGAAATACTTTTTAAAAGACTAAGTAATTTATAAGTTTTTAGGATCATCATTTTTATTCATTCTTAAACTTAGTCTATATATAGTAAATTGTTATCCATTTTAGGTAAGGATCAAAATAGAATTTTTCTATAGTCTTTTTCGTTACCAAAAATCATATGCATCCTTATAAATTTTTACTAGGAATTCCTTAACTTGGACTCTCATGCCTCTTTATTATTATTATTATTATTTTTTCTTTTTTTTTATATGTATAACTCATCTAATTTTCTTTCGTGTAAGTATGAAGGCTTCTTGAGGCCCTCATACCTAACTAATTGACTATTAGATGTGTTAGTACATATAAAAGTAATTTTTCTTAGTTTCCTTAAGCTTTCTAATCCACCCATGTAGCGAGCTTAAAGTCGGTGGCTCCCAAACCGGTCGGCCTTAGGGCACCGGGTGAGAAAACACCCCACGGACCTAAGGATTCGAGTGAACTAGGCCACGAAACTAAGGGCTTTATTTCATAAAATCACCTTTAGGCGTGAATACTTATGCTTCTTGAGGCACATGTATCCAGCTTAATCAGTGAATTTCTCTTTTTTATTATTATTATTTATTATAGGGCACAAGAGTCTTTGTCTTAGAATCCTAGATATGTAAATGTATTAGGTATGCATATTTCATTAAGGTAAAAATCAAGACTAATTACTTATTCAATTTTTCCTCCTATACCTAAAAATTCAACAATTTATTTATTTTGACCAAGTTTTTAGAAATCCTAATCATGATTTTCCTAATTCTTAAGACTAACTTAGATTTCTTTCAAAAGATAAGTCAAAACATTGTCCTTTTTCAATTTCTTTTCATTTTTTTTAATATTAGCAAATTTTTTTTAGTTTCTACCTATGTTAGTATGTTAGTAAAGCCTCTCCCCACACTTATCTCATGCATTGTCCTCAATGTATGAATGTATGCATGTATGCATGAAAAAGAAGAAGGGAAGGCAGAAGTTACCTCAAGGTGGTGGTTCCGGTGGTGGTCTAATTGGGCCAAGCGTTGCGACCCAATCAAGATAATGTGATAGTTCACGGAACCTACCAGAAATTTCTCTTGATAACCCACTAAAATGTATGTATTATCATTTTTTAATAATTTCACCCCATCAAATTTCCAAATTTCATAATTATTTTCAGAGTCAATTGTGTCAACCGCCTTATCCCAAAATGGACTGTGAAAAGATGGAATGATTGACTTGGACGTCAGAAGTGCGGGAACAAAAACCGACTCAGGAAAGAAACTTAAATCAAGTAATGGTTCAGGAGTCGGGCTTGGTTCAAGAAGTGGGTCCAAATCAAGAAGTTGAAACTTAAGTCCACAATCATCTTCCCACAATGGAATGTGACTCAATATTGGTGATTCAAGATCAGGAATGATAGGTGCGGGAATCAAGACTGACTCTAAAAGATTACCTAAGTTGGGTAACAAAACAGGAGTCAATAATGATTTGGGAATTTGAACTTGATCACAGATTTGAGAATCTAAGTCACATATCTCATTGAGTTCAATATCATAAAAATGAGAACTTGCCAATTTATCCACGGGACTTTCAAAATTTTAAAATTGGTCAAGTTCAATATGATCATTAAAAATAGGTGATTCAATTTCATGATGAATTGGTACAGGATCCAATGTTGACTCGGGAAAAGTAAAATCAGGCGAAGACACCGAAGTCATTATTGAATCAGGAAGCAAATTTGAATCATCAAGGCGGTGTTCATGATCATATTCATGCTCAAGTTCTATTTCAGGAAGGGAATAACTTGCCAAACTATCAAAAATTGGAGTTTCGGCAAGTTCAAATGATGGTACTGAATTAGAATCTTGTTGTCCAAAGCAATGTGACTCTTCGGCTCTAAGGGAGTGGTCAGCGATATCAGAAATGGCCGAACGGTGAGCATGCAAAGATTGAACCATCATATCTATTTCATGATCACGAGCTAATCTAGCTTGAGTCATGGCTTCAAGCATCTTTTCATAGTCGATTGGTGCATCATTTGTGATTGGACTTGAAAAGAGGAAGTGTAATCATGATGAAGTTGTGAGTCGGTCAGATTTTGTGATTGTTGCTTGGACTCACGCATCATCATGTCAAAGATTGATGGTAATTGTTGCTTGGACTCATGCATACTCATCATTTCCAAGATAGATGGTTTTCTATTCTGAATGGGTGGATCTGAGTATGAATATTGAGAATCTTATGGACAAGGTGGATATGGGGGACAAGTTGGTTGAAAATTGAACTCGGGGGAAGCGAAACCCCATGAACTCTGTGAAGAGTTGAAAGTGGTATGAAAATTATGGTCATAAGATGGGGGGCATGGGTTATATTCATTCGGATAAGACCATTCCGGCACACTAGATTGGTCAAAGTTATGATATGCCGGGTTGGTAATATCCGAAAAAGTGGGTGGTGTGTAATATGGATTAAAATTGAAAAATTATTATTATATGCCATATCACACAAACACAAACAAAGAAAAAGAAAACAAACAAATAAGCAAACAAAAAGAAAAAAATTCTAACCTAAGTTAGGGTAGACCTATGACCTAGACGACTTCTAACTGGTTAGACTGTCCACAGGAGGTAGGGTGTAGACTTTGACCACAAGTTAATCAGCCAGGTCAGGGCAAGATTGGTGGGAGATTTTCCGTTAAAGACGTTCCTTAATTAAATAACCACCAATCTTCGGGCTTTCGGCCTCAATCCCTTCCTAGACACTGATTTGCAGGAGTCAATTTCCAACACCGTTCCCCCTTAGGATAATCTCCTAATTGAGTCCGAGATGTCCCTAGGGCAAACGTCTAGTCAATTTTTATTCAGGGTTAGGGTTGTGAGTGCAATGGAGATGATTTGTGGGCCAAGGAAGGGTGATGAAATCCCCACCTTATGTTATTTATGTGTTATGCCCTTAAATTTTTTTTTGTGTACGTGTAAAGCAGTAGACAAATATTCACTCAAAGCAGAAAATCAGCCAAGGGTGCTTCCTAATCTATATACAATGCGAACGTACCTTGTCTCCAGCACTCTTCAACAGAAATTAAAAAAATTAAATAGACACGTGCCTAAGATGCAAGAGTCTAATTTTTTTTATTTTTCAACAAATAAGTTACTGTTAATTAGTTAACAGTATGCAGGGTGATCACAGAAACTATTTAACAGAGCAGACAAATCAAATTTGCAAATTGCATCAACCTGTAGAAAACTGAATCAGTAATGAACTACTAAGGCCGCGGAACCGCGGCTTTTGCCGCGGAACCGCGGCTCTGTAGTAGGCCCTGTTGCTCTGCCTTCGAGGCAGAGGCACAGAGTTGCTATATGTCCTTGCTGTTGTTAGTTTTCCTGTTCTCCAAACCTGCAAACAGAAAAAAATAAAAGAATAATTAGTTTTTTTTTATAGAGAAACTTACCGTCCCTCCCAGGCAACGGCGCCAAAATTTTGATTGAGATTTTCCCTACATACAAAAATATAGAATATTAGATTTAGAAGTAAAGATGTGCAAGGTGCTCAATTCTAATCCGCGGTAGCAATGGCCATGCGGGTCGTGATCCTCAGGGAGGGACTAGCGATGGAAGCGTTTAAGTAAGTTCTCTAAAAATTTCTTCTTTTAGTTATTAAAAGGAAAAGTTAGGTTAGAAAGAAAGCGGTAGGTTAAGAAGATGGAGAAGTAGAAGCGATATTACAATGAGTCGGGAAAGAAATTGGAAAGATGTGAAAGATGTGGTAGTCTATACTAAAGAAATAAAAGAAAATTAAACACATACCTACCTCTTCTGCCATGCTTACCTTTGCTCTGTTGCAATGACTTACCTTATCTTGGAAGGCATACGAGTATGGCGTATAGGATCTTCCACCTTTGCGATCTATAGTACGAAAAGAAAAGACAAACTAGGGAGAAGGCTTGTTCATCTCCATAGGCCATCAAGGGCACTTCTTCGGCTAGGCAGTTTCGAAGCGATCGGATCTCATGGTTTGCAAGACATCAGAGAGAGAATTAAAGTAGAACAAGAATAGAGAACAAGAATAAAAGAACAAAAACAAAAATAGAAATAAAGACAAACTTTGAGCAGATTTAATTAACAATAGAGGAAAAGTAAGACTTACACCGATGTCACCTCAGTACAAGTATGGACTCCTTCCTCAATGAAAGCATCCTCTCCTCTCAGATACAAAAATTACAAAAAAAAAAAACGAAATTAAAACCTAACCTAAATTACAAGTTAGCCTAAAAACCCTAGATTTTTGCTCTGTAGTTTGCTGCACGCCCCTCTCTGTTACTCTGCAGGGGTATTTATAGGAGCTGGAAGAAGTAGAGTCCCGGTACGACTCCTCGAAAAAATCTTATCGCCATACTCGTCAGGATTGCCGTAGAAACGCGGCTTGGGCCGCATTTCCGCGGCCATGTGTTGCCTGCTGGCCACGCGCTTTGGCGCGTGGCCTCCTCTGGTCCGTCCATCTGGGTTTATCCTTCTGGAAGTTGTATCTCGACTCTTTATTTTGAATTTTCGGGATAACTTGGGAAGCAAGTTACCCTAAATCCAAATCTTTTATCAACGAATTTGTGATCTTGAACTCTCCTTCTTTGGCTTTTATCCTCATCCTGCAAGTATTTAGGGTTGAATAGAAGTCTATCCTTCCCTCTTCTTTTAGTATTTGCAACTATTGACATTAGTAATTGCAATTTTAATATTTGATAATTGTAACTTTTGTATTGGGCTTTAAACATGGGCTTTTGGGCTTCTTTTAAGGCTTTATTCCTTTATTTTTATTTCTCAAGGCCTGCACACAATAAATAATAAAATATTAGTAAATGTGCAGAATTATAGGAATAAATATGAAAATGTGATAGTAAATGTTTTGAAAAATATGCACTTTTTACTACCTATCACACCCCCACACTTATCTTTTTGCTCGTCCTCGAGTAAAAATCAAAAGAAAAAGAAAAACTAAACTAGCTAACTCACTTTCGTAGGAATCACGATTGCACTTAGCACGTGCAACAAGCCGTTAAACCCCTAGGTTACCCTAAAGGACGAGTGTTGTCTCGTGAGGGTTTTCAGCGGATTACACCCACAAAATCTATAAAAAGGAAAATATTTGAAATATTTTTTAAAAGACTAAGTAATCTATAAGTTTTTAGGATCATCATTTTTATTCATTCTTAAACTTAGTCTATATATAGTAAATTGTTATCCATTTTAGGTAAGGATCAAAATGAATTTTTGTATAGTCTTTTTCGTTACCAAAATCATATGCATCCTTATGAATTTTTACTAGGAATTCCTTAACTTGGACTCTCATGCCTCTTTATTATTATTTTTTTTCTTTTTTTTAATATGTATAACTCATCTAATTTTCTTTCGTGTAAGTATGAAGGCTTCTTGAGGCCCTCATACCTAACTAATTGACTATTAGATGTGTTAGTACATATAAAAGTAATTTTTCTTAGTTTCCTTAGGTTTTCTAATCCACCCATGTAGCGAACTTAAAGTCGGTGGCTCCCAAACCGGTCGGCTTTAGGGCACCGGGTGAGAAAACACCCCACGGACTTAAGGATTCGAGTGAACTAGGCCACGAAACTAAGGGCTTTATTTCATAAAATTACATTTAGGCGTGAATACTTATGCTTCTTGAGGCACATGTATCCAGCTTAATCAGTGAATTTCTTTTTTTTTATTATTATTATTTATTATAGGGCACAAGAGTCTTTGTCTTAGAATCCTAGATATGTAAATGTATTAGGTATGCATATTTCATTAAGGTAAAAATCAAGACTAATTACTTATTCAATTTTTCCTCCTATACCAAAAAATCAACAATTTATTTATTTTGACCAAGTTTTTAGAAATCCTAATCATGATTTTCTTAATTCTTAAGACTAACTTAGATTTCTTTCAAAAGATAAGTCAAAATATTGTCGTTTTCATTTTCTTTTCATTTTTTTTAATATTAGCAAATTTTTGTTAGTTTCTACCTATGTTAGTATGTTAGTAAAGCCTCCCCCCACACTTATCTCATGCATTGTCCTCAATATATGAATGTATGCATGAAAAAGAAGAAGGGAAGGCAAAAGTTACCTCAAGGTGGTGGTTCCGGTGGTGGTCTAATTGGGCCAAGCGTTCCTACCCAATCAAGATAATGTGATAGTTCACGGAACCTACCAGAAATTTCTCTTGTATAACCCACTAAAATGTATGTATTATCATTTTTTAATAATTTCACCCCATCAAATTTCCAAATTTCATAATTATTTTCAGAGTCAATTGTGTCAACCGCCTTGTCCCAAAATGGAGTGTGAAAAGATGGAATGATTGACTTGGACGTCAGAAGTGCGGGAACGAATACCGACTCAGGAAAGAAACTTAAATCAAGTAATGGTTCAGGAGTCGGGCTTGGTTCAAGAAGTGGGTCCAAATCAAGAAGTTGAAACTCAAGTCCACAATCATCTTCCCACAATGGAATGTGACTCAATATTGGTGATTCAAGTTCAGGAATGATAGGTGCGGGAATCAAGACTGACTCTAAAAGATTACCTAAGTTGGGTAACAAAACAGGAGTCAATAATGATTTGGGAATTTTAACTTGATCACAGATTTGAGAATCTAGGTCACATATCTCATTGAGTTCAATATCATAAAAATGAGAACTTGCCAATTTATCCATGGGACTTTCAAAATTATAAAATTGGTCAAGTTCAATATGATCATTAAAAATAGGTGATTCAATTTCATAATGAATTGGTACAGGATCCAATGTTGACTCAGGAAAAGTAAAATCAGGTGAAGACACCGAAGTCATTATTGAATCAGGAAGCAAAATTGAATCATCAAGGCGGTGTTCATGATCATATTCATGCTCAAGTTCTATTTCAGGAAGGGAATAACTTGCCAAACTATCAAAAATTGGAGTTTCGGCAAGTTCAAATGATGGTATTGAATTAGAATCTTGTTGTCCAAAGCAACGTGACTCTTCGGCTCTAAGAGAGTGGTCAGCGATATCAGAAATGGCCGAACGGTGAGCACGCAAAGATTGAACCATCATATCTATTTCATGATCACGAGCTAATCTAGCTTGAGTCATGGCTTCAAGCATCTTTTCATAGTCGATTGGTGCATCATTTTGTGATTGGACTTGAAAAGAGGAAGTGTAATCATGATGAAGTTGTGAGTCGGTCAGATTTTGTGATTATTGCTTCGATTCACGCATCATCATGTCAAAGACTGATGGTAATTGTTGCTTGGACTCATGCATACTCATCATTTCCAAGATAGATGGTTTTCTATTCTGAATGGGTGGATCTGAGTATGAATATTGAGAATCTTGTGGACAAGGTGGATATGGGGGACAAGTTGGTTGAAAATTGAACTCGGGGGAAGCGAAACCCATGAACTCTGTGAAGAGTTGAAAGTGGTATGAAAATTATGGTCATAAGATGGGGGGTATGGGTTATATTCATTCGGATAAGACCATTCTGGCACACTAGATTGGTCAAAGTTATGATATGCCGGGTTGGTAATATCCGAAAAAGAGGGTGGTGTGTAATATGGATTAAAATTGGAAAAATTATTATTATACGCCATATCACACAACAAACAAAAAAAAGAAAACAAACAATAAGCAAACAAAAAGAAAAAAATTCTAACCTAAGTTAGGGTAGACCCATGACCTAGACGACTTCTAACTGGTTAGACTGTCCACAGGAGGTAGGGTGTAGACTTTGACCACAAGTTAATCAGCCAGGTCAGGGCAAGATTGGTGGGAGATTTTCCGTCAAAGACGTTCCTTAATTAAATAACCACCAATCTTCGGGCTTTCGGCCCTCAATCCCCTTCCTAGACACTGATTTGGTAGGAGTCAATTTTCAACACCGTTCCCCCTTAGGATAATCTCCTAATTGAGTCCGAGATGTCCCTAGGGCCAACGTCTAGTCAATTTTTATTTAGGGTTAGGGTTGTGAGTGCAACGGAGATGATTTGTGGGCCAAGGAAGGGTGATGAAATCCCCACCTTATGTTATTTATGTGTTATGCCCTTAAATTTTTTTTTGTACGTGTAAAGCAGTAGACAAATATTCACTCAAAGCAGAAAATCAGCCAAGGGTGCTTCCTAATCTATATGCAATGCGAACGTACCTTGTCTCCAGCACTCTTCAACAGAAATTAAAAAAATTAAATAGACACGTGCCAAAGATGCAAGAGTCTAATTTTTTTTATTTTTCAGCAAATAAGTTACTGTTAATTAGTTAGCAGTATGCAGGGTGATCACAGAAACTATTTAACAGAGCAGACAAATCAAATTTGCAAATTGCAGCAACTTGCAGAAAACTGAATCAGTAATGAACTACTAAGGCCGCGGAACCGCAGCTTTTGCTGCGGAACCGCGGCTCTGTAGTAGGCCCTGTTGCTCTGCCTTCGAGGGCAGAGGCACAGAGTTGCTATATGTCCTTGCTGCTGTTAGTTTTCCTGTTCTCCAAATCTGCAAACAGAAAAAAATAAAAGAATAATTAGTTTTTTTATAGAGAAACTTACCGTCCCTCCCAGGCAACGGCACCAAAATTTTGATTGAGATTTTCCCTGCATACAAAAATATAGAATATTAGATTTAGAAGTAAAGATGTGCAAGGTGCTCAATTGTAATCCGCGGTAGCAATGGCTATGCGGGTCGTGATCCTCAGGGAGGGACTAGCGATGGAAGCGTTTTAGTAAGTTCTCTAAAAATTTCTTCTTCTAGTTATTAAAACGAAAAGTTAGGTTAGAAAGAAAGCGGTAGGTTAAGAAGATGGAGAAGTAGAAGCGATATTTACAATGAGTCGGGAAAGAAATTGGAAAGATGTGGAAGATGTGGTAGTCTATACTAAAGAAATAAAAGAAAAGTAAGCACATACCTACCTCTTCTGCCCTGCTTACCTTTGCTCTGTTGCAATGACTTACCTTGTCTTGGAAGGCATTCAAGTATGGCGTATAGGATCTTCACCTTTGCGATATATACTACGAAAAGAAAAGACAAACTAGAGAGAAGGCTTGTTCATCTCCATAGGCCATCAAGGGCACTTCTTCGGCTAGGCAGTTTCGAAGCGATCGGATCTCAGGTTTGCAAGACATCAGAGAGAGAATTAAAGTAGAACAAGAATAGAGAACAAGAATAAAAGAACAAAAACAAAATAGAAATAAAGACAAACTTTGAGCAAATTTAATTAACAATAGAGGAAAAGTAAGACTTACACCGATGTCACCTCAGTACAAGTATGAACTCCTTCCTCCATGAAAGCAACCTCTCCTCTCAGATACAAAAATTACAAAAGAAAACGAAAATAAAACCTAACCTAAATTACAAGTTAGCCTAAAAAATCCTAGATTTTTGCTCTGTAGTTCGCTGCACGCCCCTCTCTGTTACTCTGCAGGGGTATTTATAGGAGCTGGAAGAAGTAGAGTCCCGGTACGACTCCTCAAAAAAACCTTATCGCCAGACTCGTCAGGATTGCCGCGGAAACGCGGCTTGGGCCGCGTTTCCGCGGCCATGTGTTGCCTGCTGGCCACGCGCTTTGGCGCGTGGCCTCCTCTGGTCCGTCCATCTGGGTTTATCCTTCTGGAAGTTGTATCTCGACTCTTTATTTTGAATTTTTGGGATAACTTGGGAAGCAAGTTACCCTAAATCCAAATCTTTTATCAACGAATTTGTGATCTTGAACTCTCCTTCTTTGGCTTTTTCCTCATCCTGCAAGTATTTAGGGTTGAATAGAAGTCTATCCTTCCCTCTTCTTTAGTATTTGCAACTATTGCCCTTAGTAATTGCAATTTTGATATTTGATAATTGCAACTTTTGCATTGGGCTTTAAACATGGGCTTTTGGGCTTCTTTTAAGGCTTTATTCCTTTATTTTTATTTCTCAAGGCCTGCACACAATAAATAATAAAATATTAGTAAATGTGCAGAATTATAGGAATAAATATGAAAATGTGATAGTAAATGTATTGAAAAATATGCACTTTTTACTACCTATCAGTTTGCAGGGAGCCTGACTAGCCACACGCGAGGCCGGGAGGTGTTGGCAAGCTTTTGCTTCCGGTTTCTGCTCCGAAACCTTGGCCATGGAGACCTTTCTATGCTTCCATGCATGGAGCATTGTGCCATCCCCAGAGAGGAGTTCTTCGAATTTTCCTTGGTCGAAGTGAACGACTAGGTTTTCGAAGGTGACAGTTTGAAGATTCCGATCTTTGTATTGCGAGCCTGCTTCCTTGTTGCGCCAGAAGACCGTGGTAGGCTCGCAGAGGGCCTCATCTGTCTCCATAGAGACTTGCCTCGAAGATTTAGCCAGAGGGGCTCTAACCACACCGGCTTTCTTGAATTCAGAGATAGACCCGAAGGTCTATTCATCGCATTGCGACACTTGATTCTCAACAGTGGAGAAATCAATCCCCAGCGGAGTCGCCATCTTATTTTCCACTGATTTTCCAAAAGGGGAAAACTTACAAAAAGGGGTCGAGGAGCTAAATTACAAGTAACACAAAAGATTACAAGTAGATCCCCTCTGAGATTCTGAAGAAGTGTGCCGATAAGAGTCTAGTCAGCGCGCGACCACTTTGTCCCTTTGACGATGTGATCGATGGGATTCCCTTCTCGCCTGGTTCGGGGAATCGGAGAACAGAAGGTTAGTAGAACCCTCTTGTTACTTCTCAAACTGCCTCCACTTGGGAATTCCTTCTCGCCTGGTTCCGGAGATTTCTTGAGAGGAAGATCTTAGGGTATCAGCACCCTGATTAGAGAAGCAGTTCCCTGAACTCTCTGAATTCTTAGAAGCAAGAGAATAGATCTCTGTTTAGCCGTCTCTCTTTCTGTGCGTGTGTTTCTGTGCCTCTTGTGTGCTCTCTCTCTTGTACCCCTGGTGGGCTATTTATAAGGAGAGCAGGGGTATAATGTCTCTTGAAAATCTAGAAATAGATTGAGTCAATCTGTTTAAATCTGGAAAGTAGCTTTGCTGCGAGGCTAGAATCAGCTTCTGCGAGGCTAGGAATAGCAGGTAGTGTTGATCTCCTGATCTGTTTTGATTCTTTCCAAATAATTGAAAGATCTCCCCTGATCTTCTTACTTGTTCTACGAGAGTCAAGAGATTATGGTAAACAACTACTAAAGTTGATCTCAGATTTGATCTCGATTGGATTTGATCTTGATCTTGATCTTGAAGATTTAATCTCATCTGGAGATTTGATTGGTCAAAGGTTGACCATAATAGACACGCAGTGGAGCTGTCGCGTCGAGTTCACAGTGGAGCTGAAATGAGCATCTAGCGAAGTCAGGAGAAAGATCTTCGGCGGAGCTGCATAAACATCTGTGGCGAAGCTACCGACAATCCTTTTGTGCGATTGCGTGTGGCTTCGAGCGAAGGTAACTCTCTGCGGAGTTAATCGAGCACTTCAGGCTAAGCTGTAAGTTAGCTCACTGATAGAGCTTTGAATGGCTTCATGGAGAAGTTGGGCAAACTTAGCCTCTCAGGCGAGGCTATCCCCTCGGAGATGGGTACAGAACTAGTCGTCAGATTATCTGTCACTTGTCTTTTGTAAGTGTCAACAAGTTTAGACATTGTTCAGGCCAGTAAGAATCTTGTCTTTTTTAAATTGTCAACAAACGCTGCAACAACATGAAGAAGAATTCTGAATTTTATTCAATAAGCATCAATTACAAACCCTTAATCTTCTCTAATCTCGCATTACAAACTCAAAACTCTCTTTCTTTTGGCTTTTCATCTCTCTGGTGTCTCTCAATGAATACAGGTATTTATAGAAAATTAGGGATAAAGGAGAACGTAGGGAAATAGGAGGAGCTGGCTATTTCTGAATTTGAATCCTCTCCTTATCTTCAAACTTGACTTGATTTATCCAGAATTTTTTGTGAAAATTCAATTCTAATCTGTAACTTATTGGCGAATTGATTGCTAATTATAACTTATCAAACGATAGGCTTAGAAATAGTGATCAACATAAGAATTGTAGCCCTTTAAGTCTTTTTTCTGGATCATCTTGAATCATCAGATTTGAGTTTCGTTAGCAAAAATTATGTTTAAAATGCTAAATTATATTCTGTCTGAATCTGAATCTAAATTGTTTCATCTCATCATTGATCTTATCTCTATCCATTTGTCCTCAGCAAAACAGATAGGATCTTCAAAAATTTATTTTTTTTGAATTTTATAGTATTATCTTATCTGGTAAATTCAATCTTCAGATAAGATAGCCTTTAGATTCTCTGAATTTGAGTTAATTCCCGTTTGATTTGAACTTTTGAATTTATTTGGATAAGATTCATGCTTATCTTCTCTTTGTCATACTCTGCATGGATTAGAAAATTAGGACATATGAGTTTGTAGAAATTATTACAGAATAAATGCAGGAATGCCGAATAATTATGCAATATATATGTCAAAACACTTAAACCTTCTTGCATATTCGACTGCATCTACGATCATAATAAGCCAATAATAGTTGAGTCGGTGCAGTCGGTCCTTAAGCTTTTGACCAGGATGATGATCTCGATACATGCCACTGGTTGATGAGCTCCACACATGCCATCGTGGACCTCTTTCAATACTTCTTGCGCTTCTTAGCTGATAGGCAACGAAAAAGTATACTGTCATATTTGGTGGTACAATATCTTTACCACTGCATCATAGTAGAACCAAGTAGATCTTTATCGAACAAAAACTACTTCCTTGGGATCATCGGGCAATATGCCATGCAAGGCATAGTCGATGATTGGGAATCGTCAGTCCTTCGGTTCGAAGTTTGTCGAGATTGTATGAAGTTTGCTAACCTCTAAACTATACTTCAGATAGAAAAGATAATGAGTATCCACCGTAAGATGATAAGTAGTGTCTATTGGAAAGGCCAATGTAGCCACGAGTGCAGCTAAAGTGTCTGCCTTTGTATTCAAGAGGCGAGACACATGGCTAATATAGAAGCCATCAAATGAATTGGCCAGCTTAATGACTGCATGGTGATAAGGTACCAGGTATTCATAACGGACTTCATACTCTTTTTTGACTTGGTTGATAATCAATTTGGAGTACCAGAAGCTTCAAGGTATTGTACGCCCAATTGTTTAGCGAGCTAAAGGCTAATAAGCAAAGCATTGTACTCAGCTATATTGTTGGAGCAAGATTCTGTCAGTGAGAATGCACGAGAAAGAACGTAATTCTAAGGCGAGACAAATACCAACCCCACTCCGGCAATGATCTTGACTGTGGGGCCTGTTCTTGATGCATCATCAAAGAACATCTGCCATGCATCATCTCCTAAGGTCATATTGGCTTTGATAACCTCGTCCAGAATGTCTGTGTATTGCTTTGAATTTCTGGGACTGGATGGGTTGCGAGAAAATCTGCGAGAGCTTGACCTTTGACTGTGTTTAGAGGGACAAAAGTCATGTCGAATTGAGATAGCAGAATGAACCAATTAGCCAGTATAGAGTTTACGGACCCTAACTTCATCATGAGAATATGCAGGAGATTGACTCTCGAAATGACATGTATGATTTGGCTGATCAAGTAATGTTGTGTCTTTTGGACAGCGAAGACAAGAGCGAGACATTTCTTCTCGATGGGGTTGTATCAAATTCTGATCAGAGTTCTGCTCAGGTAGTAGATGGCTTGCTCGAAGCTTTCATCATTTTTCTGTGGTAGAAGAGTGATAAAGAGCAGTCTATAGCTCGCACATAGAGCAAGAATCATTTTCCCAAAATAGGAGGTACCAGGACGGAAGCTTGGTGAGGTACTCTTTGATATCCTTGAAAGCCTTTTGGCAAGCTTCATCCCGTATGAAAGAGACGCCATTCTTCATTAACCATGTGAACAGTTGGCAACGGCCCGAGAGATTTGCAATGAATCTTCATATGTAGCGAGTCTGTCTTGTAGACCTTCAAGCTCTTTGAAAGTCTCCGAGGTTACATGCTCTGAATGGCTTTGACTTTTTCAGGGTTAAGATGAATTACTTTAGATGTGATGATAAATCGAAGGAATTTACCACTCGACACTCCCAAGAATAACTTGGTCAAGTTCATCTTCAACTGGTGAGCCCGTATGATGTCGAACACAGTCCTCATGTCACAGGGGTGGCTGCTTTTGCTGCGACTTTTGACTGCGATGTCATCAATATAGCATTCCACCATTTTTCGCAAGTGATTAGAAAAAAATTATGATTATGGCACATTGGAAAGTTGCGCCCACATTCTTCAATCCGAACAGCATTACTGTATAACAGTATACCCCCAATAGCGTTCTGAATAATGTATGCTTCTCATCATCCGGGTGCATCTTTATTTGATTGTATCCAGAAAAGTCATCCATGAAGGACATTCTTTCAAAACCACACGTGTCGTCAATCATGACATTAGTGATGGGCAATGAAATTCATCCTTAGGACAAACTCTATTGAGATCATGGAAGTCAATGAAAACTCTGATCTTCCTGTTCTTCTTTAGCATAGTAACATTATTAACTACCAGTCTGGGCGTTGTTCCTCTCGAATGAAGCCATATTCGATGACTTTATGAACTTTGCTTTTGATTGCTTTCATGATATCGGGTCAAAATCGTCGTTGCTATTGCTTAATCAGCTTGGCATCTGGTTTAATGTTAAGATCATGCATGGCCACTTGAGGATCGAGGCCAGACATGTCTTCATAGCTCCAGTGAAGACATCTATATACTTTCATATGAGAGATATGAGATTTTGCTTCTCTGTTGGTGACAAGCTTTCTCTTATAGAGATGAGTTTTGAATATGCTTTATCACCTACATCGACTTGGATTACTTTATCTAAGGTCGGAGGTTCGCGCTGTTCAAAATGCTTCTCCCATTGAAGATCAAGTTGTTAAGCCCACAGATTAGTGTCAAATGGCTTAATGTATTTGTCTTGCTCCGCTTGACTGATAAATGTCATGTTAGCAAATAGCTCCTTAAAGAGTACCCCACACTAATATCAGAGTTCCAATTAGACGAGTTTGAAGATTGCGATGGTAGGGACTCTTCAGACTCTAATTCTGACTAAGGGATAGAGTGACATATCCTTACCCCCAGCGTGTGCGACCATAATAGTTGGCTATATAAAGGGTTGCAAAGGGATGTGCCGCCCTTTATCAAAATTCAAACCATCCCCATGGTTCAAGCTGCAACCCATTCTCTTCATCATGTAGTGTGCTGACCGCACGTAATGAAAGAATTGTGGGGGTTCCAAGTCATTGTCTGATTCCCTAGATGTCGTGGCCCGAGCCTGGCCTCTGTTGAATAAATGGTGATGGTACATTTTTGAAGGAGGGACAATGGAGACAAATCCTTCATTATCCTCTATATGTATAAATGCCATTTTTGAGATGAGCAGAGGCATGTGCAAGAAACTAATATCGATAGATTTAAATACATCCTCAAGACACAAAGAGTAATCAAAAGCAGTATTTTCATTAAGGACTCGCCTTCATTTCTGGCGGGGTTATTACAGTCAGGCTCATCTAGATATGTTATAATTGGTTTTAAAGGTAGTAGGCACATCTTCTTCTGATTCTGAGTCCGTCTCGTTGCCACCATCGATGTCATCGGGCAATGATTCCTTCACTGGCTCATTATTCTCCTATAGAGTAGGGAATCAGTGAAATAATTCTCTACTCCTTTGAACGAGCTAGATATTGGCAAACTGTGCCAATATGTCAAAGCGGAAAGGAGTGTTGAGGCCTTAGAAGTATCCCTTTTCAAAGATTTATCGAATCAGACCTCCTTTTGCTTCTTTATGTTCAGTGGCACGGGTGGTGTTGAAGCCTAGACTGGTGCAGTTATTCCTGATGTCGTTGGCTGCTGTGTCTCGTTGAGAGTCTGATCGTACTGTCATAAGTACTGTCTTCCAGATTGAGTAACTAATGGCTGAGAGGTAGCGGGCTACTGCTAAGGCAAGCTTCTCTTCTTCTGAGTCACTAAGAGAAGTTACAGTCACAGTGCATCATCTGCTGCGAGGGAGACGACGTTACATGACTTACCTTTGAGCTTGAGCTTGTTGGATTCACATTACTCATCTTTAATGATATCCAGATGGACCCATATAATCTCTCCAGATTTTGTCATTATTAGAACAAAACCCTTGACTTTCTGCTTTTTCGTCATTGGGTTGACAACGTCCAGTCTAGTTTTAGGGACTTGGGCTAATCCATCCTGGACAGTCGTCTTCAAGAAGGTCCTGAAATTGAGAGTCACCATGTTGGCGGTGACTTTTTTTTTGTTCTGACTTGAGAATCAGAACTCTAGTATCCACTTATGCTTAGATCTTGTCATTGAGAACAATGCATCTGCCAGTGGGATAATGGACCATTCTATGGAAGAGGCATTAGTTGGGACATTTGTACGACTCACTTTTTCTGGTCACCAGACTTCAGGTAACTTGAGCTTGTTACCTTTGTTAAGTAGGTTGAAGATGGTCATCACCTGTTCATCTTTAAAGAAATATTTTCTCGATGGAAACTTGAATTACTAATTGTTGCAGGAGCCTCTTCTTTTTCTGCTTTGGTGAAATTTTCCTAGATAACTCAAGCGCCATCGTTTTTTCTCTTTGGATTGGAAGATTGGGTTGCAACATGGCCCTTGGTCCTGAACCCCATTTGTTCTTGGGTATTGAGCGCTCACACTTTTTAGCTGATTTCTTATCTATCTCTGTTTGTTCAGCGAGCTCCTTCCAAGTATGGGATTTGACAGCTCGCATACGAAATCTACTATGTCGAGGAAGTTGTGCCGACATGTTTGAAGCAACATGGGCAAAGACATGCCTGCAAGGCGTATGAAAGAGAGATTGCGGAATCTCTCAATGTATTCCACATGGATTCTCCTCCTTTCTGGACCATCGAGAGAAGCTTGTCCATGGTTACCTCGGTGTCATCCTCGTAAAATCGAGAAAGTGACCGGGTGTTCAGGTCGATCAAGAGTTGATGAAGCCATTGGGAAGCCTCTTGAACCAATCGAAGGCTATCCCCTTAAGGGTGTCGATGAACAGTCTGGCCATGATAGCATCATTATCTATCACGTTGCTAGTTTGTGACCAAAAGTAATAAATGTACTGATTGGACGAGCTCTTACCATCATACATGTGCAATTTAGAAGGCTTGAACTTTGGATGGTTTGGAACTGAGTCCCATTCCAGTGGGTAAGGACACGTCATCCCTACTTTCTTCAATCTATCTCTTAGAGTTAGGGATGCAATCTAAGCTTGAATGCCTTTGATAATATTGACTTCAATTGCATAATTTTCTTTTGACTTTTCAGTCTTAAGGAGTTCATTGTTGAGATTCTCCTCCTCATCATGATTATTACTGGTGGTGTCATTATTGTTTCGGTTGCTTGGGAGCTGCGCCAACATATGCTGGATATTTTTTAGAGCCACTTACTGAGCTCTAGAAGTTTTCTCTTGAGTCTCCATACGCTAACAGAGATCATCATCATGATTATTGTCGGCCATGTTGACCGACATAACCCCTATTTGCTCGGAGCTGACGGTGGCGGAGGAAGCATAGCCACTAGCTTCTTCTTCTTCATCATCTGACCATTGAAAGAGGCTTCTCAATGGTTCAGATGATATTGCTCCTATGGAGAAGGACAGATGTCCATAATTGCAGGGCATTGCTACTCTTGAGTGGGTACCTCAGAAGGTACCTTCTAGTTCAATTAGAACCTGACTTAAGTCTGGGCTATAGTCAGGATCTGGGGAACTAACTGAGAGAGCACGAACCCCCTGTCTTCCTTTTCGAGATCACATCGAATCCCTTCTCCTATCTGCCATGTTGATGGAGACTACAACGAGGTGAGTTTTTTGGCTTTTCTTTTCCTCCTAAATTTAGACTTTTTAGAGGCCTGGACTGACAACCAGTCAAATACTGATGGTTTGTTAGGAAGAGATGTTGCGGGAATTGGCTCCAAAAAATAGTTAGCAGAGTGTTCGGTCACAAGTTGACACCTTGTCGTCCGCACTAAGATGGCAAGATGTGACATGCTCTTCAGGGTAGGACTTCCGCTTGTTGCTCATAAATTCTCGCAAGTCTATATTGGCTGGACCTAATTGATCAAAATAGAGACTCGGGGAGGCTGGATATTAGCACGATGGGCTAAAATGTCTTAGGTTTAACCCTAGACTTGGCTGATCTTCTGGCCTGGTACGAAGCTAAGATAGCTTTGCGCTCAGTATTTAGTGCTTTAATACTATGAAATACTCTTTTTCCTTTAAGCAAGTAACTTCGCTGTTAGAACCAAAGGGTGCTTCAAAACTAGGATCGCAAATAGAAGCTTTTGCAGCACGGAGCAAAGCTACAACAGCTTTGCTGATAGCACTTATGCGTGTTTTACCTTTAGTTTCGCGGGAGAAATGAGGTTGAGCTCTGTGAAGAGCTGGAGTAGTCTTGCAGTCAGAGACTACGTGAGCTTCTGTCGAAGCTGAAACTAGAGATCCTTTAGCTCCCATGAAGTTGAAATGGATTTTTCAATCCATATAGACTTAAAGGCTAATTTAGCTTCGCACATAACATACAGGTGCTGGAGCGAAGCTAATTTAGTCTCTATTAAGACTGAGTTACGCCTGCAGGTGATCTTCTTCATCTCATTGGAGACTTGCTACCGAGCAGTGGCTAGAGGAGACCTAGCCACTGAGATCTTCCTGTGCTTGCAATATTGATGGGATTTAAGCCACCCTCAGAGGGGATTTGCTCAAATCTCTCTTGGTCAAATTGGATGACAATTATCTCATCAGTAGACCCAAGGGTCTGATCATCACATTATGGCACCTTCTTCTTGTTGGTTAAGAAGACTTTCCCCAGCGGAGTCGCCATCTTATTTTCCATTGATGTTGAAATGTGGTAAAACTTTACAAAATTTGAAGAGATTTACAAGTAACTAAAAGAAAATTACAAGAACTCTTTTCTAGAGTTTCTACGAAAGTGTGTCGGTAGAAGTCTGATCAGCGTGTTACCACTTTGTTTTGTTGACGATGCGAGTGATTGAGTCTTCTGCCTAAAGATTTCCTTCTCGCTGGTTCTAAAAATCCTTTGAGAAAGGGATATTATGAGCGTATTAGCACCCAGAAAGAGAAGCAAAGTTTTTTGAAGAAGCTTGAAAGTTAAAGAGTGATCTCATGTGAAATCTCCCAAAAAGATCAACCAAAATCAGTAAACAAAAGTCCAGCCCCATGCCCCTCCATGCAAAGGGATATTTATAGGCTTGATGGGGTGTAACTGCTCTCTTGAAATTTAGCTGTTTAGCTTTGCTGCGAAGCTAAATTAGCTTCGCTGTGAAACTAAATGCAGCTTCTGTGAAGCTAGCATACGCTGGTGAAGTGGCCCAGGGTTATTACAACAATCCCTTGATTTTCTTTAATTGATTGTGGGATTTCCCTTGATCCTCTCCAACCGATTGAGGAATTTCCCTTAATCCTCTCTAGGAGTAAAAAGATCACAACAATTAACTGCCTAAAATGTGATATCAATCACATTAATTTTGTGCTGAGATTAAATGGTCAAAAATGACCATAAAAGCCTGCAGAGGAACTAAGCTTCATGCGAAGCTGAGAAATGAGCCTAGAGCAAAGCTAAATAGAGCTTGCAGCGAAGTTAGAAAAGAGCTTGCAGCGAGGCTAAAAGATAGCTCTTTGATAGTGCTCAGGTTAGCTTCAGAAGCGAAGCTAAGAAAGGAGCCCACATCAGAGGTATTCTGAGCTTGCTATAAAGCTAGAGTTGAGCTTGTAGCGAGGCTAAATTTTAGCCTCTTCGGCTTCTTCAGAAGGAAAATGTTTGGTTCACTATCTGCTTCACTGGATCAGTAGAGTCTAAGTCATTAGTTTGTCCATCAGGATGAACAGGTCTTCAGTCTGTCTGTGACTTGTCTTTTAGAAGTGTTGACTAGTTTAGATATCGTTCAGACCAGTTGAAGAGCTGCCTTGGAGTTTGTCTGTTTGGAGTATCAACACACATGTTAATACATGGCACATTGTATTTTCATTTCGCCCCTACTGCTCTTGCTTTGCTGGCCCTATCTAATGTATTTTGTCCTTTTGTTCCTTTGTTCGTTTTTCCTTTTCATGGAGCATGAGATTGATAATAGCAACTTGGAAGCTATATTTTTTTCCACTTTTCCTTAATTTCTGTCCACCTCATGCTGGACAATTTTTTTGCATTGATATTTTTTTTCTGAGACAATTTTTTTTTGCATGAATGCTATATTTCTATCCATCCTTATTTAGTATTTTTTCAACCACAACGGATGTTATATATGTGTATTGATTAAAAAAAATTCGAGATCTGTCATTATAAATTTCTTAGCAATTTATTCATAACATAATAATATATATTTATTTATTTTTTCACTTATTTGTTTGTTCTTCTTTTAATTTTATTAATTTAAAAAAGTATATATTATACTAAAAAAATATTTACTTATTTCATAACCTTCTCAACATCATTACAATATATTATGCTCTAATATATGTCAGCCCAAAGGTCTATTACTCTAGTTTTGATGATGATCAACTCCTGTAGTTATAATACTAATAATTTTGTGATTTCAATTTCAGATTTTAATCAAGATTTTTGTTGGTGTTTAGCTTCAATAAAAGATTCAAAGTCAAACTTTGAGGCTAATACGTGTTGATTCAAGAGTTCAAGTATAAAGATAGTGTCACGTACTCAAGAAGGAGTCTAGTGATTGAGCTGGAACGTCCACACAAGAATACAGAATTTCAGAACTTTAAAATAGAGAGTGCATGGTGCTCAATACTACCGTTATAGCAAGTGGCTATGCGGGTCGTGATCCACAAGGAAGGACTAGCGATGGAAGCTTTTTTAGTAAGTTTTCTTTTAAGATAAAAAGGATGGTTAAAATTCTTCTTTTAGTTCTTGTAAAGAAAAAGAGAAAAATTAGGTTAAAGTCAGTTAGGAAGAAATTGGTAGATAAAGAAGGTGGAGAAAATAGAAGTGATATGTACAAATGAAATTGAAAAAGAATGATAAAAGAAGTGGTGGATTGTGGTGTTCTAAACTAAGGAATTAAAAGAAAGAAAACTAAAATAAAAACTTTCCTCCTTTGATTGATGACTTACGTGGAGCCCTTGCATGTTTTACCTTGCTTCGGAGGTGATCAACGCATAATTCATAAGATCGAGCTCAGTCCCCATTCGCATTACATCATCAAGACGAACAAGAATGAAATGATACGAATCTTGAGGAGGAGAACATCATCATGAAATATCGGTAGCATTCATCCAAACATGGCTATACTGATGCTTCTATATTCACTTGGATACTCATCAAAACCAAAGGGGAAAAGTAGAAAGAAGAAGAAGAAAACAAAAGTAAAGACGAACATAAAAAAAATTTACCTTTTATTGCTTGCAGAAATGATGGAAGAAAGGAGAAGGGTACATCGGTATCAGTCTCAACATAAGCCACTCTCTCTTACTTACATGAATCTTAATCTAACCTAAACTTACAAAGAAATAAAAATTACATTAAAAAAATAAAAACCTAAGTTACAAACTACAAATTAGCCTAAGTTCTATTCTCTGCTTAGTTGTCTCCTTTTACTTTTGAGATTTCAGGTATTTATACAAGAAATACAGAGGTTAGAGGAGTATGAAGATAGAAAAAGCTGGATATTTCTGAATTTGAATCTTCTCCTTATCTCCAAACTTGATTTGATGTGGATATTCAGTTCTGATCTGCAGCTTGTTAACGTGTTGATTACTGAGTATCACTTATCAAATGATAGAATTAGAAATAGTGATCAACTTAAAAGTTGTAACTCTTTAAATCTTCTTTCTGGATCATCTTGAATTATTAGATTTGAGATTCAGTAGCGAAAGTTATAATTCAAATACTAAATGTATTCAGATAGAATCCGAGTCAAACTTGCTTCATCTCATCCGTTGATCTCTCTCTATCCATTTATCCCTCTGTATTTGATATTAGCCTCGGTTTATCTTTAGCTAACCAAAATGAATTTATAGAAATTCAAATTTTACCGGTTTTCATTTGGTGTTATCTTTCTGATTTGCTCTGATCTTCAGCTGAACCTTTGCCCCAATCCTTGATTTGTTCTAACTAGATCTGGGATCATCCTTAACTAACCAAATAGATCCAGTTAAATCTGATTTTAACTGATATTTATTTGGTTTAATCCTCTTTCTCTTCATTATTAACTTCTACAAAATAGACATTTAAGATAAAGAAATTAGCAGATTTATTACACGATAAATGTAGGAGTGTAATGAAAAGAATGCAAAATATGGTACGATCACACCCCCACACCTATCTTTTGCTCGTCCTTGAGCAAAACAACAAAACTGAACCAAAGATTATTAGACCACTTTCGCAGGTCACGCGATTGCACTGAGCTTGTGCAACAAGCCGTTAACCTCTAAGTTACCCCTAGAGGCTGAGTTTTGTATCGTGAGGGTTTTCAGTGGATTGCACCCACAAAATCCATAAAGAAAGAGAAAAATGTTAGTATTTTGAAAACTCATTTTGAAAGAGAAAAATATTTGAAATATTATTGTAAGATTTAAGTAATCTATAAGTTATTGGAAAACTGAATTTTTCATTCCTAAATTTAGTCTCTATTCAAAAATTTGTTATCAATCAAAGTAAGGAGTCAAATTGTACTTCTCATCTAGTCTATTACTTTACCCTAAGTCATATGCACCTTTGTGACCGTGAAATTTTGACTAAGGGTTCTTTAACTCTAATGCTTATGCCTTATTTATTATTATTTTTTTATTTTTGTGGTATTATTCCTTAGTTCTATTAGGCTTTCTAATCTGCCTATGTAATGAGCCTCTAATCGGTGACTCCCAAACTAGACGGTCTTAGGGCACCGGGTGAGAAAAACACCCCAAGGACTTAAGGACTCGAGCAAACAAGACCTCAAAACTAAGGATTTTATTATATGAACCGCTTTTAGGCGTGAATACTTATGCTTTATTATGCATAAATACCCAGCTTAATCAGAAGATTTTTATATATATATTTTTCTCAAACTTATCTAATCATCTTTCGCATAAATACTAAGGCATGCTTAGGCCAAAGCACCTAGCTAATCAATAATTGGATTTGTTTAACTTTCATAGATATTATTTTTTCTCTTTTTTTTAAATTTTTTTTAAGGCATAAGAATCTTTATTTTAGAACCCTAAGTGCGTAAGTGTATGAAGTGTGCATATTTCATCAAGGTAAAGATTAAAACTAAATTACTTTGACAAATTATCTTCCTAACCCTAAAAATCAAACAAATAATCTTGTTTTGACCAAGTATAAGAAATCCTAATTATGATTATCCTATTCCTTAAAATTGACTTAATTTCTTACAAACAATATGTCAAAATATTGTTTCTATTTTCAAAAAGTTTTTAAAAGTAAAGAAAATGTTAATTTTTTCTTTTTTTTTTAAAAAGAAAAATCTAAGTTATGTTAGAACCTTCCCCCACACCTATCTCATGCATTGTCCTCAATGTATGAATTAATACATAGATGCATGAAAAAAAAGAAAGGGAAGGAAAATATTACCTTAAGGTGGTGGTTTCGGTGACGGTCTGATTGGGTCAAGCGTTGCTACCCAATCAAGATTGGTTCACGGAACCTACATTTATTGACCTCTTTTCTATTTACATATTTACAGTCCCCAGTATGAATAGGATCATGAAAGATCCTATCGTGAAACTTACTCCCTTTACATGACCAGTCCTGAAAAATTATCACGGAGTCATCATTGTCTATACCTATGTCCAATAAAAGAATGTGACTTAGTGGAATGGTTGAGTTGGTCTCAAGAATGATAGGTTCAGGAACCAATACAAACTCGAAAAAATCAACTTGAGAGTTAGATTTGGTTCAAGCGTTGAGTCCAAGTCCAAGAATTGATATTCACATTCTTTTCCCATCAATGGAATGTGAGTATCCAAAATTGGTGATTCAATTTCAAAATCTATGAGTACGGGAATAAATGTTGGCTCAGAAAATTGGTCCAAATTGGGTAAGAATACCGGAGTCAACAGAGATTCGAAGATGGAAACAGAATCACAAAGTTGGGAATCGGGTTCACATTCATGATCAAATTCAATCTCATTAAAATGAAAACTTGCCAATTCATAAATGGGTTGATATTGGTCAAGTTCAAGGCTTTGTGGTGAAACTGAATCTTGGTCAAAGTCTTCAAGATACCATGATTCTTGATTTTAATCAATATGGCTAGAAGTGTTGGGAATAGTCAAAGATTGAATAGGGAGAGTTTCCTTATTCCTACACATGTTCTCCAATCTACTAATTCTTACTTCTATCATATCGAGTGGATCATTTTGACATTAAATCATGGTTTCCATACTCTTTTCTAAGTTGCCATGTTCTCCTTGAAAAATAGAGTAAGGATCCGTGACTTGAAAAATTTTACGGGATTTTGAGTCTTCTAAAATTTGAATACATCGCTCAAGCTCATCTAAGGCTTCCATCCTCTTTTCCCAGTCAATTGATTCTTCTAATGGTTGTTTTGGAGAAGGAGTATATGAAGCTGGATGTTGGTAGGATAGTTGACAATATGACTCGGGGGAGTTGTATCCCCATTGACTCTGTGAAGAGTAGTGATGATTATTCAAGTCTTGTTCATAGTATTGGGACTGGGGCATGTAATGATTCGGATAAGACCAATCTGGCACACTAGGTTGGTTAAAGTTATAATATGCTGGGTTGGTAATATCCGAAAAAGAGGTCGGGGTGTAATAAGGATTACCATTAAAATTGAAAAAATTATTATTATAAGCCATATCACACAGGAAATGTCAAACGCAAACAAAGAAAAACAAACAACTAAGCAAACAAATAAAAAGAAAGAAAAAAATTTTAAACTAAGTTAGGGTAAACCTTTGACCTAGATGACTCCTAACTGGTTAGACTGTCCACAGGAGGTATAATGCAGACTTTGACTATAAGCTAATCAGCCAGGTCAGGACAAGATTGGTGAGAGGTATCCGCACAAAAATGACGGGCCTAATTAATCCAAACCACCAGCCTTCAGGGTTTCGCCCCTCAATCCCTTTCCTTAGACACTGATTTAGCAGGAGTCAAATTCTAACACCTTCCCCCTTAGGATAATCTCCCAATTGAGTCCGAGATGTCCCTAGGGCCAACGTCTACTCATTTTTAATTAGGCTTGGGTTAGTGAGTGAGGAGATTGTTTGTGGGCTAAGGAAGGGTAATGACTTCCCCACCTTATCTTATTTATAGGACAAGCCCTTAAATCAATTTAGTGAGTGTACAAGTATATAGAAAAAAGTAATAGTCAAGCAATATTTCATACAAGAATGAACCTTATACTAAATGCTATGCACACATACCTTGGCTCCAGCACTCTTCAACAGTAAATAGAAAATGTAATGAAATAGACACGTGCCTAAATGCAAAGTCTAAATCATTTTTAGCATTTACAATCAAATTTTTACTATTGTATTAGAAATATATATACAGTGAGTCAAACAAGGAGATAGATGCTATAGATATTAAACTATACAATTCAACCAACCTGCAGAAGATACAGGTTAGTAGTTCACTCAGATTGCCACAGGAATGTAGCAAATCTGAGGGCTTCTGGACTCTGCTTTCTTGAGCAGAGTCCAGGGCCACTTATATGTCCACTGTAGCAAAAATTTCTTGTTGTTAAATCTGTACACAAAAAACAAAGAAGAAGGTTAACAAAAAATGTAAACTTTAAAGAGAATTACTTACCGTCCCTTCCCGGCAACGGCGCCAAAATTTGATTGAGCTGGAACCTGCACACAAGAATACAGAATTTTAGAACTTTAAAATAGAGAGTGCATGGTGCTCAATACTACCACTATAGCAAGATGCTATGCGGTTCGTGATCCACAAGGAGGGACTAGCGATGGAAGCTTTTTTAGTAAGTTTTCTTTTAAGATACAAAAGATGGTTAAAATACTTCTTTTAGTTCTTGTAAAGAAAAAGAGAAAAATTAGGCTAAAGTGAGTTAGGAAGAAATTGGTAGATAAAGAAGGTGGAGAAAATAGAAGTGATATGCACAAATGAAATTGAAAAAGAATGATAAAAGAAGTGGTGGATTGTGGTGTTCTAAACTAAAGAATTAAAAGAAAGAAAACTAAAAGAAAAACTTACCTCCTTTGGTTGATGACTTACCTGGAAACCTTGCATGTTTTACCTTGCTTCGGAGGCAATCAACGCATAATTTATAAGATCGAGCTCAGTCCCCATTTGCATTACATCATCAAGACGAATAAGAATGAAATGATACGGAATCTTAGGAGGAGAACATCAATATGAAATATCAGTAGCATTCATCCAAACATGGCTATACTGATGCTTCTATATTCACTTGGATACTCATCAAAACCAAAAGAGGAAAAGTAGAAAGAAAAAGAAGAAAATAAAAGTAAAGATGAACATAAAAAAAAAATACCTTTTATTGCTTGTAGAAATGATGGAAGAAAGGAGGAGGGTATATCGGTGTCATTCTCAACATAAGCCTCTCTCTCTCTTACTTACATGAATCTCAATCTAATCTAAGCTTATAAAGAAATAAAAATCTAAGTTACAAACTACAAATTAGCCTATGTTCTACTCTCTGCTTGGTCGTCTCCTTTTGCCTTTGAGATTGCAGGTATTTATATGAGAAATGCAGAGGTTAGAGGAGTATGATGATAGGAAAAGCTGGATAGTTCTGAATTTAAATCTTCTCCTTATTTCTAAACTTGATTTGATGTGGATATTCAATTCTGATCTGCAGCTTGTTGACGTGTTAATTACTGAATATTACTTATCAAATGACAGAATTAGAAATAGTGATCAAGTTAGGAGTTGTATCCTTTTAAATCTTCTTTCTGGATCATCTTGAATCATTAGATTTGAGATTCGATAGCGAAAGTTATGATTCAAATACTAAAATGTATTCAGACAGAATCCAAGTCAAACTTGCTTCATCTCATCCGTTGATCTCTCTCTATCCATTTATCCCTCTGTATTTGATATTATCCTCGGTTGATCTTTAGCTAACCAAAATGGATTTATAGAAATCTGAATTTTACCAATTTTCATTTGGTATTATTTTTCTGATTTGCTCTGATCTTCAGCTGAACATTTGCCCCAATCCTTGATTTGTTCTAACTAGATATGGGATCATCCTCAGCTAACCAAATAGATCTACTTAAATCTGATTTTAACTGGTATTTATTTGGTTTAATCCTCTTTCTCTTCATTATTATCTTCTACAAAATAGACATTTAAGACAAAGAAATTAACAGATTTATTACACGATAAATGTAGGAGTGTAATGAAAAGAATGTAAAATATGTGTACGATCATCTAGCTTAAGGAATCAAGTTTGAATCGAGTCAAAGTGGAGAAGAAGATCATATCAAGAAGAAAACTCTAGTTTGTAAAAATTGTTTAGAATTTATGTAAAGTATAAATTAATTTGATTACTCAAGCTTATATACTTACACAACACACACATACTTTTCAGTTTAAAAAGTTTATGCTTATATGGTTTATATCTCAAAGAAATAATTTTTATAGTTTGAAACATGTGTTAGATTCTATCCACACATATAGGAGCTCTATTTGCTCAAAAAAACTTATTTTGATGAGTTTAAGTTTTATTTTTATCAAGAGTTGATTTCTTGAGTAGAATTCATTAAAATCAAGGTCATATGCTTTTATATGTATATTGGATTTTATCCATACACATTAGTGCTTCAAATGAGTTTGATAAACTTATTTTTCTATATATATTAGTTTTGGAAAAATAAATTTTAATATAGTTTACGATTTTAAATTTGCATTTATCATCTCAAAAAGAAGTTCACATGTTTGTAATATGTGTTGATTTTTTATAACACATATTTGTACTCTAGCGTATTTACATGAATTTATTTTTGTAGATTTTTTTGGAGAATTATTTCATTTAAAATGTATTTTAAAAAAGATAGAAAAAAATCAAATTTTGGACTGAGCCTAGTCAACCGCTAGCCATGAGCAGTTGCTTTGTCAGTCGACCACCCGGTCGACTGGATATGCACAACTTTGTGCTTGTGTATGTCTCTCGACTGACCGATCAATCGCAGATCATGAAGTGCTCTCTGTTTGGGGTTTTTGGTCGACCGGTCGGTTGACCACCAGAGAGATTTGCTCTCTGAGTTGGGCTTGGTCAACCGCCCAGTCGACCGGCAGCTTCAATGGTTATTAAAATAGCCATTGCATGGTCGGCCGCCAGGCCAATTTTGGCCCTGTTTGACCTTTATGGCGAGTTTTTTTTGGCTTGTATATGGGAGTTTTTGGGATGAGTTTTCACTAAGATTTTCAAGAGTTTATTTTTTCATCTTCAATAGAATTTTCTCAAAAAGTTTAAGAGCTTCAACTCCATATCAAAAGAGAGTTTTCAAAAGTGCTTCTCTTGAGTTTTCTACTTTCAATCTATCTAGTTTTCTCACATAAGCTTGAGATTTCATTTTTACATGTATCTTACAAGATCCTTATTTGTGAGAGTGGTTTTGCATGAGATCAAGGACTTGATTACTAAGTGTTCTACCTTTGTAATCCAAGAAGTTAGAGGTTACGGCATCGGCGAGCGTGTAGGTTCTCGTGTGTATTATTCTTATGGGAACAAGTGAGGAACTTGCTGTCCAAGAACTATTGAGGGAACTTGTATGTATTGTGGCATCGAGTGATCTTGCGGGGTCGATTTTAGTGGAATTTATTCATTGTGGTAAAGGCGGAAAAGTAGAGCAAGTGGTTCGAATCTTGAAACAATTCTCTCGTATTTTCAATTATTCTTCGGTCTACTCTTCTCACTTGTGTTTATATCTTACATTCTCTTATTGTTTGTCCATCTTTACATGCTTGATATAGTTTTATGTGCTTTTACTAATTTGTACCAAAGAACAATAAAGCACCTCAACTTTTAAGCAAGAGGAATATTGAGAAGAAGTTCTAGAGCCCTTCAACGAGAATTTGGCGTCACTCTTTGGCCATCTTTTGTGTGTTATCTTTAGTAAATATAAAAGATTTTAATTTTACATTTGATTAGTGTTCGATGAGGAGAAAACCAAAGTAAACGAGTGGGGTAAGAGTTTAGAGCAAACGTGTAAGTCCTTGTGGCGATTGTTCAAACTCTAAATATGTATGTAAAACTACTTTGCTCCTTCAAACTACCATTTGTAGCAAAAACTATAATGGATCGTATCCGCAGGGAGGGCTTGCGATGGAAGCTTTTACAGTTCTTTTTGTTCTAGTTTTTGGGAAGAAAATAAAAGTTCTTCTTTGTTCAATAATTTGAAAAGAAAACAAAGTGAAAAGAAAATGATAAATAATATGGTGTTAAGAAAAGAAAAATGGAAGCGAGGAAGGTAGAATGAAAACAGCGAACTTGGAAAAGTAAAAGAGAAGATTGGAATTTGTAAGACAAAGAAAGTTTTAGAAAAGAGTTAATCCGATAGAAAGAAAATCATGACTAATTAACACTCTACACTACTAACTTACTAATCTCTTTGGGTGACTTGTGCCTCATATAGATTCATTGGCATATTATCCATCTTGCTTTGTCAAGTCAATGAGTTGTCCCAATTTGTGGAGATGTTCTGATCGTAGCTTGGTTAGGTGGCCTCCTTGGTTCATCGGCTCCAAATAGGTCCATAGGAATGGAACTTAGAAATTTGAGATTCACAGCTTAAATATGCATAACAAGAATGTTAGGTTCATTAAATCATCAAAACCATGGTAGGCTAGCATGACATAAGAAGCTAGTACAATAAGTGTTAGCATACTAAGGTGATCATATCATTATGTTCCATCAAGGCTTATAGGAACAAGGCTCTAAATGAGACTCACATGAATCACATGGAGGGGGTAATAAAAGCTTCACTAAGATTAAAAACAACACTCATCTTCATTGGGAATTAAAGAGACTTGTTATGCACAAGATCAGAAATTGTAAACATCCAATGAGTCATATGAGTTAGCATCACCCAAGAGTTAGTAGTTAGTAGTGTTAGAGGTTAGTTAGTCATGTTAGGAGATTAGTTATCCATGGAAAAGTAAACTAAGAAAGAAGACATAGTAAAATAAAGTGCAAGGAAACGAAAAGCTTGAAAGTAAATATCAAGAAAATTGGAGGAAGGAGAACATGGGCTTTGTATCTGATTATCACTCTTCAATTACAGAGACCTCACTCTCACCTTCTCTCTCTTTTCTAGATCTAAAACGAGAAATGAAAAATTACAAGAGGAAGCTAAGAGAAATCTAAAGAAAATCCTAAACCTTCACCTAAAATGTTGCTATCCTCGCCCCCTTCAATAGAGGTCCTGGGGGTCTTTATATAGGCACCAAGAGCTAATCGCTATCAATCGTAGCCGTAGGATTAATCGCTCCATCAATGACCATAGATTCGCAGTGAAAACGCAGTCAAATCAGCGTTTCTGCGGTAGAATCTAGGCCGTTGCGCCAGCGATCGCTCTGACATTCTGTTACTGACCAGGTGCCCTGCTGGAGCTTCTATAACCATAGAAATATTCCCTGATTTGTTACAGGTATGAGCTTCTTTGATTTGGGCTCTTTTAATCTCCTTTAAATCCTTGAATAATCTTGGATTTGGGCCTTCTTCTCCATTAAAGAGTGGACCTGAAATTAAAGAGAGGTAGCCATTAAAAAGCTTATTTTTATTAATAAAATGCATGGCAATGTGATAAAAAAATGATGCAAAATGAAACATAATCACACCCCCATAACTAGATTTTGCTCGTCCTCGAGTAAAATAAGCAAAGAAAAAAATAAATCCTAACAACATTATTACACCACTTTCGTAGGTGACACGATTGCACTGAGCATGTGCAACAAGCCATTAAACCTCTAGGTTATCGTAGAGGAGGAGTGTTGTCTCCTGAGAGTTTTCAACAGATTGTACCCACAAAATCCAAAGAAAAAGAAAAATGTTAGTGATTTTTCAAAAAGAAGAAAGAAAGTTTATGATCCATTTTTACGAGAATTTAAGCGATCTTTCGGTTTTAGGTTACCCCAAACTTTTCCTTCTTATTATAAGTCTCCATTTGAAGTTTTGTCTTCAACTTAGGTTAAGTTTCAAAAATAGACAGAGCACCAGATTTTGTATCAAGCCTAACATATATACATTCATATGTATGAGGAATTGTTCTTAGAATATAATACATTTATTTATATTTTATTATTTTAATTTTTTTATATATATTTACATTTATTTATTTTTCTTAGCTTCATTAGGCTTTCTAATTTATCCATGTAGCGAGCCTTTTATCGATGACTCCTAGACCAGATGGTCTTAGGGCACCAGATGAGGATACATCCCTAAGGTTTAAGGACTCGAGTGAACCAGGCCACGAATGCTAAGGACTCAACCACTTTAGGCTTGACTGGTTATGCTTCTTAAGGCACAACTAACCAGCTTACTTGTAAATGTATATAATGCTTAGGAAAAATTTAAAATCTAATTATCTTTCTATTCTTTTCTTTCTTAACCTAAAGATCCAATAATTCTTCTTTTTTAAACTTATATAAAGAAATCCTAGTTTAGAGTTTCTCTAATTCCTAAGATCAAGTCAATTCTTTTAAAAAAGAATCACATAAATTTTTTTATAAGAAAATTAAAATCTAACAAAATCCTAAAAATCAAAATCTAAGTTAGTTCTAAAAAAATCAAAGATCCTAAAAAAACAAAAAAATCTATGTTAGTATCTACTCCCCCATTCCTATCTCATGCATTGTCCTCAATGTATGCAAATAAAATACATGCATGAAATAAGGTAATGAAAGGATATCACCATCTCGACGGTTCGGACCACCTGTGGTGCTTGGACCGGCTGACTGCGACCTCCGCAAACCCTCCTCCATATGGTCCAAATGAGTGGTCTGCGCCTCTATTTGTTTCCTCAGTCTAATTTGTCCCTTAAAATTTTCTTCATGCCTTTCAATATGGTAGACATGAAAGCTCTAAAATCAGTGGGTGGGGACTGCTGCCAAAAAACGGGGTCATCATCCTCATCCAAGAGTTCCTTAGAAGAGGACTCTGCTTAGGCATCTTCAGGTTGGACACTAGGGGTCCAAACAGTGTGTAGACAACATTATATGCACTCGTTGCCCGTTCTGCTGCAACAAATACTCGGTCATAAGAATCAAAGACGTTGTCTGGTAAGAAATTCTTACATAGTGAGTCACCAATGCATGATTGGAATATTTGGCACCTCTTGTTCGTATGGAGTTGGTGATGAGACAGTTAAAGATGATAGTGTTTATACAAACTGTGTGCCGCCTAGTCATTAAATCATGGATAATCTGTAATATTGGCCTATTAAAAGAAGTGGTGTGGTCAAGGCCAAGGATATTGCGCTGGATCCATCGTCCAACACAATGTATGTTCTTAAAAGTGGTACTGGCTTTGAGCCCACGGTCTTGTTCAGTGCAGCGAGCATCCATGATAGTCATGTTCAATCAACGAAAGGGGGTCGCTATGATATAGGTTGCGGGGGACTTGTGTGTAGTCTTCTAGCATATCAATGGTGACAATGATGTCCACAGTCTCAGATGCACAGTAAATTGATGGGTCTTAAGATCAATGGGGGCTTTGTCAAGGTTAGCATAAAATAGCTTCACATACTCAGGGCAATAGTCGGCTTCATATTCAGAGTTATCATAAACCAAGATAAACCAATTCCATTCTCTAAACTTATCAAGAAATACATGGCCATATCCATTAATATCAGTAAGGATCCTAGAAAAATCCTTTTTAGCAAAAATTGTAGGAGCCATAAATTAAAATTCAGAGAAAAAGAGAGGAAATCGCAAACCTCCCTGGGAATATATGGGGGGAAACAAAGATCGAATTGCTCAGAGCAATCCACATGGAGATCAGCAAAGCGCGCTGTAGATCTGAGCTTTATAGAAGAAATCGACCATTGAAAAATTTGGCGGTGCGTAGAACTCCTCAGGATGACCGCGGATCCGCGGCTCTGGTAGAGAAAACACGGCAGAAACAGGGAGGCAGAGGCTGGAAACTTTTAGGCTGTTGCGCGCTCGTCTCCCTACTTCAGATCTGATATCAGGGTTTAGGTTAAGAAATGGGAGAGGGGTTGGAGAGAATTTATAAGGGCCTGAGAAGGTTGTACTCTCTTTATGCCCCTTGGTAAAAATGTAATTTAATTACCTAGCGTTTATTTCTAAATTTTATTGGTTAAAATTGTAAGTACACCTAGAGGGGGGGGTGAATAGGTGTAAGGCTAATCTAATTACAAATGATGCAGAATTAAAACTAAATTGGAACACACTTAGGTAACCAAAGAGTGTAGCCGAATTCCCGCTGAAGAGCTCTGGACTATCTCCTCTAAATTCCTCTAAATAAGAGTTGAGGTGCTATGTAAAGCTCTCTTGGTTCAACACAAGTCAGGAGCACAAACAATACCAGCAAATATATGATATGAATATGATGCAATGCAAGGTATAAAAGAGAGAGTTAAGAATAGTGGATCAATCGCAAACATAAAGATATGTTTCGAGGTTCGAGCCACTGCTCTACGTCCCCGCCTTCACACAGAAGGATTTTCACTATGTCGTCCACACAGGACTTCCCACACAAGGAACTGATTATAGTTCATTTTTGCATCATCTTCCACCTCTATATTATGCATATTATCAATAAAAATTGGTTTTTTTACTCCTTTTCTCTCTATTTTTGCAGGTCCATATTTTAATGGAGAAGAGGCCCACAAATCCATGTAAATATCAAGAATAAAAGGATTAATTAAAGGCCTAAAGAGAAGCCCAAAAGAATAGCCCAGTTTATGGATTCATCCATGCGCCCAGTCAGCCTTCTAGAAGCGCCAACCTGGATAACAACCTGTAACAAACCAGCGACAGAAATCGCTGGCAAATCTGGCCGTTGGGGCTGAGATTTGATCCGACGGTTCAGATTTGGGAGCTGATTCTTCTGAGGCCTATAAATAGACCATCAGGGCCAGTACGAGAGAGGGAGGAGAGACTAGGGGAAAGAACTTGTATTTTGAGAGGGAGTGTAGGGATTCTCTCTAGGTTTTTAGTTCTTGTGTATTCCTTTTCTTCCTCCTAGAGATTCTGTAAAAGAGAGAAAAGAAAGTGTTTGAGAGCTTGTAAGAAAGGAGGTGACATCTTTTCAAAGCAAGGATTAATCAAGCTTTCTTCTCTTCTTTACGATTTCTAGTGCATTGCTTTACTTTCTTCTTACTTTACTTCATTTGCACTTCTACTTTTACCATGAATTGTTGCTTGCTTTCTCTTGTAATGGATAGCTAACTCTCTCTAACATGACTAGCTAACAACTAATATTGCTAACTTCTAACTCTTAGGTGATTGCTAATTTCTAACTTGCAATGTTAAGTCTCTTTTGATCTCCAATGAAAATGAGTTGTGTTCATTATTGGAAATGCTTGTTAGACATCCATATGATTCATGTGAGCCTCATTTAGAGCCTTGTCTTTAGAACAAGTGCCTTGATAGAACATGGAGATGGATCACCTAAATTTGCTATAATGGTTTGTAGAACACTTTTCTTAATTCAAAACTAGCTTGTATATGCCTTGAATGACTAATGAAACTTGTATCTTCTTCCTTAGCAACCCTTTGAGTGGCACTCCTTGATTCCACCATGAAATTCTATCTCAGGAGCCGATGAATCAATGAGGCTACAAGCTAAGACCGAGAAGAACACTTATCTTCCAAGTGGGACATACTTGACCTAACAAGCAAGTCATATCTTTTGCCAATGAATCCACATGAGGCATGCATCACCCATGAGCTTAGTAAGTTAGCAATTTAGTAAAGTTAGCTAGTCATGACCTTTCTCATTCTAAAGTTTTCCAAAAGCTTCCTTCACTAGTTTTCTTTTCTAGCAAGACAACTTTCCAAAGTTCTTTTTCATTCTCTTTTACATCGGTTTTTCTTTCCATACAACCAAATCACAAAATTTCTTCTTTTACTTTTCCATATTGTTTTTCTTTTGAACATAGAAGAATCTTCGCTTTCTCTCTCTTTGATTCATAACCGCAAAGCTTTTATCGTGAGCTCTCCCTTAGGATCGACCCGTATAGCCTATGCTATTACGGTGATTTGGAAGGAGCATATTAAACAGACATTTTCAGAGTTTCGAGCACTACAATCCAACAAGAAGGTTGACTCTAAAACCCTCTATCTCTGACTTGAGTAAACTCTTCTCCTTTTCCAAACAAATTTTTGGCGCCGTTGCCGGGGAGAGCAACGGTTTTTGATTCAATTGAGAAACTAAATGAATCTTCTTCTCTGTTGCAGGTTACAGGTTGAAGAAACAGGAATCTAAGCATTGCAGTAACATATAAGTGGCCTTGGGCCTCTGCTCCAGAAAGCAGAGACCAAGTGCCCTCGGATTTGTCGCGAAATCTCGGCCAAAGCCGCGGATCCGCGGCAATGATGAGTTGACTACTGACAGTTTTCTGTAGGGTTGCTTGCTTTACAAAAATACAGCTGCTGCAATTCTAAATTCTTGTATGCTTTCACCATATTCCTGCTATAAAATCAACAGTAAAACATTTGTTGTTAAAGTTAAAAATTAATTAGACGTTTGCATTCTAGGCACGTGTCTTTTCAATTCCTTTACTTTACTGTTGAAGAGTGCTGGAGCAAGGTACGTGCGCATTGCATATTGTATAGGACTAACCTCTTGGTTGATTTATATCGCTTTGAGTGAACCTTGTTTGCATAAACTGTACACTTGCACAAAATTGACTTTAAAGGCATCACCCAATAAAAAAGATAAGGTGGGGGATTTCATCACCCTTTCCTTAGCCCAAAAACCACCATCCCAGCACTCACAATCCTAAGCTTCTAATAAAAACTGATAGACGTTGGCCCTAGGGACATTCGGACTCAGTAGGAGATCAGCTGAGGTTGGAAGTTGATTTTGATTCATACTCCGGTGAAATTAGTGTCTAAGGCAGGGGATTAAGAGGTTAAGCCTCGAAGATACCGTGGTTTGGTGTAATTAAGGCCCGTTGCTTACGCACGGATACCTCCCACCGTATTTTGTCCCTACCTGACTGATTAGCTGTGGTCTGATTCAAGCAACAACCTTCTTTAGTTCATCGAACAGTTAGGAGTCGTTTAGGTCCAGGAAGCCTAGATAACTTGTGATTGATTTTGCTTTTATTGTTTGTTATTTTCATTTTTCTTCGTTAGTGTGATCGGTGCACGTTGTTTGTGATTGTGTATGCGAGAGTAGTATCGGGATCCAAATTCTGCTAGGCTAGTGAGAATTTCTACACTTGCACAAACACTACCACTAGACACAATCACAATCATGGAAAACCACACTTCGTTGGAAGACATGTTCTACCCGATTCGCACATCACTTCCATCATGCATTCTTCTCCCCACAACCAATGGAAATCAATTTGAGCTGAAGCCACAATTCATAAATACACTTCCCCGATTTCATGGCTTAGAATCTGAGGATGCGTATTTCTTCATTTGAGAGTTTGAAGAAGTATGCGTAATGATGAGGATTTCTCAATTAACCGAGGACGCTGTTAGATTAAGGTTCATACCTTTTGCGCTAAAAGACATCGCTAAGAAATGGCTTTACAATCTTCCTGCCAGTTCGATTTCTTCATGGGATGATTTTGTAAAAGTCTTTCTTAAGAAATTTTATCCCATTCACAAGACAGCCCTCATGAGGAAAAACATCATGCAATTCAAGCAGGAAACCAATGAACCATTCTGGAAGTATTTCGAACGCTTCAAAGACCTTCTAGCCCTTTGTCCTCATCACGGCATAGAGAAATGGCGTCAGTGCCAAATTATCTATGATGGACTTGATTACCAAACGAAAACACTCCTTGAAACCATGTGCCAAGGAGAATTTTTAAAGAAAATGAAGACCAGGGGTGGGATCTCTTTGAAGCCTTAGCCGAAAAAACGATTCAGTGGGAGTCATGTCTTGAGAAACCCACTCCCACCACTTCCAGAACCGGTATGCATTCCATAGAGTCCTCTATAGCTCCCGAAGCCAACATAACACAACTGATAAAGAGGATAGAACTGCTTGAGTCTAGGGAATCTTCTGCTGTAAACCAGGTCAACCCATTACCTGTGGCCAGTCCATCACCTGTGGTTAACCCGGGTTGTACCTATTGCCATGATCTCAATCATCTGTTTGAGGAGTGTCCTGCATATCAATCTCAAATATATCAGGAGAGTACGAATGTCGCATACACCAGACCCAATTACAATCCTTACTCCAAAACATACAATCCGGGATGGCGAAACCATCCAAACTTTTCTTGGAGTCAGTCTGGTCCTGAGCAGCCGAGGCAACCATTTTCACAACAATATCCTGCTCAGTCTCATCCACCGAATTACCACCAGAACCCACCAATGTTCATTCATACCAGAGTCCACCAAGATTCCAGTCATATCAAAATCCAACACCTTACCCAACAAACTTTCAGCCCCCGTATCAGCATCATCCAGCACAAAATCCTTCAGACAAGAGAATTTCTGATTTGGAGAAAATGATAGAGACCTTATCCAAGACCCAAGCTTCAATGATGAACAATCAGCAGCAGGACAAGAACAAATTGCAAATCCAGATAGGGCAATTGGCTAACTCTCTGAATGAACGACAAAAAGGAATGCTACCTAGCCAACCAATGCCCAATCCAAAAACTCACTTCCCCCTGCACGAAGTTGAAGACTTGGGTCCCAGTCAATGCAACACTGTCCATATCCTTAGATCTGAAAAGCATGTAGATAACAAGGTTTCAAATCAGTCCACCAAATCTGTGTCAAAGCCAACACCTTCTGTTCCAATCCAACCCATTCAAGACAATCCTTCTTCAAGCACACAACCATCCACTTCCCAGTCCAAAGGAAAAGAAAAGATTGATGAGCAAACATACAAGCCTATTGTACCATTCCCAAATAGGCTCACAAATCAAAAGATGAATGCTCACATGGAGAAGATAAGAGAAATGTTCAACCAAGTCCAAATCAATGTCCCTCTCCTTGATGCCATACAACAAGTTCCATCATACGCCAAATTTTTAAAAGAAATGTGCATCAAGAAGAGAAAAGCAAATGTCCCTAAAAAAGTCTTCCTAGCTTCAAACATTAGTGAGCTGCTCACTGGTCCTATCCCTATGAAATACAAGGACCCAGGGAGCCCAACCATTTCTTGCATCATAGGACAGACTACCATCAATAGGGCTTTGCTTGACTTGGGCGCCAGCATCAATCTTCTCCCCTTTTCTGTGTATCAGCAATTAGGGTTAGGCAACCTTCGTCCGACCCAAATGACGATACAATTGGCTGACCGTTCTGTAAAGATTCCCAAGGGGGAGATTACAAATGTTTTAATACGGGTCGGGAAATTCATTTACCCCATAGACTTCATTGTTCTTGAGACGCAACCCGTACAAAATCACAGAGCACAGACACCTGTCATTCTCGGACATCCTTTCTTAGCCATCGCAAATGCGATCATCAACTGTAGAAATGGCTCGATGCGTCTAACCTTCGGAGATATGATAAAAGAAGTGAATGTTTTCCATCTGGGAAAATAACCTAGGGATTTGGACAATAATTCTTTCGAAGTGAACTTGATAGAAGGTTTAACAAGTGAACATGATGAGGAGGTTGAGTATGAGTCTGAAGAGGAATTTGAGTTGGAGTCTGATGACTTCAACCTTGATCAGATTGTTGAATCAACTGTTGAATGGGCCACTAATTCCACCCTATTCTTCCTTTGCACCAAGAACAACCAGTGATAGATTCTGTCCCTTCTTCTGAACTTAAGGTCCTTCCCGACCATCTCAAGTACAAGTACTTGGATGAGAAGAAAGCCTTTCCTATAATCATTGCATCCAATCTCACTGAACAACAAGAAGAGGATCTTCTTTCTGTGTTAAGAGAAAATCGGGAAGCCATTGGTTGGACCATGGCTGACATCAAGGGGATTAGTCCTTCCATAGTTCAACACCGGATTCATTTGACGGAAGATGCCAAGCCAAAACGAGACCCACAGCGTAGACTAAACCCAATCATGCAGGAAGCCGTTAGAGCTGAGATCTTGAAACTATTAGACAATGGGATTATCTATCTCATATCCGATAGTCAGTGGGTAAGTCCAGTTCACGCTGTGCCCAAGAAAGCAGGATTTACTGTGGTAGAAAATGAGAAGAAAGAATTTGTACAAACACGTCTTCCAACGAAGATTCGAGTTTGTATCGATTACCGAAAGTTGAACACTGCCACATGTAAAGACCACTTTCCTCTTCCGTTCATTGACCAAATGCTCGAGAGATTAGCGGGACATGAGTACTACTATTTCCTGGATGGATATTCAGGATATAATCAAATCCCGATCGCTCCCGAGGACCAAGACAAAACAACCTTCACCTGTCCTTTGGAACATTTGCGTACCGAAGGATGCCCTTCGGCCTATGCAATGCTCCCGCAACGTTTCAACGTTGCATGCTGAGCCTTTTTTCAGACATGGTGGAGAAATTTCTGGAGAACTTCATGGATGATTTTTCGATCTATGGTGATTCCTTTGAACAATGCTTGTACCATTTGAAGCTGGTTTTACAACGCTGTATGGAGAAAAACTTGACACTTAACTGGGAAAAGTGTCACTTTATGGTCAAGTAAGGAATCGTTCTTGGGCACAAAGTTTCACATATAGGAATTGAGGTGGACAAGTCTAAAGTGAAAGTCATAACAAAGCTCCCTGAACCAACATGCTTAAAAGACATTCGATCATTTTAAGGCACGCCGACTTCTATAGACGATTCATTCAAGGGTTTAGCAAAACTGCTAGACCTTTGACAAATCTCTTAGGAAAGGATGTACCCTTTAAATTCGATGAAGAATGTTTACAAGCCTGGAAAGAGATTAAGTGTAGACTTGTCTCAGCACCTATCATTTCTGTACCTGATTGGACCAAGCCTTTTGAGATTATGTGTGATGCCTCGGACTTTGCTATCGGCACTGTTTTAGGGTAGCGTATTGATATTAGGCAACACGTAATCTATTATGCTAGCAGAATGCTGAATGAAGCCCAACTCAATTATACAACTACTAAAAAGGAATTTTTAGCTGTTGTCTTTGCGTTGGAAAAATTTCGCCAATATCTGCTAGGGTCCAGGACGATTATTTTCACCGATCACTCCGCCCTAAAGTACTTAATGCAAAAGAAGGATGCTAAGGCAAGACTTATTCGATGGATACTTCATTTGCAAGAGTTTGATCTGGAGATTAAGGATAAAAAGGGCGTTGAGAATGTGGTAGCTGATCACTTGTCTAGAATCCCAAATGCACCAAAGGAGAGAATACCAATTAATGACGATTTCCCTGACGAACACATTTTTGTGATGTGTGGAGAGCCTTGGTATGCTGACATAGCGAATTACCTTGCTACCAGGCAAATACCTTCTCATTGGTCAGGCCAGGACAAACACCGTTTCATGAGTTAAATGCAGTTCTTCTTCTGGGATGAACCGTATTTATTCAAATATTGTCCTGACCAGATAATACGAAGGTGCCTTCCTGAGGATGAACATCAGAGTGTTTTGACATTTTGTCACAAACTAGCTTGCGGTGGACATTTTGGTCCACGAAAAACTGCTGAGAAAGTACTTCAGAGTGGATTCTACTGGCCCACTTTCTTTAAGGATGTATACTCTTTCTGCAAGCTATGTGATAAGTGTCAAATGACGGGTCGAATCACACGGAAAGACATGATGCCCCTTACACCCATCTTAGAGGTCGAAATTTTTGACCTCTGGGGCATCGACTTTATGGGACCCTTTCCTCTGTCCTATGGCAACCAATACATTTTGGTAGCCGTAGATTATGTTTCGAAATGGGCTGAAGCAATTCCAACAAGGACAAATGACAACCAAGTTGTCATCAAGTTTTTACGAGAAAATATCATCTCTCGCTTCGAAGCCCCCCGTGCGATAATAAGTGACAATGGGAGTCATTTCTGCAATCGGGCTTTTGAAGCCCTGATGCGCAAATACTCTATTTCCCACAAATTGTCCACGGCATACCATCCTCAAACCAACGGGCAAGTAGAAATCACGAATAGACAAATAAAACTTATTTTGGAGAAAATTGTTGGACAGAACCGTAAAGACTGGTCCATCAAACTCACTGATGCCTTATGGGCATACAGGACCGCTTACAAGACTGTCCTCGGTATGTCTCCATATCGAGTTGTATTTGAAAAACCTTGTCACTTGCCTGTGGAGTTAGAACACCGAGCTATGTGGGCTATAAAGCAGCTGAACTTGGATTTGGATAAAGACGGTGCCTTGAGGAAGTTGCACATATCCGAGCTAGAAGAGCTAAGAAATGAGGCATATGACAATGCTCAGATCACAAAACACAGAACCAAGCTCTTTCAAGATAGATCCATTCACCGAAAAATTTTTGTCTCAGGACAAAAGGTTCTGTTGTACAACTCACGACTCCACCTTTTTCCTGGTAAATTGAGAACCAGGTGGTCAGGACCATACATTGAGCAAAATGTCTTCTCACACGGTGCGATTGAGATTCTTGATCCAAATAATGGCAATAAATTCACTGTGAACGGTCAACGTTTGAAGCCATTTCTTACCACTGAATTCGTGTCACATGAAGTTCATGAATTGGGTCTTTGTGACCCAGTTTATATGTGACCATTCCGTCTGTACAGTCTCCCGGATTTCCCTGTATATCATTTTTGGGACCACTTTTGTAAATAAATATATAAAAAATAAAAAAGAAGAAAAAAAAAAAATAAATAATAATAAAAATAATAAAATAAATAAAAATAATAATAATAATGTGGGCTTTTGTGTTAATTCTTATCAAGAGTTCCATTCCTTCCCAAACTTCCCATCCCTAGGTTTGTAAATATTACTTTTCACCTAGGGATAAATTTGGAACTCTCACCTTTTTCCCCCTATATATATCATCTTTACCCTACCCCTCTTCCCTCAAACGCAAATCTCCTCCCAAATTCGAACCCTCTCTCCCAAAGCGCCGCCCTCAGAATTTTCCCGAGCCTCTGCTGTCTCCATCCAGCCGCGAATCCGCGACCAGAGCCGCAGATCCGCGGCAATCCAGAGCTTTCTGGAGCGCCGCCAAATTTTCCTCCTGTCGATTTTCCTTCTGGTGGCGGATCTGGTGCCACATCTCCCAGAATCAGTCCCCTGTGCCCTCTGCAAACCCGAACTTTTCCCCCCACGTACTCGGGGGTGGTTTGAATTTCCATCTCTCAATTTACTGTTCTAGATTTCAATTGTTAAGCATGGCACCTAGTATTTTTTCTGAGAAAGATTTTGGTAAAATATTGTGTGATCCGAACAGGTATGGCCATATGTTCATAGATCGCATTAGGGCTTGGGATTGGTATACGTTAGTGTACGATAACTCTGAGAACGATGCATTTTATTATCCCGAATTGGTGAAATTGTTCTACACTAATATTGACCATGCATCTGTTGACACACACACTTACCAATTTACCGTGCACATGCCCCTAGGCGACTTGTTCATCACTCTTCCTCTTCTTGAGGAACACACACATGTTCCCATTCACCCACAGCACAGCGATCCCCTCCCACTAATCGATTATATGACACTCATGGGGGCTCGCTGTACTGAGCAGGACCGCGGGCTAAAGGCCAGCACTACCTTTAGGAACGTACACTGCGTTGGACGCTGGATCAAACGTAACATTTTAGGGCTGGACCACACAACTTTCTTCAATCGCCCAGTGTTGCAAATAATTCATGATTTGATGACCCGGCAACACACGGACTGTTAAACAATGTCATCTTCCATGCAATCATAGCCAACTCTTCCCGCACCCGTGGTGCCAAACACTCTCACCCTATTTTGATTATGCGTCTGTGTAGGACTTTCCTACTGGACGCCGTATTTTATTCCTTTGACCGAGTGTTTGTGGCACTAGGGAGACCCACTAGTTCATATAATAGTTGTTTGCATGCGGTCTGGACACCTAGTGCCCAGCCCAAGACTGTACCTATGGCGTCCTCTTCGGAGGAGAGTTTAGACGAGAGAGATGATCCTGCATTTTGGCAGCAGGACCCCCCAACAGACTCACGTGCCTTCATGTCCACCATCTGGCGTGGCATGAAGAAGATCTTTCGGGGGCAGGTTCGTCTGAGGAAGAAAGTAGAGGAGCAATCCTCTAGGTTGGACAGTATAGAGGCTGAGCTGAGACGTTCGCAGTCGGCTGGACCTAGCACCACTGCTGGTCCAAAACGACGACGGGAGTGATCATTATCCTTTACCTATTTTCATGCATATTCTTATCTTGCATACATTGAGGACAATGCATGAGATAGGTAGGGGGGTAGATTCTAACCTAGGATTTTTATCTTTCTTTTTAGGATTTTTATCTTTCTTTTTAGGATTTTTAGATTTTACCTTTCTTTGTAGAATTGCTATTTTCTTTTAGATTTTACTTTTTTTTAGAAAAAGATAAAAAAATATATAAAAAAATAAAAAAATAAAAAAAAAGAAAAAAGAAATTTTTGATCCATGTTTAAAGAATTAAGCGTTACTTTAGGAATTAAGGAAGCTCTTAACTAAGATTTCTAATTATAAGTTGAAAAGAGGAGTTTTGTTGGATTTTTAGGTTAAGTAATAAAGGATAAGAAAGATTACTAGATTTTAATTCTTTCTTTAGGATATATACATTAAACATATTGAAGGATTAATCAAAGACTTTGTGACTTTATTTACATATATATATAATAAAAAAAGAAAAGAAAAAAAATATATGTAGCTAAATAAATACTTAGCCACTGATTAAGCTGGTTAGTCGTGCCTCAAGAAGCATTACCAATCACGCCTAAAAGTGGTTAACTCCTTCGTGGCCTAGTTTACTCGAGTCCTCGAACCTGAGGGATGTTTTCTCATCTGGTGCCCTAGAACCATCTGGTTTGGGAGTCATCGATAAGAGGCTCGTTACAAGGGTAAATTAGAAAGCCTAAGGAAGTTAAGGAAATGTTAATAAATAAAAATAAATAAATAAATAAAAAATATATATATGTTATATATATTAGTAAATAAATAAACTAAGTCTAAGAAAGATCCTTCATATTTATAGATGTATATATACTAGGATTGATGCAAAATCTAATTTTTGATCTTTTCCTTAAAAACTTAACCTAAATTAAAGACAAAACTCTAAATAGACGCTTATAAGAGGAATGACAAGTTTAGGGTAACCTGAAACCTATAACTCAAGTAAGAATCTTGAAAACATGGATCAAAATTTTCACTAACACTTTTATTTTTCTTTATGGATTTTGTGGGTGCAATCCGCTGAAAACCCTCAGGAGACAACACTCCTCCTCTAAGGTAACCTAGATGTTTAACGGCTTGTTGCACGTGCTCAGTGCAATCGTGTCACCTACGAAAGTGGTGTAATAATCTAGTTAGAATTTTTTTCTTTTTTCTTTCTTTTTTGCTCAGGGACGAGCAAAAGCTAGGTATGGGGGTGTGATTATAGTTCATTTTTGCATCATCTTCCACCTCTATATTATGCATATTATCAATAAAAATTGGTTTTTTTACTCCTTTTCTCTCTATTTTTGCAGGTCCATATTTTAATGGAGAAGAGGCCCACAAATCCATGTAAATATCAAGAATAAAAGGATTAATTAAAGGCCTAAAGAGAAGCCCAAAAGATTAGCCCAGTTTCTGGATTCATCCATGCGCCCAGTCAGCCTTCTAGAAGCGCCAACCTGGATAACAACCTGTAACAAACCAGCGACAGAAATCGCTGGCATAACGGCCTAGATTCTGCCGCGGAAACGCGGCTCTGGCCTCGTTTCCGCGGCAGGAATCTGGCCGTTGGGGCTGAGATTTGATCCGACGGTTCAGATTTGGGAGCTGATTCTTCTGAGGCCTATAAATAGACCATCAGGGCCAGTACGAGAGAGGGAGGAGAGACTAGGGGAAAGAACTTGTATTTTGAGAGGGAGTGTAGGGTTTCTCTCTAGGTTTTAGTTCTTGTGTATTCCTTTTCTTCCTCCTAGAGATTCTGTAAAAGAGAGAAAAGAAAGTGTTTGAGAGCTTGTAAGCAAGGAGGTGACATCTTTTCAAAGTAAGGATTAATCAAGCTTTCTTCTCTTCTTTATGATTTCTAGTGCATTGCTTTACTTTCTTCTTGCTTTACTTCATTTGCACTTCTACTTTTACCATGAATTGTTGCTTGCTTTGTCTTGTAATGGATAGCTAACTCTCTCTAACATGACTAGCTAACAACTAACATTGCTAACTTCTAACTCTTGGGTGATTGCTAATTTCTAACTTGCAATGTTAAGCTCTTTTGATCTCCAATGAAAATGAGTTGTGTTCATTATTGGGAAATGCTTGTTAGACATCCATATGATTCATGTAAGCCTCATTTAGAGCCTTGTCTTTAGAACAAGTGCCTTGATGGAACATGGAGATGGATCATCTAAATTTGCTAATGGTTTGTAGAACACTTTTCTTTTTTTTTTTTGAGAAGGTAAATGTAAATATATCCCAAAAAAAAATTTATCTACAAGTAACCATGCATCAGCTCCCGACTGATGCCAACTTTTCTTAATTCAAAGCTAGCTTGTATATGCCTTGAATGACAAATGAAACTTGTATCTTCTTCCTTAGCAACCCTTTGAGTGGGACTCCTTGATTCCACCATGAAATTCTATCTCGGGAGCCGATGAATCAATGAGGCTACAAGCTAAGACCGAGAAGAACACTCATCTTCCAAGTGGGACATACTTGACCTAACAAGCAAGTCATATCTCTTGCCAATGAATCCACATGAGGCATGCATCACCCATGAGCTTAGTAAGTTAGCAATTTAGTAAAGTTAGCTAGTCATGGCCTTTCTCATTCTAAAGTTTTCCAAAAGCTTCCTTCACTAGTTTTCTTTTCTAGCAAGACAACTTTCCAAAGTTCTTTTTCATTCTCTTTTACATCGGTTTTTCTTTCCATACAACCAAATCACAAAAATTTCTTCTTTTACTTTTCCATGTTGTTTTTCTTTTGAACATAGAAGAATCTTCGCTTTCTCTCTCTTTGATTCATAACCGCAAAGCTTTTATCGTGAGCTCTCCCTTAGGATCGACCCGTATAGCCTATGCTATTACGGTGATTTGGAAGGAGCATATTAAACATACATTTTCAGAGTTTCGAGCACTACAATCAAACAAGAAGGTTGACTCTAAAACCCTCTATCTCTGACTTCAGTAAACTCTTCTCCTTTTTCAAACAGGAACCTCCACTGAGAATTTGGGTAATACAACTTTGGAGTACACAACTCCTCTCTTAAACAATAACCTCTACAAAAGAGGCAATGCACTAAGCCACACAAGATCAACCTCACAATAGAGGGATAGATTACAAAGCCAAACAACAACAATCATTTCTCACTAGAGGGATAAGGCGCTTAGCCAAACAACACTCCAACAATTACCTCTACACTTAGAGGGATACCAACCCACTCAAACACAACCTCCACAATCACCTCTACACAAGAGGGATACTCACAAACTCAAAGCAAAGAAGGCTATAACACTTGGTAATCTCAAAGACCACAAACCAATTTTCTCACCAAAAATAAGATCCCATAGATAGGATAGATACGATAGCTCAAGTGTGAGAAATCAAGGTGTTTGAAAAATAAATCACAAAGAAAAATATTTGGGAAAACAACTAGAATAAGATAGAAATGAAGGTCAAAACCAATATCCCAAATACTATATTTTTCTTTGATTTTTCCAACCCTTGAAAACTTATTGCCAAAACATTTGAGAAGATGGAAAAATTTTGCTCTCAAAAATCATGTGGAAACCAGCTAAAGAGATGGGTATTTATACCCCCTCAAAAATCTACCCGTTGGCAGTCTGGAAAGGGCAGAAATGCCCTTTCAGTCGACCGGCCAACAGTCATTTTTCTGACTGTTGCGCCACTGGTCGACCGCTCGATCGACCGGGGCCAGAACCAGAGAGCACTGCTCTTTGGCCGGTCGACCGCCTGGTCGACCGGCCCACTAGCCAAACGTTGCTGTGCATGTTTGTGCACATCGGTGGACCGCCCGGTCCACCAACTTCTGGCGCGGTCGACAGTGCGGTCGACCGGCAGAAGGCCAGATCACTTGATTTAAGGTATATATCTATGTTTTTGACAAGAAATCTAAAACCGGTTAAACCGAAAACCAAAATCAATAAACTTTAAACTTGTGTGTGTATGTGAACTTGAGCATATCAATACTATCTACCTTTACACAAGATCTAAACAATATAAACTAAACAAACCGAGGTCTTCTTGTAGAACTCCTTCTCCAAGTCGACTCGATCCAAATGCGATCCAACGAGCTTGACTCCAACCGAGCGCTAGATGCGATCTTGACGCGCGAGCTCTTGAATCAACACGTGATAGCCTCAAAACTCCTTTGTTGAAGCTAATCACCTACTAATATCTTAGTCAAACACTGAAACTATTTAAACACAAGATTATTAGTAAACTATAACTACATGAGTTAATCATCATCAAAACTCGAGTGAAGGGCTTCTGGGCCAACAATCTCCCCCTTTTTGATGATGACAAAACTCATGGAGTTATATATGCATGGAGTAATGTTAAGCTTCATAGAATCTCCCCTTAACTCATGCATAGTAATAAATAATAAGGATATTCAATGAATGCATAAACCAAATAACATATATATGCATAAATGAAGAATACTTATCCCCTTTTTGCATAAATAAAACATATGTGCTCTGATATCAATTGAAAAATAAACATGCATATATAAATTCTCAAAATTTTCTTCCCCTTTTTGTATAAAATAAGGAAATAAAATAAACATGCATATATAAATTGATTGAAGCTAAACCTACCTGCACATAAAAATAAAGAATTTTAGATTTAGAATGAAGATGTGCAAGTGCTCAATTCTTACCGCTATAGCAAGTGGCTATGCGGGTCGTAATCCACAAGGAGGGTTTGCGATGGAAGCGTTCAAGGTTCTTTATTGAAATCTTTATGAAAACAAAACGAATGTTCTTCTTTGTTTTTAAAGAAATGAAAATGAAACGAGTTATGTTAAGGTTAGAAAGAAAATTGTAGAATGAGAAAGTGGAGAAGAATGGAGAATGACTATTTACAAAGAAATGGGAAAGAAAGCGACTATGTACAAATGAGTTGGAAAAGAATGAAAGAAGATTTGGAAGATGTAGTGAAAGAAATCGTGTTAGCGATCTAAACTAAGAAATAAAAGAAAAGAGAGAAGGTTAAAGAAATACTCACCTAGTTTGGTTGATGACTTACCTGGAAACCTTGCATGTTCTACCTCGCTTGGAGGCGTCCAACGCATAGATCATAGGATCGAGCTCAGTCCCCGTTCGCATTATATCATCAAGCGGCGCAAGAATGAAGTGATACGGATCTTGAGGAGGAGAACGTCTTCATGAACTATCGTTGGCACTCACACAACATCGTTATACTTATGCTTCTGGCTTCACTTGCAAATTCATCAAAAACAAAGGAGGTAAAGTAGAAAGAGGAAGAAGGAAACAAAAAAAATGAACATAAAAAGAAGCTTTTCCCTTTATTACTTGCAGAAACAATGGAAGAAAGGAGAAGGGTACATCGGTGTCACTCTCAACATCAGCCTCTCTCTCTTACTTACATGAGTCTTCATCTAACCTTAGCTTACATCCAAATTACATAAAAGGAAAAGAAAAACCTAAACTACAAGAAATGAAAACTAGGCTAAATCCTATCTCTGCATGGTCATCCCATTTTCAGCGCAAAAACTGCCTTTTTATAGGCAAAAACCCAACGTGCAGGATCCCGGGGAGATGGGGGGAGCAAATGCTCCCCCAAACTCCCCAACCAAGCCGCGAAAACGTGGCTTGGGCCGCGTTTCCGCGGCCAGGGTGTGGCCAGGTGGCCACACCTGTTGGTGGGTCGCCCTGGTTTCTCTTTCTGCTTTCATCTTCAGTTGGTTTTTTAGTTTGAGTCCCGTATTGTGACGAAATGGCCTTGGATTCTTGGCTTTAACCGATCGATTCTGAGAGGATTCTTCTTAACCGGTTTCAACCTCTTGATTTTGCCCTGATTCAGTGAGCTCGAATTAATTCTGATTTAACTCAGATTTTTGGTGGGCTTTTGGGCTCATTTCTCTTCATCTCCTTAAGGAATGGGCCTGCAAATAAATTAAGCATTTAATTAGAACAATGCAGATTTTATTCTATAATAAGTATGAAAATATAATACTAAATATGCAACATTAGCGACCAATCACACCCCCATACCTATCTTTTGCTCGTCCTCGAGCAAAACAACTATACTATATTAAGGATTATTAGACCACTTTCGCAGGTCACGCGATTGCATTGAGCATGTGCAACAAGCCGTTAAACCTCTAGGTTTCCCATAGAGGACGAGTTTTGTCTCGTGAGAGTTTTCAGCGGATTGCACCCACAAAATCCATAAAGAAAGGAAAATAAAGAGTTAGTATTTTCGAAAAGCATTTTGAAAGGGAAAAATATTTGAAATATAATTGTAAGATCTAAGCAATCTATAAGTTATAGGAAAACTGAATTTTTCATTCCTAAACTTAGTCTCTATTCAAAAATTTGTTATCAATTAAAGTAAGAAGTCAAATTGTACTTCTCATCTAGTCTATTACTTTACCCTAAGTCATATTCACTTGTGACTGTGAAAATTTTGACTAAGGATTCATTAACTCTAACTCTTATGCCTTATTTATATATATATATATATATATATATATATATATATATATATATATTTGGTGGTATTATACCTTAGTTTTATTAGGCTTTCTAATCTGCCCATGTAACGAGCCTTTCATCGATGACTCCCAAACCAAACGGTCTTAGGGCACCGGGTGAGAAGACACCCCTAGGACTTAAGGACTCGAGCAAACAAGGCCACAAAACTAAGGATCTTATTATATGAACCTCTTTTAGGCGTGAATACTTATGCTTTATTAGGCACAAATACCCAGCTTAATCAGAGGATTTTTATATATAATTTTCTTTTAAAACTTATCTAATCATCTTTCGCATAAATACTAAGGCTTGCTCAGGCCAAAGCACCTAGCTAATCAATAATTAGATTTGTTTATCTTTCTTTTTTTTATAAGGCATAAGAATCTTTGTTTTTGAACCCTAAGTGTGTAAGTGTATGAAGTGTGCATATTTCATCAAGGTAAAGATCAAGACTAAATTACTTTGACAAATTTTCTTCCTAACCCTAAAAATCAAACAAATAATCTAATTTTGACCAAGTATAAGAAATCCTAATTTGGATTATCCTATTCCTTAAAATTAACTTAATTTCTTACAAAAAATATGTCAAAATATTGTTTCTATTTTTCAAAAAGTTTTTTAAAGTTAAAGAAAATGTTATTTATTTATTTTTTTATAAAAAGAAAAACCTAAGTTATGTTAGACCCTCCCCCACACCTATCTCATGCATTGTCCTCAATGTATGAATTAATGCATAGATGCATGAAAAAGAAGAAAGGGAAGGAGAATGTTACCTTAAGGTGGTGGTTCCGGTGGTGGTCTGATTGGTCCACGAAATGCGGCCTAATCGACTTTTCGTTGGGTTCGGAGGAACCCACCAGAAGTGTCTCTAATATAACCCATTAAAATTGTGTATCCATGAAGGATTTTTATTAAGTATTTGACCCCATCTAATTTCCAAATTCCATAACAAATTTCGAAGTCAAATTTGTCAATCACCTCGTCCCAGAATGGAGTGTGAAAAGATAGAATGATTGACGTGGACTCAGGATGTACATGAACTAATACCGACTTAGGAAGGTGACTTAAGTCAAGTAAAGGTTCAGGAGTCGAGATTGGTTCAAGAAGTGTGTCCAAGTCAAGAAGTTGAAACTCAAGTCCACATTGATTTTCCAACAATGGAATGTTACTTAATATTGGTGATTCAAGTGCATGAATGATAGGTGGGGGAATCAAATCTGACTCTAAAATATTACTTAAGTTTGGTAACAAAACAGGAGTCAATATTGATTCAAAAAGTTGAACTGGATCACAGATTTGAGAATCTAGGTCACATATCTCATTGAGTTCAATATCAAAAAATGAGAACTTGTCAATTTGTCAATAGGATTTTCATAAGTGTAAAATTGGTCAAGTTCAATATGATCATCAAAAATAGCTGATTCAATATTATGATGAATTGGCATAGGATTCAATGTTGACTCGGGAAAATATTGAAGTCAGGTGAAGACACCGGAGTCATTATTGAATCAGGAAGTAAAACTGAATCACTAAGTTGAGGTTCATGATCATATTCATTTTCAAGTTCGATTTCAGGAAAAGGATAACTTGCCAAACTGTCAATATTCTTTTCAAAATTTGGAGTTTGGGCAAGTTCAAATGATTGTTCTGAAATGGAACCTTGATTTCCAAAACTACATGACTCTTCGACTCGAACAGAATGATTGGTGACATTAGAACTGGTCAAACGGTGAGAATGTAAAGATTGGACCATCATATCTATGTCGTGATTACGAGCGTTTTGAGCCTGAGTCATGGCTTCAAGCATCTCTTCATAGGTGATATGTTCATTGTTTTGATGAAAAGATGAAGTATTGTCTTGGAATTGGTGGTGAAATTATGAGTCCATCAGATTTTGGGATTTGTGTTTGGACTCACGCATACTCATTTCCAAAATTGATAGCTTTCTATTTTGGACTGGTGGAACTGAGTATGAATCTTGGAAATATTGTGGACTAGGTGGAGAAGGAGGACAAGTGATCAACGGGAAAACTAGCACTCAAAAGTGTGTTTTATGTAAAATCAGATGAAAAGCTCGGATGTGCTAATGTACCCTCGATACTTCCGTTATAACATTGGCTTAACGGGTCGTATCCACAGGGAAGGGAGGCGATAGAAGCATTGACAGTTTCTATTCCCGTTATTTGTTAACAATTCTTCTTTGTTGAAAGAATGATAAAGAGAATGAAAAGAAAAGAAAAGGAATCCAGAATGTGATAGGTGAGGAGAGCGATGAAAACAGCGATGTAAAAACAAAGAAGATGGAACAAAGGTAAACTAAGAGGATGGTGAAAACATCAATAGACAAATAGTAAAAGAAGCTTGAAAATTGTTTCTAAAACAAAAGAAAAGAAAACTCATGGCTACTAACTACTAAGTGCTCCACTAACCATGCTAACCGCTTCGAGATAGTTGCCTCACATTTTGATCCTCGGCCATCACAATCCTTGGCTTCAAAGAGACGGTACAAAGCATGGCTCATGGATGGTTCATAACAATCAAAACATTGCATCAAGAACAAGCTAATACAAGCATCACTCATTACACTACTAGCATGAAATAAAAGAGCATGAAATAAAAGAGAGTTAGCTTGGTTAGCAAGTTAGCAAGTTAGATGTTAGAACCCATCATCTTTGGCCAACAATGGCTCTTGCAAGAACAAGGCCTTGTAGAGGCAACCCGATTCATGTGGATTATCAAGTAAGTGGTTAGATGGTTAGTGGTTAGTAGTTAGATTGCCATGAGAAGAAAAACTAGTAAGAAATCATGTTAGAAGGTGAAGGAGATTACAATGGAGGAGAAAGGAGGCACCTTTACATAGAGTGTCACTCTATTACATCAATCCCTCTCAATCTCTCTCTATGAATCACTCAGCCCTACTACTATGATCTAAAAAGAAAAGAAAATACAAGAAATGAAGAACACTCACCTACACTACACTAAAATCTGGACCTACTCCTAAAAACGAAGACTGCCTTCGGTCTGGCTCTCTACAGGGCTATTTATAGGGCTCCGAAGGATCCAGAAGACGAGACGGAGCCACGCGTCGAAAATCGACGCGTGGCTCTTCAAGATTGCCGCGCCTTTGCCGCGTTTTGCGGCAATTCCAGAGAATTAATTCTCTGGATTTCTTCTGGAGCTTCGTCTGACTTCTAGCGGCTTCCAGATATACCCCTTTTCTGGTACTTTCGCCCGAATATTCGTCTGACAGCTCAGGAGTCTAGGTACAATGAATGTTCTAGAAAATCCTTTGCTTGGCCTCCAAGTAATTGCGGGATTAATTAGCATAAATTGAGCTGAATTAGCCTCTTATTCCATCTTTGCCCTTGGACTTTGGATTTACCTGCAATTAAGACCAAAACACGATTTAGATGACTATCTATTCATAAAAACTGTGAGAAATGCGATATAATAATGCAGAATTTGTAGACTAATCACACCCCCACACTTATTCTTTTGCGCGTCCCGAGCAAAACAAAAACTATACTACAAGGATTATTACACCACTTTCGCAGGTGACGCGATTGCACTGAGCGTGTGCAACAAGCCGTTAAACCTCTAGGTTACCCTAGAGGAGGAGTGTTATCTCCTGAGGGTTTTTAGCGGATTGCACCCACAAAATCCATAAAGAAAGAAGACAAATGTTTGTGTTTTGAAAATTCATTTTGAAAGAGAGACATGTTTTCGAACTATTTTTGCAAAAATATAAGTGATCTAAGGTCATAAGTCTACCTATAATTATTCTTTCTTAAACTTAGTCTCTATGCAAGATCTTGTCTTCAATTAAGGTAAGAATTCAAAATTAGATTGAATATTTTATCCTTCATAAAACCTAGATAGTATGCACACCGTGACAGTGAAGATTTCTGGGATTTCAACTCTAACCATCAAGCCATTTATTTATATATATTTATTTTCTTTTTCTTTTTTTTTCTTCCCTTAGTTTAGGCTTTCTAGTTCACCCATGTAGCTAGCCTATAACCGATGACTCCCAAACCAGATGGTCCTAGGGCACCAGATGAGAAAACATCCCTCGGGTTTAAGGACTCGAGTAAAAAAGGCCACAAAACTAAAGGGGATTATTTATTTCCTTTACCACCGTTAGGCGTGAATAATCATGCTTCTTGAGGCATAATTATCCAGCTTAATAAGTGATGTTTTATTTATTAATTTTTTTTATTTTATGGCATTTTAGGTCTTTGTTTCCATCCCAAAATTTGTGTAAGTGTGAAGTGCATACTATCTAAGGCAAAAAATTCAAGATAAAATTATCTCCCCAATCTTTTATACTTAACCTATAATTTTAAACAAGATCTATTATTTCAACTAGGTTTAAGATGTCATAATTAAGGCTTTCTTAATTTCTAAGATCATCTTAATTTTCTTAAAAATAGATCACAAAACTTTGTCTCTTATTTCAAAAAGTTTTTTTTATTATTTTTTTATTTCTAAAAGAAGTGTAAAAGAAAGAAAATCTAAAAACTCTAAGTTAGTAAACCCTCCCCCATACTTATCTCATGCATTGTCCTCAATGCATCGTGATATATGTATGCATGAAACGAATAGAGAGGGAAGGAAAAAATTACCTCAAGGTGGTGGTTCTGGTGGCGGTCTGATTGGTCCACGAAATGTGGCCCAATCCTTGTTGCGTGGAGTCCGGAGGAACCCACCAGAAACCTCCATGATACAACCCACTAGAAAGATATATGCATTTATGATTTTTATTAAAAATTTTACCCCATCAAATTTCCAAATTTTCAAAATAATTTCGGAGTCAAATTTTTCAAAGCCCTTGTCCCAGAATGGAATGATTGATTTGGACTCAAGAAGCACAGGAACTAATATCAACTCAGGAAAAAGACTCAAGTCAAGTAGAGGTTCGGGAGTCGAGATCGGTTCAGGAAGTGGGTCCAAATCAAGAAGATGAAGCTCAGGTCCACATTCATTTCCCCATGATGGAATGTGACTTTCTAAGAGTGGTGATTCAAGTTCAGGAATGACAGGTATGGGAATCAAAACTGACTCTAAAATGTTACTCAAATTGGGTATTATAACAGGAGTCAATAATGATTCAGGAATTTGAACTGGATCACAAATTTGAGGATCAAAGTCACATTCCTTATTGAGTTCAATTCCACAAAAATGAGAACTTGCCAATTTATCAATGGGACTTTCAAAAGTATGAAATTGGTCAAGTTCAATAGGATCATCATAAGAGATTGGTGATTCAATTTCACAATAGATAGGCACTGGATCCAATACTGACTCGGGAAATGAAGTGAAATCAGGTGAAGAAACTAGAGTCATAATTGAATCAGGAAGTAAAATTGAATCATCAAGTGGAAGTTCAGGATTATATTCATGCTCAAGTTCAATTTCAGGAAAAGGATAACTTGCCAAAATGTCAATGGGATCTGAAGTTTGGACAAGTTCAGGTGGGTGTGCTGAAATTGAATCTTGATTTTCAAAACAACATGACTCTTTGGCTCGGACAGAATGGTTAGTGACTTTAGAAATAGGATGAGAATGAAGAGTTTGGATCATCAAATCTATGTCACGGTTACGATCATTTTGAGCCTGAGTCATGATTTCAAGCATCTTTTTCTGGCTGATTGGTTCATTATTTTGTTGAAGAGATGCAGTGTTGTTTTGGAATTGGTGGCAAAATTGTGAGTCCATCAGATTTTGTGATTTTTGTTTGGACTCACACATACTTATTTCCAAAATTGATGGTCTTCTATTTTGGACTGGTGGAACTGAGTATGAATCTTGAAAATGTTGTGGAATTGGAGAGGCCCTCATTTTCTGAATTTGTTGCTCGGCCTCTTGTAGATTGGCTTCTATACTCCTTTGTAGCTCATATTTTTCTTCAATGGGAGGTCCAGAAAAAGGAGTATATGAAGCGGAATCGAGGAATGAATATTGTGCATATTGTGGACGAGGTGGACATGGTGGACAAGGAGGTTGAAAATTTGGCTCGGGGGACTTGAATCCCCATTGACTCTGTGATGAGTTGAAATTATTTTGGAAATTATAGTCATAAGAATGTGGGTATGGTTGTATTGATTCGGATAAGGCCAACCCGGTGTATGTGGTTGGTGCATATTGTAAAACGCCGGGTTGGAATTATCCGAATAGAATGGAGTCGTGTGAAATATGGATTCATGTTCGGATTGAAAGAATTATTTTTGTTGAATGCCATTTCACACAAAAAATCACAAAAAAGAAAGAATCAAACAACAAACAAAAAGAAAACAAAAAATCAAAACCAAGCCAAGAGGAGGGTTGACCTAGACCTAGATGAAATGTCCCTAGGGGCCAACGTCTATTCAAATTTTATTAGGGCTTGGGTTGTGTGAGTGGGGAGATGATTTTTTCGGGCTAAGGAAGGGGTATGAAATCCCACCTTATCTTGTTTGGGTTTTGCCCTTAAGTTCAATTTGTGCAAGTGTGCAATATAGACAAGAATATAACACAAAGCGATAAATCACCCACGTGTTTGTCCTATGCTATATGCAATGCCATATGTACATCTCCATCCAAATCACAACAACAGAACAAAATACAGTATATTGGAATTGAATTGACACGTGCCTAAATGCAAATGTCTAAACCGTTTTAAAAGCGTCCAAATACCATATTTTAGTTCTTTTATTTTTTTGTGGTGTGTAGGCAAGCAAAGCAGAAAGATAGCAGCACAAATCACTAGCTATTACAAGATACACATCCCAGAACAAACAATATATAGAATTATTGCACAATGGCCGCGGTGGCGCGGCAAAAGTCGCGGTTTCGCGGCTTTCCTTCCAAATCTGGGGCCCTGCTTTCTAGAGCAGGGAGAGGCAAAACTAGTTTATGTACTGCAATGTTAAGCACCTGAAAATATTGCCCTGCACACCAAAACAGAGAAGACAAATGTTAACAAAAACGTGACATCAAAACCATTCCTTCCCCGGCAACGGCGCCAAAAATTTGTTTGAGACGGGGAAACTAGCACTCAAAAGTGTGTTTTATGTAAAATCAGATGAAAAGCTTGGATGTGCTAATGTACCCTCGATACTTCCGTTATTGCTTGGCTTAACGGGTCGCATCCACAGGGAAGGGAGGCGATAGAAGCATTGACAGTTTCTATTCCCGTTATTTGTTAACAATTCTTCTTTGTTGAAAGAATGATAAAGAGAATGAAAAGAAAAGAAAAGGAATCCAGAATGTGATAGGTGAGGAGAGCGATGAAAACGGCGATGTAAAAACAAAGAAGATGGAACAAAGGTAAGCTAAGAGGATGGTGAAAACATCAATAGACAAATAGTAAAAGAAGCTTGAAAATTGTTTCTAAAACAAAAGAAAAGAAAACTCTTGGCTACTAACTACTAAGTGCTCCACTAACCATGCTAACCTCTTCGAGATAGTTGCCTCACATTTTGATCCTCAGCCATCACAATCCTTGGCTTCAAAGAGACGGTACAAAGCATGGCTCATGGATGGTTCATAACAATCAAAACATTGCATCAAGAACAAGCTAATACAAGCATCACTCATTACACTACTAGCATGAAATAAAAGAGCATGAAATAAAAGAGAGTTAGCTTGGTTAGCAAGTTAGCAAGTTAGCAAGTTAGATTGTAGAACCCATCATCTTTGGCCATCAATGGCTCTTGTAAGAACAAGGCCTTGTAGAGGCAACCCGATTCATGTGGATTATCAAGTAAGTGGTTAGATGGTTAGTGGTTAGTAGTTAGATTGCCATGAGAAGAAAAACTAGTAAGAAATCATGTTAGAAGGTGAAGGGGATTACAATGGAGGAGAAAGGAGGCACCTTTACATAGAGTGTCACTCTCTATTACATCAATCCCTCTCAATCTCTCTCTCTATGAATCACTCAGCCCTACTACAATGATCTAAAAAGAAAAGAAAATACAAGAAATGAAGAACACTCACCTACACTACACTAAAATCTGGACCTACTCCTAAAAACGAAGACTGCCTTCGGTCTGGCTCTCTGCAGGGCTATTTATAGGGCTCCGAAGGATCCAGAAGACGAGACGGAGCCACGCGTCGAAAATCGACGCGTGGCTCTTCAAGATTGCCGCGCCTTTGCCGCGTTTTGCGGCAATTCCAGAGAATTAATTCTCTGGATTTCTTCTGGAGCTTCGTCTGACTTCTAGCGGCTTCCAGATATACCCCTTTTCTGGTACTTTCGCCCGAATATTCGTCTGACAGCTCAGGAGTCTAGGTACAATGCATGTTCTAGAAAATCCTTTGCTTGGCCTCCAAGTAATTGCGGGATTAATTAGCATAAATTGAGCTAAATTAGCCTCTTATTCCATCTTTGCCCTTGGACTTTGGATTTACCTGCAATTAAGACCAAAACACAATTTAGACGACTATTTATTCATAAAAATTGTGAGAAATGCGATATAATAATGCAAAATTTGTAGACTAATCAACAAGTTGGTTGAAAATTGGACTCGGGGTAGGTGAATCCCCACTGACTCTGTGAAGAGTTGAAATCATTATGGAAATTATGGTTATAAGATTGGGGACATGGGTTATATTGATTCGGATAAGACCAATCCGGTACACTAGGTTGGTTAAAGTTATGATATGCCGGGTTGGTAATATCCGAAAAAGAATTTGATGTGTAATATGGATTATTATTGAAGTTGGAAAAATTGTTATTATAAGCCATATCACATAATGGAATACAAACAAAAAGAAAGAAAAACAAATAAATAAACAAAAAAAATAAAAAATTCTAACCTAAGTTAGGGTAGACCTATGACCTAGACGACTCCTAACTGATTAGACTGTCCACGGGAGGTCTAATGCAGACTTTGACCACAAGCTAATCAGCCAGGTCAGGGTAAGGTTGGTGGGAGGTTTTCCGTCAAAGACGTTCCTTAATTAAATAACCACCAACCTTCGGGCTTTCGTCCCTTAATCCCTTTCCTAGATACTTATTTGGCAGGAGTCAAGTTCCAACACCTTTTCCCTTTAGGATAATCTCCTAATTGAGTCCTAGATGTCCCTAGGGCCAACGTCTACTCATTTTTAGTTAGGCTTGGGTTAGTGAGTGCTTGGAATCTAATTTTTGGGTCAAGGAAGGGTGATTAAATCCCCACCTTATCTTGTTATGGGTTAGTGCCCTTAAGATAAGTTTGTGCAAGTGTACAAGATATGTAAATAAGATTCACTCAAAGCAATGAAGATCAACCAAGAGGTGAGTCCTATTCTACATGCAATGCGAACGTACCTTGCTCCAGCACTCTTCAACAGTAAAATAAAAGAATTGAAAAGACAAGTGCCTAAAATGCAAACGTCTAATCAATTTTTTTATCTTTATCAACAAGTATTTACTGTTGGTTTATTAGCAGGCTTATGGTGATGGCATATAAGAAAAAACAAATTGCAGGAAACTAGAATTTTGCAAGTCAAGCAGCCCTGCAAAAAAACAACGTTAGTAGTCAACTCCTTTTTGCCGCGGATCCGCGGCTTGGGCCGCGGACACGCGGCAAAGCAGAGGGTAATTGGTCTCTGCTTTTTAGAGCAGAGGCCCAATACCACTTATATGTTACTGCAATCTTAATTTCCTGCTTTGCTTGCCCTATAACCTGCAACAGAGAAGAAAATTCGTTTTAGTTCTAAAAAATTTTCAATAAAAATCAGATTTCAATAAAAACCGTTACCCTCCCCGGCAACGGTGCCAAAATTTGATTGAAGCTAAACCTACCTGCACATAAAAATAAAGAATTTTAGATTTAGAATGAAGATATGCAAGTGCTCAATTCTTACCGCTATAGCAAGTGGCTATGCGGGTCGTGATTCACAAGGAGGGTTTGCGATGGAAGCATTCAAGGTTCTTTATTGAAATCTTTATGAAAACAAAACGAATGTTCTTCTTTATTTTTAAGAAATGAAAATGAAACAAGTTATGTTAAGGTTAGAAAGAAAATGGTAGAATGAGAAAGTGGAGAAGAATTGAGAATGACTATTTACAAAGAAATGGGAAAGAAAGTACAAATGAGTTGGAAAAGAATGAAAGAAGATTTGGAAGATGTAGTGAAAGAAATCGTGTTGGCGATCTAAACTAAGAAATAAAAGAAAAGAGAGAAGGTTAAAGAAATACTCACCTAGTTTGGTTGATGACTTACCTGGAAACCTTGCATGTTCTACCTTGCTTGGAGGCGTTCAACGCATAGATCATAGGATCAAGCTCAGTCCCCGTTCGCATTATATCATCAAGCGGCGCAAGAATGAAGTGATACGGATCTTGAGGAGGAGAACGTCTTCATGAACTATCGTTGGCACTCACACAACATCGTTATACTTATGCTTCTGGCTTCACTTGCAAACTCATCAAAAACAAAGGAGGTAAAGTAGAAAGAGGAAGAAGGAAACAAAAGAAAATACGAACATAAAAAGAAGCTTTTACCTTTATTACTTGCAGAAACAATGGAAGAAAGGAGGAGGGTATATCGGTGTCACTCTCAACATCAGCCTCTCTCTCTTACTTACATGAATCTTCATCTAACCTAAGCTTACATCCAAATTACATAAAAAGAAAAGAAAAACTTAAACTACAAGAAATGAAAACTAGGCTAAATCCTATCTCTGCATGGTCGTCCCATTTTCAGCGCAAAAACTGCCTTTTTATAGGCAAAAACCCAACGTGCAGGATCCCGGGGAGATCGGGGGAGCAAACGCTCCCCCTAACTCCCCAACCAAGCCGCGGAAACGGCCTGTTGGTGGGTCGCCCTGGTTTCTCTTTCTGCTTTTATCTTCAGTTGGTTTTTCAGTTTGAGTCCCGTATTGTGACGAAACGACCTTGGATTCTTGGCTTTAACCGATCGATTCTGAGAGGATTCTTCTCAACCGATTTTCAACCTCTTGATTTTGCCCTGATTCAGTGAGCTCGAATTAATTCTGATTTAACTCAGAATTTTGGTGGGCTTTTGGGCTCATTTCTCTTCATCTCCTTAAGGAATGGGCCTGCAAATAAATTAAGCATTTAATTAGAACAATGCAGATTTTATTCTATAATAAGTATGGAAATATGATACAAAATATGCAACATTAGCGACCAATCATAAATCTCCAAATTTCTCTCCACCTTTTTGTCAAATCATCAACAAAGGGGCAAAAATAAACTCTCAAAAAAAATCTTTCTTTTTCTTTTTATCAAATCAAACAATAAAGTTATATATATGCGATATACATTCATGAAGAGGAGAGACGTAAAGTTAACTTCCCCTTCATACATGCATTTATATGAAAAGAGATGACTAAACCCTAACCACATAAAGCATAATATACAATGCATAAAAGGAGATGTGAAGTTCCCACTACACACGTGTACTACATGCCAAAGAGAGGTGAAGCTCCTTAATATGAAATACACTCAACATGATCTATATATAGAGAAAATGTTAAGCTTCCCTTGCATATAAGCAATATATATAAAAATAGTACCAATTGAAAAATATACCAATTTATGATAAAGGTATATATCGAAACATTATGATACCAATTTATGATACCAAATGAAAATAAATAAAAATTTTAAGATACCAAAAGATACCAATTGAAAATATCTTGTAAAATTTTTTTGATGCCAATGAAAAATGAAACATTGTACGTTTTTTATACCAATTGAAATATATATTGTAAATATTAATACCAATTAAAAATATTTTATAATTTTGATACCAATTGAAAGTAAAAAACAATTTTTGGTAAACATAACTTATATCAATAAAGATACCAATTTAAAATGAAACATGAAACCAATATTGAAAATGTTAGCATATACCAAACAAAATATTTTTCATCATAAAGAATGGGAGTAAGATACCAATTAAAAATAAAACCGATTGAAAGATAAATCATGAATTTTCTCCTCCTTTATGAAATATCAATAAAAATGATGCTTAAGCTTGTATGAGATACCAATTGAAAAATAATTGTCATTATGGACTAAATCAAGCTTAGCAAGAAATAATTTGTACTTTAAGATGTAAAGATATTGTAAGCACAATCAAGTCATATATATATATATATATGAAAATTTAAATACCAATCGAAATTGATACTATTTGAGGTTTTGAAGCATACATATATAGAAAACATAAATATGAGTATACAAATATAAAAATATTAATTGTGATACCAATTAAAAATATGATGAGGATCAAATGTATAACTCATACTACCTCCCTATTCATGCACATGTTAAAGATTTTCAATTTGAGCATATAAGGCACGGTCACCCATCCATCCACCCTTGATGGTAGGGGTTTTCAAAAATAGGATATGAAAATAATTTAATATATTTGAAAACTCTACCAAAATGAGGAATAGCGTAACTAGTTATATGATAATCTTGTAAACTAGTACGAAATCGTTCAAGTAAGGAATAAAACATGAAAAACATGAAAGTCATCAAAACTAAATAGGCTTCAAGGTATATGTATGTTTTGTCTAAACTAGAAGTATATATACATATCCAAATACAATTGAGTTCATAATAAAAGTTTGCATGAAGGAAAGTGAATCAAGGATAGACATATATATCCAATAGTTTTAACAAAATTACCATATACATGAAGCTAAACACATAATCATGAAAACATGTACAAAAATAGGGAATACAAGTCAAAATGCACGAATCATCAAAACTAGGCTATACTAGTACATCTAATGGGTACAAATGAGCAATTTAAGCACAAACATAAAAAAAATCAAATGTGGCTCATTAGTTGTACAAGTATATACACAAGTTTTAATGAAAACTACATCTTAAACATGTAATCAAAACATGAAGCATAAAATGAAAAACATAAGCCAATATGATCATTATGTAAATGCACATGATTTAGATTTATGATATACACAATAGCTAAACTATAGTGAGAACACAAAATATGGATTCATATGAACATGGGTGTATCTCAATTACTATACATGTATATCACAAGTCTAATTATCATGGTAATTAACATATTAATCATGAAAAACTAAAACATGCTAAAAATCATCAATGACAGCATGTAAACTAAATGGGAGTTAGAGATAGTTACCAAAACCATTAGGGCTAATCTCTAGATCTCCAAACTATGGTGGTCCTCCCACCAAACTTTCCTTGAAGGTGATGCATCCAATATAGTGTCCATCAAGCACATAAGCATCCACCATCAAGGCACCAATGTCTCTCACGTCATGTGAGAGCCCACACCTACATCAAATAAAATAGGAGTGGCTTTTGGTGCCCATACTCTATTGAGTCCATGGGGTTAGCACTTTTCCTAACCCAAACAAATTTATTTGCAAAATTTGAATCATTTAATCTATCTTAACAAAATTTTGTAAGGTGGCCCTTACGTCCACAATGTGTACATGTGTACACATGAGCATACATGGTGTTATGTGTATCAACGTGAGAATCATGTGTATGCCATGGTTTGTGTTCATGTATAGTAGAAGCATGTTTCTTGTGAAACATAGATTCCAACCGTGTGTGGTTCATGACACATTGGCTCAAAGTGGAGCCCAAACAATCAACATTCTTCTTTAAAATATTTATATCATTTTCTATGGTGGAGCATGCAATAGGTATAGTAGGTGGTGAAGCATGGCAAACATGTGAATCAATATCATTTTTCAAAGAAATATTTTTCTTAGAAACCAAATCTGGTTCTTTTGAATAGAAGCAATTTTATTTTTCAAAGATTCATTTTCTTTTAATACAAAATCAAGTTTTGAAGATAGAACTTCATTTTTCTTTAAAACATCAATATAATCATTTTTATTTTTCAAAATTTTGTTTTCTTTTAAGGCAACGTCAAGTTGGGATTTCAATGAGTCCCTTTCAATTGAAATCTCATCCCTCTCTTGCAAAGCCAAGTTTAGTTTTAAAAACAAGTCCTTATTTTTTTATTTAATTTAATACTCTTCTTTTTTAAAGTTGGTATTTTTCTAACAAATTTTCACAAACAATAGATAGTTCTTCATTTAATGCATCAGCATCAACATAATCATCACCTGAAGAAATAGCACAATCATCTAGATGGGTGTCCGAGTTTACCTCAAGGGAGTCATTCCCTTGGACCATATAGCAATATTGGTCGGACTCATCTCCACTAGACTTCTCCTCCACATATTTCATCGTTTGTAGCTTGGGAGAGATCAAAGTGTTCCACACTGCAAAAGTGAAATCACAATGAGAAACCAACATAAGATATTCTTTACTAAGAGTGCATCTGAGTGCCTTTAGGGTTTGTGCATTGGCCTTTATCTGCTTGCTATTATCAAGATAAGATTTCTTGGTAGCGACATGGTGAACATGCATACCTAGGGTTTTAAGGTACATGGACATCTTAACCTTTCAAACATTAATCTTGGAAGTATCATACATGGGAGGGGTCATGAAGTCCATGAGTGTGTGTAAACAAATAAGTGTGCAAATGCAAATGTAGATTAGCTAACCAAGATCTCACTCCTAGGTGATTAAACCTAATATCAGAGCGTAGGCTCTGATACCAATTGTAAGTACACCTAGAGGGAGCTGAATAGGTGTATGGATAATTTAATGACAAATGATGCGGAATTAAAACTAAATTGCAACATACTTAGTGTAACCAAAGAGTGTAGCCGAATTCCCGGTAAAAGGCTCTGGACTATCTCCTCTAAATTCCTCTAAATAAGAATTGAGGTGGTATGTAAATCTCTCTTGGTTCAACACAAGTGAGGCACACAAACAATACCAAGCAAATATATGATATGAATATGATGCAATGCAAGGTATAAAAGAGAGAGTTAAGAGATAGTGGATCAATCGCAAACATAAAGATATGTTTTGAGGTTCGAGCCACTGCTCTACGTCCCCGCCATCGTACAGAAGGATTTCCAGTATATCGTCCACGCAGGACTTCCCACACAGGGAACCTCCACTGAGGATTTGGGTAATACAACTTTAGAGTACACAACTCCTCTCTTAAACAATAACAATCTCTACACAAGAGGCAAGGCATTAAGCCACACAAGATCAACCTCACAATAGAGGGATAGGGCACAAAGCCAAACAACAACAATCATTTCTCACTAGAGGGATAAGGCACTTAGCCAAACAACACTCCAACAATCACCTCCATACTTAGAGGGATACCAACCCACTCAAACACAACCTCCACAATGACCTCTACACAAGAGGGATACTCACAAACTTAAAGCAAAGAATGTTACAACACTTGGTAATCTTAAAGACCACAAACCAATATTCTCACCAAAAACAAGATCCTATAGATAGGATAGATATGATAGCTCAAGTGTGAGAAATCAAGGTGTTTGGAAAATAAATCACAAAGAAAAATACTTTGGAAAATAACTAGAATAAGATAAAAATGAAGATCAAATCAATATCCCGAATACTCTATTTTTCTTTAATTTTTTCAACCCTTGAAAAACAAATAAAGATAAAATCTTTAAGTCCAAAAACTCTTGAAAACTTGTTGCCAAAACACTTAAGAAGATGGGAAAATTTTGCTCTCAAAAACCATGTAGAAACCAGCTAAAGAGATGGGCATTTATACCCTCTCAAAAATCTGCCCGTTGGCAGTCTAGAAAGGGCAGAAATGCCCTTCCGGTCGACCGGCCAACGGTCATTTTTCTGACCGTTGTGCCACCAGTCGACCACCCGGTCGACCGAGGCCAGATCCAAAGAGCAGAGCTCTCTGGACGGTTGACCGCTTAGTCGACCGGCCCACTAGCCAAACGTTGCTGTGCACGTTTGTGCACATCGGTCGACTGCTCGGTCGACCGAGCCAGACCGCCCGGTCTACCGACTTCTGGCTCGGTCGACCGGCAGAAGGCCAGATCACTTGATTTAAGAGATTAAAACTTGGTCTTTTTAATATCAATTAAATCCCATAAAATCACATAAATTCCACAAAAATAAGTTCTTTTAATATTTTTGAAATACCAATATGTGTGACTAAAATTCAGCACATATTATAAACTATTTGACCATTTTTATGACATTGAAATTTGGCCTTTAAATGAAAACCGTATTTTCCAAAAACCAAACTTTGAAATGGAAAACCATTTTCTCCAGAACTCATGTAAATACAAAAACATGATATTAAAACAACTTTGAAACATGTTGCATATGGATAGAATCCAATATACATAAAAGATATATATATATATATATCTATGTTTTGACATGAAATCTAAAAGCGGTTAAACCGAAAACCAAAACCAATAAACTTTAAACTTTGTGTGTATGTGAACTTGAGCATATCAATACTATCTACCTTTACACAAGATCTAAATAATCTAAACTAAACAAACCGAGGTCTTCTTGAAGAACTCCTTCTCCAAGTCGACTCGATCCAAATGCGATCCAACGAGCTTAACTCCAACCGAGTGCTAGTTGCGATCTTGACGCGCGAGCTCTTGAATCAGCATGTGATAGCCCCAAAACTCCTTTGTTGAAGCTAATCACCTACTAATATCTTGGTCAAATACTGAAACTATTTAAACACAAGATTATTAGTAAACTATAACTACATGAGTTAATCATTATCAAAACTAGAGTGAAGGGCCTTTGGGCCAACAAAAATGGGTATATATAGGAGAGAAAACCTAGGTGCCATTCAGCACATAAGTCCTATATATTTTTGTATTTGGTTTTCTTTTCTCTTTTTTTAATATATTTTTATTTTATTATTTATACAAGGCACAAAATAGGTCCCAAAGGATTACAATGAATACCAAGGAAATTTAAAAGAGGGCCTGGTCACGTGTAGACTGGGTCGCAAAGACCCAGTTTAAAAGTCTCATGTAACTCTGGCTCAGTGGTGCAGAATGATTTCAGTCTTTGACCATTGACTTTAAAAATGCTACCATTCTTTGGATCAGAGATTTCAATAGCACCATGAGGAAAAACCGTGTGTACAAGTTAGGATCCTAACCATCTGATCTTCAGTTTACTAGGGAAGAGGTTGATTGCAAGTGAAAGCAGTGAGAATTACCGTCTAGCTTTGGGCTAATGAGTCGTGTCCACGAGGAGGAATGCGATAGAAGGTTTTCGATGAATTGTTAAATAACAAAGAATGGTGTTGGTATTTTTCTTTTTTTTTATTATTTAAAAAGAGAATGGAGAGAAGGGAAGTGATTTAAAGAAAAATTTAAAACTTGGAAAGGCTTTGGAAAAGATGATTTTTTAGAAAATGATTTGAGAGTGATTTGGCTATGATTTAAATTATAAAGAGGATCAGGGTTCACTAATTTCTACTCAACTACTTACTTATCTCAAGAACATCTTTGTGGATCACTTCGATCATAGGAAAAAATCTTTAGTTTCTTTTAATGTCCAAGTAAAACAAATAAGATGGTTTTTATTTAAATCTTAAGGCCTTTCTTAACACATCATTAAAAAGAGAATGTTAAACCATCAAGCGTGAAGAAGCAAGTATGGAATAAAAGTAATTTCAAGATATTTGTGCTTTGAAAGTCCAAGTTTAAAAGAAAAGCATCCTCGTGAGCTTTCAAGAACAAAGTTTAACTCAGGCATTATTATGATTCAAGAGAGTTGCTTTCATAAAAATCAATCAAGAGAAAGTAGGTAGAAGCGATTAATTATAGAGCCCAAAAGATGGTTTAGTTACTCATGATAAAAAGAAAATAAATAAGAGAACGAAAATAAAACATAGACATACTAAATTGAGTCGAGTTGAATAAGTAAGTTGAATCTCCTTTGATTGTCACTTCAAGGATGAATTACACACTCAGTTCCACTCTTCTCTCTTTGCTAGTCTAAACTAAAAAGTAAAGATGAGATACAATTTCTCAGAACTATCTAACAATACTCCTAAAACCCTAAAAAAGAATAAGAATTCTAATCCTAGTCTTCATTATTTTTTCTCTGTATAATGCAGAATTTATAGGGAAAAACCAAACGGGAGAGGTCGTATGAAGAGCAAAACGCTTCCCCAGCCATCTCAACCAAGCCACGAAAACATGGCTTTAGCCGCGTTTCCACGGCCATGGTGTGGCCAGGTGGCCACACCTGGTTGGTGACACTCCCTCGCTTCGCAATTTGCTTTTATCTAGTTCTGAATTTTCCATCTCAGCTTGTGAATTTGATGAAATGGCTTTGATTATTGGTTTTAACCAATTGATTTTGGCAGATTCATTTTAACTGGTTTTCAATCTCTCTGATTTGCAATGATCTACCCTGATTTTCTAATTTGAATTAATTCTGAATTAAATCAGAATTTGATGGGTTTTTGGGCTCGATTCTCTTCCCTTTATGGGCCTGCATTTTATAAAAAAAATAAGACTTATTAAGAGGATTTATTAGATAACAAACATAGGAATGTGACAATATATATGCAATACATATCACCTATCACACCCCCACACTTATCTTTAGCTCGCCCTCGAATAAAACATCAAAACTAATCCTAATCAATTATTAGACCGCTTTCGCAGGTCACTCAATTGCACTGCGCATGTGCAAGAAGCTGTTGAACCTCTAGATTATCCCTAGAGGATGAGTTTTGTCTCGTGAGGGTTTTCAGTAGATTACACCCAAAAAATCCATAAAGAAAGAGAAAAAATGTTAGTATTTTCGAAAAGCATTTTGAAAAGATAGAAAATATTTGAGGAATGTTGTAAGAGCTCAAGTAATCTAGAAGTTATAGAAAAATCAAACTTTTCATTCCTAAACTTAGTCTCTATTCAAAAGCATGTCACCAATCAAAGTAAGGAGTCAAGTTGTATTTCTCATATAGTCTATTACTTTACCCTAAGTTATATTCACCTTCATGACTGTGAAGTTTTGACTAGGAATTCTTTAACATCAACTCTTATACCTTATTTTTTATTTATTTTATGTTATTTTATTTTTTTGGTGGTATTTATTCCTCAATTCCATTAGGTTTTCTAATCTGCTCATGTAACGAGCCTTTAGTCGGTAACACCCAAATCGGACACTCTTAGGGCATCAGGTGAGAAAACACCCCTAAGGACTTAAACACTCGAGCAAATAAGGTCACGAAACCAAGGGTTTTTATTTATAAATTGTACCCCTTTTAGGCGTGAATACTTACGCTTCATGAGGTACAAATACCCAGTTTAATCAGAGGATATATATATATTTTTTCAAACTTATCTAATTATCTTTTGCATAAATACCAAGGCTTGCTTAGCCAAAGCACCTGGCTAATCAATAATTAGATTTGCATATATATATACACACACACTTACACACTTAGGGTTCAAAGTCAAAAATTCTTATGCCTTTAAAAAAAGAAGAAATATATATATAGCTTCTTTCTAAAATTGACTATTTGTTCCTATTTGTTCCTCTCTTAGAGGTGTTGCAGAAATGTCTGCGATCGAGTAAATAGCTCTATGAACGAATGGATCGAATCGAATTCGAAAATGGAAAGATTTGTACAAGTTATACGTTTCATCACCACTTTGTAGAAAATCGTTAGGTATGAATATGTCAGATACCTGTGACTTGATTGGTGAAATAGTCTCTCTCTCCAAAAAATATGTTTTTTTTACCGACGCACAAAGAAAATATTTTGTTGCAAGTGAACAAGATATTGAGGAATTGTCCATATGTAAGATCATCATTATGGGTACGGGTCTTTTCCGCAGAAAAGGGTAATCTTTTGTTACAATAGAACCAGAAGTGATGTGGATCATTCAAGAATCGAAGTCGATTTGCTTTATAAAAAGTAGATATCAATGAACTTCTATGAAATGGTTTCACGGGATTCAGCCAATTGTCTCGATCGTGGGATATCATTGAGAAATAGGAATCCGTGTTATCAAAGGATTTCCCGCGATTATTTCTAGTATGGAATGAGTCAATCATCCACTTTGGTATCTTTTTGAACAAAAATGGGAATATTGTTCCTCCATTGATCAAGAATTTCGATCTTTAGGAAGTATCATGATCATCCAATAAGAAGGGTTTGAATTTATTCAAATGAACGATTTGAAGACCTATTGATTCTAACAACTGATTGCAGGGTTGATCATTCGGACCTTTCAATTCATAGATGTGGATCTCGGACCTATGAATGGGGGTATTCCCGATACTCACAACGAAAAGGGGAAGTGACTTGGACAAAAAGAGAAGTGACTTAGACAAAAAGAAACGAAGTGACTTAGACAAATCTTGTTTGTCGATAGCCTTGGACCAATCAATCGAATATTGATTAATACGTAATCGATCGAACACTACATATATTTATTTCTTCTTTGTTTTAAAGGCATAAGAATTTTTAACTTTGAACCCTAAGTGTTTAAATGTATAAAGTGTGCATATTTCTTGAAGGTAAAGATCGAGACTAAATTACTTTCATCAATTTTCTTCCTAACCCTGAAAATCAAACAAGTTATCTTATTTTGACCAAGTATAAGAAATCCTAATTATGATTTTCCTATTCCTTAAAATTAACTTAATTTCTTACAAAAAATATATCAAAATATTGTTCTTTTCTTTCAAAAAGTTTATATATATATATATATATTTTCTTTTTTTCTTTTTTTTAGTTATTTTAGTCATGTTAGAGCCCTCCCCCCACACTTATCTCATGTATTATCTCCAATGTATGAAAGAAATGTATAGATGCATGAAATTAATGTAAAAGAGGAAAGTTACCGATATACTGGGTCGAAAAGACCCATAGCCGTTTCATTTTCCGGCATCGATTCCAAGAAAGGTTTAAGGCGTTGACCATTTACCTTAAAGTCATTTCCATTCTTGGTGTCACTATCTCTACAGCACCGTGTGGAAACACGATTTTTACAACGAATGACCCAGTTCATCTTGATTTTATTTTCTTGAAAAAAGATGAAGCCTAGAATTATAGAGTAAGGTTTTTTATCCAGGGACAAAGGTTTTTCTTATGATGTGTTTATCATGAAAATTTTTAACTCTATCTTTAGTTATCTTAGCATAGGCCTTGTTTGGACACATATATTGCATAAATATTATAACATTCCTACATATATTCTGTAATGAATATTACAAATAACTTGTCTTAATGTCTTAATTAATGCATGGTATGATATGGAGAAGATAATCAGAAAATTTATCCAATTAAATTCAAAAGTTCAAAAGAGAAGGGATCGATTCAAATCCAAAGGTTATAGAAGCTATCTTATCTGAAAATTGAATGTATCAGATAAGATAATATCATCTCATTTGAAAGAAAAAAATGAATTGTTTGAAGACCCTATCTGTTTCACTGAAGATAAGTGAATATCTTATCAATTCTGCAAGATGCACTGAAAATCAAAGAGGATAAATGGATTGAGAGAAGATCAACGAATGAGATGAAGCAATCTAGATTCAGATTCAGGTTAGATACTGTTTAGTATTTTAATCATAACTTTCACTACCAAAGGTCAAATCTGATTATTCAATATGCTACAGAAAGAAGACTTAAAGGGCTACAATTCTTTTATTGATCCAATTCTATCAGTTAATAAGTGATATTCAGCAATCAACACGTCAACAGCCTGCAGATCAGAATTGAATTTCTGGATAAATCAAATCAAGTTTGGAGATAAGGGAAGAATTCAAATTCAGAAATATCCAACTCTTCCTATCTTCATACACGTTCTATCCCTCTGGTTTTCTCCTATAAATACCCTCATACCTCGAAAGTAGAAGAGCACCATCTCAGAGAGAGCTTTACTTTAGGTTTTTCTTTTCTAATAAAAAAAATCTTTCTTTAAAACTTTAAAAAAAACTTTCTTTAAAACTTTTTGAAAATGAAAATAATACTTTGACTTATTTCTGTAAAAAAAATTAAGTTAATTTTAAGTAATAAGAGGATCATAATTAGGATTTCTTATACTTGGTCAAAATAAAATTATTTGTTGATTTTGAGGTTAGGAAGAAAAATTGGAAACGTAATTTAGTCTTAATTTTTACCTTGATGAAATATGCATACTTTATACACTTACACACTTACATTTAGGGTTCTAAAATAAAGATTCTTATGCCTTATATAAAAAATATATATATACATATATCAAAAAAAATCCTTTAATTAAACTGGGTGTTTGTGCCTCATAAAGCATAAGTATTCATGCCTAAAAGTGGTTCACATAAATAAAAATCCTTGGTTTTGTGGCCTTGTTTGCTCGAGTCCTAAGTCCTTGGGATGCTTTCTCACCCGGTGCCCTAAAACCGTCTGGTTTGGAAGTCACCGACTAAGGCTCGTTACATGGGCGAATTAGAAAGCCTAATAGAGCTAAGGGATATTACCGCCATAAATTAAAAAAAGCAAGAAAGGAAAACAATAAGGCATAAGAGTTAGAGTTGATGAATCCTGAGCCAATTTTTACGGTCACAAAATGCATATGACTTAGGGTAAAATAATGGACTAGATGAGAATACAATTTTAATCTTTACCTTGATTGAAAAAAGTTTTTAAATAAAGACTAAGTTTAGGAATGACTAAGTTTTGATAATCCTATGATTTATAGATTACTTGAAATTTTACATTAATACTTCAAATTTTTTTCCCTTTCAAAATGCATTTTGAAAATACTAACACTTTATTTCTTTTTCATCATGGATTTTGTGGGTGTAATCCACTGAAAACCCTCACGAGACAAAACTCGTCCTCTAGGGGTAACATAGAGGTTTAACGGCTTGTTACACATGCTAAGTGCAATCATGATTCCTATGAAAGTGAATTAGATTAGATTAGCTATACTTTTTGTTTTGCTCGAGGACGAGCAAAAGATAAGTGTGTGGGTGTGTTTGGACACATATATTGCATAAATATTATAACATTCCTACAATATTCTGTAATAAATATTACAAATAACTTGTCTTAATGTCTTAATTCATGCAGGCTATGATACGGAGAAGATAATCAGAAAATTTATCCAATTAAATTCAAAAGTTCAAAAGAGAAGGGATCGATTCAAATCCAAAGGTTATAGAAGCTATCTTATCTGAAAACTGGATATATCAGATAAGATAATATCATCTCATTTCAAAGAAAAAATAGATTGTTTGAAGACCCTATCTGTTTCACTGAAGATAAGTGAATATCTTATCAATTCTACAAGATATACTGAAAATCAAAGAGAATAAATGGATTGAGAGAAGATCAACAGATGAGATGAAGCAATCTAGATTCAGATTCAAGCTAGATACTTTTTAGTATTTTAATCATAACTTTCACTACCAAGGTCAAATCTGATGATTCAAGATGCTACAAAAAGCAGACTTAAAGGGATACAATTCTTCTGTTGATTACTCTTTCCAATTCTATCAGTTGATAAGTGATATTCGGTAATCAACACGCCAACAACCTACAGATCAGAATTGAATTTCTAGATAAATCAAATCAAGCTTGGAGATAAGGGAAGAATTCAAATTCAGAAATATCTAACTCTTCCTATCTTCATACACGTTCTATCCCTCTGGTTTTCTCCTATAAATACCCTCACGAAGGTAGAAGAGCACCATCTCAGAGAGAGCTTTACTTTAGGTTTTTCTTTTCTTCTTTAATGTAATCTTTATTTTTTTAGGCTAGAGAGAGTTACATGATAAAAAGAGAGGAAGAGTTATTGTAGAGTGACACTATTGTAATCTTTTCTTCAAGAAACTTATATTGAAGGTGACAATTAATGGAGGTTTCCCACTTTTCTTCATTGTGCTCGATCTCGCCGAAGCCTTACTTTTCTTTATTCTTTCTATTACTTTGCTTTACTCCATGCTAAGGTAAATTTCATTATGGTTCAACAGTAGAGGTAAATATTCTTCTTTTATTTCTTTTTGTTTTTGATTTTTGCATCAACACTTTTCTTTATCTCTTTTTATTTCTTTTTCTTTTATAATTAAAATAAAACAACACCACCATCTCTTCTTCTACCATCTTCTTAACTTAACTTAACTTAATATTTTTATTTTCTTTTTGTAAACTTAGAAGATAAGTGTTAACTAGTTTTTGTAAATTAAAAGAAAACTTACATAACGCTTCCATCGTTGTCCCTCCCTGTGGATCATGACCCGTTAGCCCTAGGCTACACGGTAGAATTGAGGACCTAGCACTGTTCCTAAAATTCTTTATTTTTCTTTGCAGGTTTGGCTCGATCAGGCCTCATTTCTTAACTCCTCTAATTCGGAAATTTGTAATTTTTTAAGGTCACCGACCTTAGTCAAGTCAAAATTTAGCTGTTTGATTGCCCATAAGGACCAGTGCTCTAACTCAATGGGTAGTTGGCAAGCCTTCCCAAAGACTAACCTATAAGGAGACATCCTTAAAATCATCTTGAAAGCGGTCCTGTAGGCCCATAGGGCATCTACAAATTTGGTGGACCAATCTTTCCAGTTTTGGTCCATAGTTTTCTCCAAAATAAGCTTGATTTGTCTATGGAAAACTCAACCTGCTCGCTGGTCTGAGGATGATAAGGTGTGGGCAACTTGTGAGTTATGGCATACTTTTGCATAAGAGCTTCAAAGGATCTATTGCAAAAGTGAGTACAATTATCACTGATGATAGCACGAGGGGTTCCGAAGCATGAGAAAATGTTCTCTTTCAAAAACTTTCTGACAACTTTATTATCATTAGTTCTACTAGGAATGGCTTCTACCTACTTGGACACACAGTCCACAACAACCAATATGTATTGTTTCCAAATGAATTAGGAAATGGACCCATAAAGTTGATGCCCCAAACATCAAAGAGTTCTATTTCTAGAATTGGCTTGAGGGGCATCATATCACGTTTTGAGATCCTTCTTACCATCTGGAATCTAGGGCACGTCTTGCAAAATTCATAAGCATCTTTGAATAAAGTGGCCAATAGAATCCACTTTGCAGCACCTTTTCAGCAGTCTTGCGGGACCAAAATGTCCATCGCATGCAAGTTCGTGACAGAAAGATAAAACACTCTTAATCTCTTCATCGGGAATTCATTTCCTAATAATTTGGTCAGAACAGTACTTAAAAAGATACGGTTCCTCCCAAAAGAAATATCAGACTTGAGATAAGAACCGGTATATATTGTTTTTAGACCACTGAGATGGAGTTTGGTTTGTGGCTAAGTAATTCACTATATCAGCAAACCAACGTTCCCTAAAGACAGCTAAGAGATTTTCATCAGGATAGTCCTCATTTATGGGCAATTCGTTGCATGGAGGTTTGGGATTCTCGAAAGATGATCAGTAACGATATTTTCTATGCCTTTCTTATCTCGAATCTCGAGATCGAATTCTTGAAAGAGGATCCAACGAATGAGTCGGGCCTTGGCATCCTTCTTCATCATGAGGTACCTAAGTGCAAAATGATCGGTGAAAATTGTGATTTTGGGTAGGTAGGGATGAAATTTCTCTAAGGAAAATACTACTGTCAAGAATTCCTTCTCAGTAGTAGTGTAGTTCATTTGATCATCATTGAGAGTCCTACTAGAGTAGTAAATCACGTGTTGCTTGTTATCAATGCGCTGTCCTAGGACATCGCCTATTGGAAAATCAGAAGCGTCGCACATGATTTCGAATGGCTTAGACCAATCCGGTGCAGATATGATTGGTGCAGAAATAAGCTCTTTCTTAAGTTTCTCCCAAGAATTCATACATTCAGCATCGAAATGAAGGACATGTTCTTAGCTAATAGATTAGTTAAGGGTCTAGCAATCTTGCTAAAATCCTTGATAAATCTTTGGTAGAAACTGACATGTCCTAAGAAGGATCGAATATCCTTCACGCATTTGAGCATGAGAATCTTAGCAATAATCTCAATCTTGGCTCTATCTACTTCAATTCCTTTATTAGAGATTTCATGCCCAAGATAATTTTATGTCTTACCATGAAGTGGCATTTCTCCCAGTTCAGTGTCAGATTTTTCTCAACAGAACGTTTGAGGATGAGTTTTAAATGGTGAAGACATTGAGTGAATGAATCTCCATAGATGAAAAAATAATTTATGAAGATTTCTAAGAATCGTAAACATATCAAAGAAAAGACTCAATATGTAACGTTGAAATGTTGTTGGGGCATTGCACAAGCCGAAAGGCATTCGACGATAAGCAAATGTCCCAAATAGACATGTGAACGTAGTCTTTTCTTGGTCCTCAAGAGTAATAGGAATCTGATTATACCCCGAGTAACCGTCCAAGAAACAGTAATACTCGTGGCCAACCAATCGTTTAAGCATTTGATCAATGAAGGGGAGGGGAAATGGTCATTACGAGTTGCTGTATTAAGTTTTCTATAGTCAATGCAAACTCAAATCTTTGTGGAAAGTCAAGTTTGGACCAACTCTTTGTTCTCATTTTCTACTACGGTGAAACCGAATTTCTTCGGAACCACGTGGACAAGATTGACCTATTGGCTATCCGAAATGGGATAGATTATCCCATTGTATAAGAGTTTCACAATTTCAGCATGAACAACCTCTTGCATTATAGGGTTTAACCTACGCTGCGGGTCTCTTTTTGGTGTCGCGTCTTCATTGAGATGAATGTTGAACTATGATTGAACTCAATCCCTTTATATCAGTGATAGTCCAACCAATGACTTCCCTATGTTTTCTTAAAATTACTTTAAGATCTTCTTCTTGCCCATCATTTTAATGGGAGGTAATAATGACAGGAAAGGTCTCTTGTTCGCCTAGATGATGTACTTGAGATGCGCAAGTAAGACTTTCAATTCTAAAGAAGGGGAAAGCTCAATGGAAGGATGAGTCAAATTAGTTGACTCCATGTTTGGTAAAATAGGATTCGAGGCCCAATTTACAGCAGAGTCGACAACCTGATCAAGGTTAAAGTCATCAGATTCTAACTCAAAGTCACACTCAGTTTCTAATTTCAATTCTTCCATATATTCACTTGTCAAGTTCTCAATGAGGTTGACTTCAAATGTTTGATCTTTAACATCACGGGGTTGCTTTCCTCGATTGAAGGCATTGATTTCTCTTGTCATATCCCCAAAGGTTAACCTTATGGACCCATTCCTACAATTGATAATGGCATTGGCAGTAGCAAGGAATGGTCGCCCTAGGATAACAGAAGTTTGAGCCCTAGGATTAGACACAGGTTGTGTCTCTAGAGCTATGAAATCAACGGGGTAGATAAACTCACCGACCCGGATGAGGACATCATTAATTTTCCCTTTGGAACTTTCACTGAACGGTCAGCCAGTTGGATAATGACTCAAATTGGACTAACATCATCCAACCCGAGTTGCTGATAAACTGAGAATGGAAGCAAGTTGATACTTGCTCCCAAGTCAAGGAGTGCATGACTAATCTTGGCTTGTCCTTATGGTACAGACAATGGTGGGACAACCCGGATCCTTTTACTTGACAGGGATCGGACCCGACAGTAGCTCACTAATGTTAGTGGCTAAGAAGACTTTTTGTTTACACTAGTTTTTCTCTTCTTGGTACACATGTCCTTATGAAATTTTGCATAGGATGGGACTTGTTGGATGGCATCAAGAAGTGGCATATTTATCTTCACTTGATTGAAGATCTCAATTATCTTATCCATGTGTAGATTTTGCTTGTTGTTTTTCAGCCTATTAGGAAATGGAACTATAGACTGGTGCACCTGACTGGTTGACTTATCTGTTTTTAGATTCGTCAGATTTGGACGGACTGGGATTAGATGAGGTGGATGCTTGAGTGTGGTTATGCTGAATGAGTTTAGATGGTATTGACACTTGATTATCAACTTTCTTTCCTGACCTCTATGTATGAACAACATTACATTGATTAAATGATTGATCCTCAGCCAAATGAGCTTGTTGAGAATTCCTTGGATTTATTATTGGCTGACTGGGTAAGGTACCATTTTGCCTCTCATTATGTGGATTGGCTAATTGGCTCATTTGAACCTCTAGTCTCTGTGTAGTTTGCATGAGGGAATCTTGATTCTTCATGTACCTTTTCATGTTTCTCTCAAAGTCAATCATTCTCCTTTCTAGTTGAGGATTTTGGAAGGAAGATTGTGAAGCTTGGTTGGGAAAGTTTTGTTGATAGTTTGAAAAATTAGGCGGATGGTTGGTAAAATTATAATGGTAAATGGAAAAGTTGGGTTAATGATTAGAAGAATTATTGGAATGATGGAAGTGACTTGCATGGTTTGACCGTCAGTAGTCATTGTTGTTTTGACTCCATGAGAAAGTCGGATGATTTCTCCAGCCAGGATTGTACGTTGGTGCGTAAGGATTATTGTTCGTCCTTGAAAAGGCCGCATTCATCGGTTCTGAAAAGTATTGTTGAGCTTGAAACATAGGACACTCCTCAAACACATGATTCATGATTTGACAGTAAGTACAGCCCGGAGTTGAAAATTGGTTTGGGCTAACTTGATTGACTAGACTTGGTTCCTTAATTTCTAAAGCTTCGAGTCTTCTCGCTAGTTTTACAATTCTAGCCTTGTTAGCTATGGATGATTCAATTGAATGGAGACCTTCTTTTGAAGAGATGGAGTTTGAATTCCTAGAACTTTCACTAGCTGGTTCTCATTGGATAGTCTTTTCAGCTAGATCCTCATATAAATCCCGTCCTTTATTTTCATCCTTCTTTAAAATCCCCTTGGCACATAGTTTCTAAGAGGGTCTTGGTAGAGTAGTCTAAACCATCATAAAAAATTTGGCATTATCGCCATTTTTTATTCCATGATGAGGACATTGGACAAGGAGGTCTTTGAAGCATTCAAAGTCCCTCCAAAATGGTTCAATAGGTTCTTGCTTGAATTGCATGATGTTCTTCCTAATGAGAGCGGTCTTATGAATTGGATAGGATTTCTTCAAGAAGACTTTGATAAAACCATCCCAAGATGTGATAGAGCCGGCTGCTAAGGTATAAAGCCATTTCTTGGCTAAGTCCTTAAGAGGGAATGTGATAAATCTCAACCTAATATCATCATCTACAAGGTATAGGATTTTTATCATTAAGCATACTTCCTCAAACTCTCTTTTGAAGAAATAAGCATCTTCGGATTCTAAACCATGAAACTTGGGGAGTGTGTTAATGAACTGAGGCTTGAGTTCAAAATCGTATTCACCAACCAATGGAAGTTGGATGCAAGATGGAAGTGTAGTTCTAATGGGATAGAACCTATACTGCAAAGATGTCAGTTGAGCCATAACCGGATCTGGTCTTGGCTCAAACTTGGGTGGTGATGTGTTTCTAGTTAACCTAGATGAATTAGGTCTCTTGACCACACTTGCATACACAAACAATCACAAACAAGTTCACCAATAATCAATAAGAGGAAACAACCAAGCCTAGTCTAAGGTAACCTTGACCTAGACAACTCCTAACTGGTTGATTGTCCACAGGAGGTATAATGCAGACTTTGACCACAAGCTAATCAGCCAGGTCAGGGCAAGATTGGTGGGAGGTATCCGCGCAAAAGCGACGGGCCTAATTAAGCCAAACCACCAGCCTTTGGGGTTTCGCCCCTCAATCCCTGTCCTTGGACACTGATTTGGCAAGAGTCAAATTCTAACACCTTCCCCCTTAGGATAATCTCCTAATGAGCTCGAGATGTCCCTAAGGCCAATGTCTATCAGATTTTAAATTAGGTTTAGGCTGTGCGTGCTTGGAGATGGTTTGTGGGCTAAGAAAGGGTAATGACTTCCCACCTTATCTTGATTTAGGTTTTGCCCTTAAGATTTATTGTGCAAAGTAAGTAAGATATAGAAAACTAACATTCACAAGCAAATATCACCCAAGAATATTTCCTAAACTATATGTTATGCATACGTATCTTGTCTCCAACTATCTTCAACTGTAATCGTAAAAGAAACGTAATTAGACAAAAGCCTAGAATGCAAGTCTAAACGTTTTTTAAGCAATTGGCAATCAATCAGATAACTGTTGGATTAAAAAAAGGGAGTGTGAATATTAGACATAGTAAAAATAACACACAAAAACTATATTTTTGCAAAGCAATATGTCCTACAAAAAAGAGTTTTTAGTAGTCCAAAAAATTTTAAGCTTTTACGCTGCAATTTCTTAAAATTCTGTTTGCTATTTTGAGAGTAGGGGCACAGAATAGCAAGTCCTCTCCTGCAAAGCTTGAGTGCTAAATATAATTCCTTAACGTCCCTAAAACAAGATATCAAACTTGTTAGAAAACAATTACACCGTTAACGGCGGCAAAAATTTGATTGCAGGTGAAAGCAGTGATAATTACCGTCTAGCTTTTGGCTAACGGGTTATGTCCACGAGGAGGAATGTGATAGAAGCTTTTTGATGAATTGTTAAATAACAAAGAATGGTTTTGGTGTTTTTCTTTTTTTATATTGAAAAAGAGATTGAAGAGAAGGGAAGTGATTTAAAGAAAAATTTAAAACTTAGAAAAGGCTTTAGAGAAGATGATTTTTTAGAAAATGATTTGAGAGTCATTTGGCTGTGATTTAATTTACAAAAGAGGATCCAGGCTCACTAATTTTCTACTCAACTACTTACTTATCTCAAGAACATTTTGGTGCATTACTTTTATCATAGGCAAAAACTTTTAGTTTCTTTTAATGTCCAAAACAAATAAGATGGTTTTGGTTTAAATTTTAAGGCCTTTCTTAATACATCATTAAAAAAGAATGTTAAACCATAAAGCGTGAAGATGATTTTTTAAAAATGATTTGAGAGTCATTTGGGTGTGATTTAATTTATAAAGAGCATCCAGGCTCACTAATTTTCTACTCAACTACTTACTTATCTCAAGAACATTTTGGTGCATTACTTTTATCATAGGCAAAAACTTTTAGTTTCTTTTAATGTGCAAAACAAATAAGATGGTTTTGGTTTAAATTTTAAGGCATTTCTTAATACATCATTAAAAAAAGAATGTTAAACCATAAAGCGTGAAGAAGCAAGTATGGAATAAAAACAATTTCATGATATTAGTGCTTTGAAAATCTAAGTTTAAAAGAAAAGCATCCTCATGAGCTTTCAAGAACAAAGTTTAACTCAGGCATTATTATGATTCAAGAGAGTTGCTTTCATAAAAATCAATCAAGAGAAAGAAGGTAGAAGAGATTAATTATAGAGCCCAGAAGATGGTTTAGTTACTCATGATAAAAGAAAATAAATAAGAGAATGAAAATAAAATATAGACATACCAAATTGAGTCGAGTTGAATAAGCAAGTTGAATCTCCTTTGATTATCACTTCAAGGATGAATTACACATTCAGTTCCACTCTTCTCTCTTTGCTAGTCTAAACTGAAAAGTAAAGATGAGATACAACTTCTCAGAACTATCTAATAATACTCCTAAAACCCTAAAAATTAACAAGAATTCTAATCCTAATATTCGCTGCTCTTTTCTCTATAGAATGTAGTATTTATAGGGAAAAACCAAACTGGAGAGGTCGTACGAAGATAGCGGAGCAAACGCTCCCCCAACATCTCAACCAAGCCCCGAAAACGTGGCTTTGGCCACGTTTCCATGGCCATGGTGTGGCCAGGTGGCCACAGCTAGTTGGTGACACTCCCTCGCTTCGCGATTTGCTTTTATCTGGTTCTGAATTTCCCATCTCAGCTCCTGGATTTGACGACATGGCCTTTGATTTTTGGATTTAACTAATTGATTTAGGAAAATTCATTTTAACTAGTTTTCAACCTCTCTGATTTGCCATGATCTGCCCTGATTTTCTGATTTCGAATTAATTCTGAATTAAATAAGAATTTGATGAGCTTTTGGGATCGTTTCTCTTCCCTTTCTTTAGCAATGGGCCTGCATTTTATTAAAAAAATAAGACTTATTAATAGGATTTATTAGATTATAAACATGATAATGTGACAATATATATGTAATATATGTGGCCGATCAGAGGTGGAGCCCGGAATTTTATAACAGAACCTTTTGTCTGGAGACAAAATTCTTCCGATTTATGGATTGCTCATGGAAGAGTTTCGTTCTATATATAGAAATCCGAGCATTATTGTAAGCTTCATTTCGTATCTCTTCAAGCTCAGAAATCTACAATTTTCTCAAGTCACTGGCTTTCTTCAGGTCAAAATTCAGCTGTTTAATCGCCCAGAGCGCAGGCTGCTCAAGCTCCACGGGCAAATGACATGGTTTTTCAAATATAACTCGATATGGAGACATTCCCAGACAGTTTTGTAGGCGGTCCGATAAGCCCATAAAGCATCAACAAGTTTGATGGACCAGTCCTTACGATTCTGTCCTATGATTTTCTCCAATATGAGTTTAATTTGTCTATTTGTTACCTCCACTTGTCCATTTGTTTGAGGAGGGTAAGTTGTGGATAATTTGTGAGAAATAGAGTATTTTCGCATTAGGGCTTCAAAAGCCCGATTGCAGAAATGATTCCCGTTATCGATTATTATCGTACAGGGGACGTCGAAGCTTCAAATGATGTTTTCTCTTAGAAACTTGGTGACTATTTGGTTGTCATTTATCCTAGTCAGAATAGCTTCAGCCCACTTAAAAACATAGTCTACATCTACCAAAATGAATTGGTTGCCGTAAGACATTGGAAAGGGTCCCAAGAAGTCAATGCCCCATAAATCAAAAAATTCTACTTCTAAGATCGGCGTAAGGGGCACATGTCTTTGCGTGTGACTCGACCCGTCATCTGACATTTGACACAGAGTTTGCAGAAGGTGTAATCGTCCTTAAAGAGAGTGGGTCAGTAGAAACTACTCTGAAGGACTTTCTCAGCAGTTTTTCGTGGACCAAAGTGTCCACCACAATCCAACTCATGACAAAATGTCAAAAAGCTTTGATGTTCATCCTCGGGTTGACACCTTCTAATGATCTGGTCAGGGTAATATTTGAATAGATAAGGTTCATACCAAAACAAGAACCGTGTCTGTGTCAAAAAGCGGTGCTTGTCCTGTTTTGACCACATTGAAGGTGTTTACCCGGTTGCAAGATAATTTACAATATCGGCATACCAGGGTTCTTTACACATCACGAAGATGTGTTCGTCAGAAAAATCTTCTTTGATTGGTATCATCTCTGTTGGTGTATTGGGAATTCTTGAAAGGTGATCAACCATCACATTCTCTACACCCTTTTTATCCTTTATTTTGAAGTCAAATTCTTACAAAAGAAGTGTCCAACGAATAAGCCTAGCTTTTGCATCCTTCTTTTGCATCAGATACCTGAGGGCGGAGTGATCGGTAAAAATCGTGGTCTTAGACCCTATTAGGTACTGGCGAAATTTTTCCAACGCAAACACAACTGCCAAAAATTCCTTTTCAGTGGTTGTGTAGTTGAGTTGGGCCTCGTTAAATATCCTACTCGCATAATAAATCACATGTTGTCTGTTATCAATGCATTGTCCTAGAACAGTGCCTATGGCATAATCGGAGGCGTCACACATGATTTCGAAGGGTCTAGTCAAATGTGGTGCTGATATTACTGGTGCCGAGACAAGTTTTATTTGAGCTCCTCCCAAACTTGTAGACATTCCTTATCAAAATAGAAAGGCACATCTTTTCCTTAAAGATTAGTTAAAGGTCTAAAAATTTTGATAAACTTTTTAATAAACCTTCTATAAAAGCATGCGTGCCGTAGGAACGATCTGATGTCTTTGAGGTATTTAGGTTCAGGGAGCTTTGCGATCACTTCCACCTTAGATTTGTCAATATTAATCCCTCTACTTGAAATTTCGTGCCCGAGGTCAATTCCTTGTTTTACCATGAAATGACACTTTTCCCAGTTAAGTGTCAAACTCTTCTCCATACATCTTTGCAAAATCAACTTTAGATAATGCAAGTACAGGTCAAAGAAATCGCCATATATTGAAAAATCTTCCATAAAAAGTTTTAGAAATCTTTCTACCATGTCCAAAAAAAGACTAAGCATGCAACGTTGGAACGTTACAGGAGCGTTGCATAAACCAAAGGGCATTCGTTGGTATGCAAACGTTCCAAATGGACAGGTGGAAGTTGACTTTTTTGGTTCTCGGGAGCAATTGAAATTTGATTGTATCCTGAATATCTATCCAGGAAACAATAATACTTGTGTCCTGCCAATCTCTCGAGCATCTGGTCTATGAAAGGAAGAGGAAAGTGGTCTTTACATGTGGCAGCGTTCAGTTTGCGATAATCAATGCAAACTCATATCTTCGTTGGTAGACGAGTCTGTATTAATTCTTTCTTGTAATTTTCTACCACAGTAAAGCCTGCCTTTTTGGACACAACATGGACTGGACAACCCATTCGCTATCAGATATGGGATACATGATCCTATTACTAGCAACTTTACAATTTCAGTGCGGATAGCCTCTTGTATAATTGGGTTCAGTCGACGCTGTGGATCACGTTTTGGCTTAGCCTCTTCTGTCAGATGAATCCTATGCTGCATAATGGATTGGTTGATCTCCTTTATATCGGTCATGGTCCAACCAATGACCTCTCTGTTTTTTCTTAACACAGCAAGAAGATTCTCTTTTTGTTGTTCTGTAAGATGAGAAGCTATGATCACAGGGAAAGCTTCCTTTTCGCTCAAGTACTAATACTTGAGATGACTAGGAAGAACTTTAAGTTCTGTAAAAGGGGTGTGATCTATCAATGGTTGTTCTTCTTGCAAGGGAATGATTGGGGTTGTATTTTTTGCCCATTCAACTGTGCGTTCAATGAATTGGTCAAGATTGAAGTCATCTAACCCCAAATCGAATTCATTGTCAAACTCATATTCTATCTCCTCTTCATATTGACTTGTGAGTCCTTCAATCAAGTTCACTTTGAACGTTTGGTCATCCAAGCCTCAAGGTTGTTTTCCTAGGTGGAAAACATTTCCCTCTTTCGTTATGTTACCGAAAGCCAAACGCATGACCTATTTCTATAGTTTATGATTGCGTTTGCGGTTGCTAGAAAAGGTCATCCTAGAATGATCGGCGTTTGAGTTTTCGGGTTTTGCATGGGTTGTGTTTTCAGAACAATGAAGTCTATGGAGTAAATTAATTTCCCGACCTATATAAGGACATCTGTAATTTCCCCCTTGAGAATATTTACAGAACGATCAGCCAATTGTATGGTAACTCGGGTTGGATTGAGCTCGCCTAGTCCGAGTTGCTGATGCACAGAAAAGGGAAGCAAATTGATACTGGCTCATAGATCAAGTAGTGCCCGATTTATTGTGGTCTGTCCTATGATGCATGAAATGGTTGGATTTCTGGGGTCTTTGTATTTCACAGGAATGGGCCCGGTTAATAGCTCACTTATGTTGGATGCTAGGAAGATCTTCTTGGGGACATTTGTTTTTCTTTTCTTGGTGTACATATCTTTTAAAAATTTTGCATATGATGAGACTTGTTGTATGGCATCAAGAAAGGGCACATTGATCTAAACTTGATAAAATATTTCCCTAATCTTTTTCATCTGAGCATTGGTCTTGTTTGTTGCTAGCCTATTAGGGAATGGCACAATAGGCTTGTGAGTTTGCTCATTTGTTTTCTCTTTTTCGTTAGACTTAGAAGTGGATGGTTGTGAGCTTGAAGATGAAGAAGGATCACTTGGAACTTGTGGTACAGTCACAGGAGGATTTGACACTGGATTGTTGAAAACAGAGTGATTAGAAACCTTGTTGTCAACTTATTTTCCGGATCTCAAGAGATGAATAGTGTTGCATTATTTCGGAATTATGTCCTCAACTTCATTAATAGGGAAGGAGTTCTTGGGATTAGGTAATGGCTGACTAGGCAGAGTTTCTTTTTATCTTTCATTTAATGAATTAACCAGTTAATCTATTTGAACCTCTAGCCTTTTAATAGCTTGGTTATTAGTTTTCATCATTGAGGCTTGAGTTTTAGACAAGGTTTCTATCATTATTTCCAAATCTGACATTTTCTTATCTGGATGATTTTGTTGCTGATGTCGGCGAGTGGGCTGGAAGTTGTGTTGGTAAGTTGGTTAAAAATTTGGTTGACCCAGACAAAAATTGGGTTGATGTGTTTGAGCAGTGTATCGGTGTGAAAGTTGTTGCCTTGGCTGCTCAAGACCAGACAGACTCCAAGAAAAATTTGGATGGTTCCTCTATCCGGGTTGTATGTCTTAGAGTAAGGATTATAATTGGGTCTAGTATATACTGCATTCATATTTTTAGGGAACATTTGTTGAGCTTGGTAAACTGGGCACTTCTCAAATAAATGGGGTAGAGCATGGCAATAGGTGCAACCCAGACTGATCACTTGTGTTAGGTTGACCTAGTTCACTGAGCTGGGTTCCCTAGCCTCGAGTAGTTCTAATCTCCTCATCAGTTATGTGATCTTTGCCACAACAGCTATAGAGGACTCAATTGAATGCATACCAGTTCTGAAAGTTGTAGGGTTAGTCTTTTCAAGGCAAAACTCCCATTGAATGGTTTTTTGGGCCAAGGCTTCATATGGGTCCCAACCCTGATTCTCATCTTTCTTAAAAGGTTCTCCTTGACACATAGTCTCAAGGAGCGTCTTAGTCTAGTAATCTAATCCGTCATAGAGAAGTTGGCACTGCCGCCACTTCTTTATTCCGTGGTGAAGACACTGGGCTAACAAATCCTTAAACCTCTCAAATACTTCTAGAATGGTTCATTTGTTTCCTATCTATACTGCATAATGTTCTTCCTGATGAGGGCAGTCTTATGGATGGGGTAGAATTTCTTAAGAAAAATCTTAACAAAGTCTTCCGTTGATAAAATTGAACTAACAGGCAAGTTGTACAGCCACTTCTTGGCTATATCTTTAAGCACAAAGGGAATGAACCTCAATCTAACAGTGTCTTCCCCCAGTTGAGGAATTCTTATCATCATGCATACTTCTTCAAACTCTCAAATGAAGGAATACGCGTCCTCCGATTCTAGGCCATGAAACCTAGGGAGTGTGTTTATGAATTGGGACTTCAGCTTAAAGTTATTCCTATTAGCCTCAAGTAATAGAATGCAGGAGGGAAGTGAAGTACAAATAGGGTAAAACTTGTCTTGGAGTAAAATGTGATTCTCCATGATTGGATTTGTATCAGGAAGTTGTGTGTGTGCAAGTGTAGTATTCCTAACAAGTCTTGCTGTAATAGGATCCCTGTATCACTCTTGCATGCACAACACAGACAACGTTCACCCAACAAACTATCAAAAAAAAAGGAAAAATAACAAACAATAATAAAGAAAAATAATCACCAAGCCTATCAGGATCCCTGGACCCAGACAACTCCTAACTGGGTGATTCTCCGAGGAAGGTTGTTGCTTCAATCAGGCCACCAGCTAATCAGCCATGTAGGGAAAAAATACGGTGGGGGCATCCGTGCGTAAGCAACGGGCCTTAATTACGCCAAACTATGGTATCTTCGAGGCTTAACCTCTTAATCCCCAACCTTAGACACTGATTTAACTGGAGTATGATTCAAAATAGATTCTAACCACAGTTAATCTCCTATTGAGTCTGGATTTCCCAAGAGACCAACATCTATCAATTTTTAAATTAAGCTTGGGATTGTGAGTGCTTGGAATGTTGTTTTTGGGCTAAGGAAGGGTGATGAAATCCCCACCTTATCTTATTATTGGGGTGGTGCCCTTAAAATCAATTTGTACAAGTGTACAAAATATACAAATAAGATTCACTCAAAGTGATTAAATCAACTAAGAGATGAGTCCTATTCTATATGCTATGCGTACATACCTTGCTCCAACACTCTTTAACATTAAAGTAAAGTAATTGAAAAGACACGAGCCTAGAATGCAAACGTCTAATCAATTTTTTAACTTTCAACAAGCTTTTTACTGTTGGTTATTAGTAGGATCCTGGTGATGGCATACAAGAAATAGATATTGCAATAAGCTAAATTTTGCAAAGCAAGCAATCCTACAAAAAAGATTGTTAGTAGTCAACTCCTTCTTGCCGCGAAAACGCGGCCAAGGCCGAGAAAACGCGGCAAGTTGGAGGGTACTTGGTCTCTACTTTCTAGAATAGAGGCCCAAGACCACTTATATATTACTGCAATGCTTAGTTTCTTGTTTTCAAAACCTGTAACCTGCAACAGAGAAGAAAAATTCGTTTAGTTATAAAATCTTTAACAAAAACCATCGCCCTCCCCGGCAACGACGCCAAAAATTTGTTCGATGAGGAGAAAAATAAAGTAAACGAGTGGAGTAAAAGTTTAGAGTAAACCGTATAAGTCCTTCGGGGAATGTTGAAACTCTGAATATGTATGTAAAATTACTTTGCTCATTTGAACTACCATTTGTAGCAAAAGTTATAACGGGTCGTATCCGCAGGGGGCTTGTGATGGAAGCGTTTATATTTCTTTTTGTTCTAGTTTCTGGGAAGAAATTGAAAGTTCTTCTTTGTTCAAGAATTTAAAAAGAAAACAAAGTGAACAGAAAATAATGAATCTTGTGGTGTTGAGGAAAAAAATGGAATCAAGGAAGGTAGAATGAAAACGACGAATTTGGAAAAGTAAAAGAGAAGATTGGAATTTGTAAGACAAAGAAAGTTTTTAGAAAAGAGTTTTAATCTAATAGAAAGAACACTATGACTAACTGTCACTGTATACTACTAACTTACTAATCTCTTTGGGTGACTTGTGCCTCATGTAAATTTATTGGCATATTATCCATCTTGCTTTGTCAAGTCAATGAGTTGTCCCAATTTGTGGAGATGTTCCCATCGTAGCTTGGCTAGGTGGCCTTCTTGGATCATCGGCTTCCAATAGGTTCACAAGAATAGAACTTAGAAATTTAAGATTCACAACTTAAATATACATAACAAGAATGTTAGGTTTATTAAATCATCAAAATCATGGTTGGCTAGCATGAAATAAGAAGCTAGTACAATAAGTGTTAGCATACTAAGGTGATCACATCATCATGTTCCATCAAGGCTCCTGTTATAGTAACAAAGCTCTAAATGAGGCACACATGAATCATATGGAGGGGGTAACAAAACTTTCACTAAGATAAAAAATAACACTCATCTTCATTGAAAATTAAAGAGACTTGTTATGCACATGATTAGAAATTGTAAACATCAAATGAGTCATATGAGTTAGCATCACCAAAGAGTTAGTAGTTAGCAGTGTTAGAGATTAATTAGTCATGTTAGGAGATTAGTTATCCATAAAAAGGTAAAGAAAGGAAGAAGACATAGTAAAATAAAGTGCCAGGAAATGAAAAGCTTGAAAGTAAATAGCAAGAAACTAAAAGAGCAAGAAAATTAGAGGAAGAAGAACATGGGCTTTGTATTTGATTGTCACTCTCTAATTACAAAGATCTCACTCTCACCTTCTCTTTCTTTTCTGGATCTAAAAAGAGAAATGAAAAATTATAAGAGGAAATTAAGAGAAACCTAAAGAAAATCCTAAACCTTCTCCTGAAATAATGCTATCCTCTCCCCTTTCAATAGAGGCCCTGAGGGTCTTTATATAGGCATCAGGAGCTAATCGCTATCATAGTCGTAGGATCAATCGCTCCATCAACGGCCATAGATTTGCCGCAAAAACGCAGCTAAAGCCGCGTTTCCGTGACAGAATCTAGGTCGTTGCGCCAGCGATCGCTCTGACATTCTGTTACTGCCCATATGTCCTACTGGAGCTTCTAGAACCATGAGAATATTTCCTGGTTCATTACAGGTATGGGCTTCTTTGATTTGGGCTCTTTTAATCTCCTTTAAATTCTTAAATAATTTTGGATTTGGGCCTTCTTCTCCATTAAAGAGTGGACCCGAAATTAAAGAGAGGTAACCATTAAAAAGCTTATTTTTATTAATAAAATGCACGGCAATGTGATAAAAAATGATACAAAATGAAACACTAATCAATTAGCACATCACCTATTCACCCATCCAGCTACGTGATTTCAATATATTGTATTTTTGTCCACCTTTTCCAAATATTTATCGTTAGCAATTATTCCTTTTTGGCTATCCATCTTTCTGTCCACTTTAGTCAATTTCTGATTGTAAATTTCTATTCTACCTGGGGCAATTATTTTGTTGTCCACTTCAATTGTAAAACTATTTAAATATTTTGGAAATGAATGAAAATGAAAATTAAAAAAGTAAATATATTTCTGTCCACCTTCGTCAATTTTTATCTTTTTAAATATATTTCTATCTAACTTTTTTCCCTGTCTGTCCACTTTAATCTATTTCTATCTAATTTTATAAATTTCTATCCAACTTTTTAAAAGTGGACAGTAAGTTAAGAAAGTGATCAAAATTTTCAATATGTGCCAGAAAAAGTCAAAAGTGGATATAAATTTTAATAGTGGGACAAATTTTAAAAAATATGGAGGTACGGATTATATTGACTTCAAATTTATTGTTAACTTAACCAAAATATTTATAAAATCATATAAATATTTGAAAAATAAAATTATAAAACAAAAACAAAATTAATGACTTGTTTAATAACACCATTTAACCTATATTGTTTACGAAACAAAAACCAAAAAAGTAATTTAGTTTTAGTTAAACAGTAAATAGGTTTCCGCTGTTAACATAATTAGCAATTTTTTCATAACTTATGAATATTTATTTATTTTTTAACTTATTTGTTAGTTTATTTTATTAATTAAAAAAATATATATATATATTATAAATTTCTATCCAACTTTCTCCTTCTCTGTTCACCTTCGTCAATTGTTGTCTATTTTTATACATTTCTGTCCAACATTTCAATAGTGGACAGAAAGTTAAAAAAGTTATCAAATGCTCAAATATGTAAAAAAAAATATAAAGTGGACAATAATTTAAGCAGTGAGATAAATTTTCTAATATGGAGGTGGAGACAGTTAACTTCAAAATTTATTGTTAACTTGACTAAAGTATTTATAAAATAATTTAGCATTAGTTAATTAAATAGTAAATAAGTTCTAATTGTTAACATAATTAGCAATTATTCATAACTTATGAATATTTATTTATTTATTTTCACTTATCTGTTCTTTTTTAATTTATTAATTTAGAAATATATTTATTCTAAATTTTTGTCTAACTTTCTTTTTTTGGTCCATATTTGTCAATTATTGTCTGCTTTCATAAATTTTTGTCCATCTTTTTAATAGTGGACAGAAAGTTAAGAAAGTGATCATTTTAAATATGTGGCAGAAAAAGTCAAAAATGGATAGCAAAAATTTCTGGCCTATCTTTTCTATATTACAAATTTTCTAAGATTACCTCAAACTCACAAATTACCTCAAAATTCATCAGTAAAATAATCAAATTCATCATCTCCCAAAAAAATCAAAATAACAAATTCATCATTTCCTCAAAATAACCAAATTACCTGAAATCATCAAATTACAAAACATTTACAAAATACAAATAAAATTACTTCAAATTACCTCAATATCACCAAATTGTTGGCCCAAAGGCCCTTCACCCTAGTTTTGATGATGATCAACTCATGTAGTTATAGTTACTAATGATCTTGTGTTTAATTAGTGACAGATTCATGATCAAGATCTTAGTAGGTGCATAGCTCAACAAAGGATTAAAGAACAAGATTTGGAGCTTGCATGTTGTGATCCAAGGAGTTTTTGGATCAAGCTTGAACCAAGTCAAGAAGATGAGAAGCCTTCAAGTGAAGACTTCAAGAAGTTGAAGACTTGTGTCTAGGTATAGAATTTGTATTTTTGTTTTAGTAAAAATGTAAAGGATAGATAGTTGGTGGATTGCTCAAGTCTATATCACACACACACTCTTGATTAGAACTCTTGTTTTAAAGTGCTTTCATAAAAGATTTTGTTTAGAAAAGAATTTTTACTTAGAACAAAGATTTCTTTGAGACAAAATATTTATCTTGAATTTTGGTATTTCAAGTTTGCATATCTTATAACCAAAACCATACTTAGTGCTTATTGTCAAAAACATAGATATTTCTTATTGATTGTGTAGTGGATCATATCCATACACACTATGCTTTTAAATGGACTCAAATATCTTGTTTTTGTATTTGATAAAGGTTTGGAAAAACATTTCATGGAAAATTAGGTTTTTATCAAAAGAATTTTTTACCTTGATAGTAGTATGACACATGCTCATACTCTATGATTTTTCAAGACCAAAACATTTTATCCAAGACCCAAAACCTAAATCCAAATTGTCCAGGTCCTGGAAGTTCTGATTTTTCAGAATTTCTCAGTGACCGGTCGACCGGCAGTCGACCGGCACTCGACCGACATGCACAATTTTTTGTGCATGTGCGTATCAGTCGACCGGAGTCGACCGATACTCGACCGACCCAAACCTGTTGCTCTCTGGAAAATGCCAGTCGACCGGATCGGTCGACCGACAGTTCTTTCCAGAAGAGCGGTCGACTCACCAGTCGACCGGTGGCTGCAACGGTCAGAAAAATGACCGTTGGCCGGTCGACCGGCAGTCGACCGCCAGCTCTGACAGAACCCCAACGGCTCTATTTTCTGGCAGCCTATAAATTGGGATTTTGTCATCTGTTTTGAGGTTAACATTTAGGAGACTTCTTGAGCTGTTTTTCAGACACTTTTAGAGGAGTTTCTCTACAAGATTTTAGTGCAAATACTTCCAATCAAAAGGAAGAGTTTTTATCAAGAGAGTGTTTAAGTGATTTCTTGTGTTTTCTACCAAAGCTTTCTTTCCTTGCTTTTCTCACACCACACTTGAGCTTTCCATTGCTAGATATTCTTATAGGTGTGTTGTAGTGAGAGTACTCTTTAGGTGATCAAGAGTTGTGATCATCAAAGAGATCTTTTCTTGTAATTTTGAGGAAACGGGCAAGTGTGCTCGTTGTGGTTGAGTTCGGGTGCGAACTTGTGGTGCGAGGTGCGTCCTCGTCAAGCCGGTGGGCTTGGAGTGTGTAAGGGACTTTGGGAGTCCGAGGGTTTATAGGTGTACGGCACCGAGGAGAGATCCGGTGGGATCTTACATAGTGGAAATCCTTCGTGTGTCGAAGGCGGGGATGTAGAGCAAGTGTGCTCGAACCTCGAAACATACCCTTGTGTTTGCGATTGCTTACTCTATCCCTCTTTCTCTCTTTGTCTCTTTTATATCTTGCATTTACTTTCATTGTCTTCACTTGTACATGCTTGATATACCCTTGTGCTTATATTGTTATATACTTGCGTGGGATTGCTTGTTAACACTAGTATTCAACCAAGAGAGCCAACGCGGCACCTCAACCCATTCAAGGGGAATCTAGAGGAGCTTGTCCAGAGCCTCGCAAGGGGAATTCGGCAACACTCTTGTGTTATACATAAGTGTTAAATTAATAAGAAGCTTTAATTTGGTCAACTTAGTTTTAATTCCGCATTATTTGTTCATAAGTGACCTTTAGATTAGCCATCACCTATTCACCCCCCCTCTAGGTGATCTTACAATTGGTATCAGAGCTAGTGCTCTTGATATTGGGTCTAACAACCTAAGAGTTAAAGATCCTCCTTTTAGGCTAATCACTTTATTTGTACACACACCATGGACTTTATGTCACCACCCACCTTTGATATTCTTAACATCCAAATTTGGAAGGTTAAGATGTCTTTGTTCCTCAAAGGACTTGGCCTTAGTGTATATCTTGCCACAACTAATAAAGAATATTGCTTAAATGGTAAGAACATTGAGGCTAATGCAAAAGCCCTTCATGCTATTAAGTCAACCCTAAATGATGATTATTTATCTAGGGTTTCTAATGTTGATTCGGCTTTTGTAGCTTGGAACATCATCACCTCCCTTGGCGAAAAGGACCTATACTATGCGGGGAGCGATTCGGACGTTGGAAGCGACATCTCCAACGTGTGCTACATGGTCCAAGGGGATAACCCCCTTGAGGTAAACTCCGAATCCGAGGATGAGGATGTTAATATGTCATATGATGAGCTTAATACATTTTGCCAATTATTACTTGAGAAATATGACATGATTAAAAAGAATAATAAAAATTTGAAAAAGGATATTGCTTGCATGCATGTAGAACATGACTCTTTTAGAAATAACATTGCATGTTTGGAAAAAGATAACAAGAATTTGAAAAAGAACATTGATTGCATGCATGTAGAAAATGATTCTCTTAGAAATAAACTTGCATGTTTAGAAAAGAAAATGAGAATTTGAAAAATGAGAATGTTTCCCTTATGTCTAAATTGAATGATTTATGTGAAGGGAATATGTCTTTGAAGGATAAGATTGCTATGGTAGAAAAACAAAAAGAAAGTATTTTGCAAGAAAACAAATCTTTAAAAAGAAAATTTGTTGAAAAAGAAAAAGATAATGTTTCTCAAAAGAAAAAGAAAAATGATTCTTCATCTCATCATGCTTTTCATGCCACTACTAATGAGATTAAGAACTTGAAAAATAAGATAAATAATTGAGCTCTAATTTGAGCACATGTGCATTCAATCATTCTAAGTTGGAATCTTTGTTTCAAAAGAAACAAGTTCCACATGCTCAAGCACATCATCATACTCATCATGCTCATGCTTATGGTGCACATCACGATCACAATCACACTCATAAGCATCATGCTAAGGTGTACATTTGTACACATTGCGGCCGCAAAGGCCATCTAGCAAGATATTGTTTTGATAAGAAACCATACTTATATTTTGCTAAGTTTAATAGATTTTGGGTTCCTTACAACAATGCTAACCCCAAAGGACCCAAGAAAACATGGGTACCAAACCCCCACCCTTTGATTTTGATATAGGTGGAGGCTCTCACAAAACGTGAGAGGATTGGTGCCTTGGTAGCGAATGCAATGGATATGATGGACACTCTTGTAGATGCATTGCTATCAAGGGAATTATGGTGGAAAAGATCACCATGCTTGGAGCTTTGAAGTTGGTAACAATTTCTTAACTCCTATTTTTATATACATGCTTTTACTTATTTCATACATTCATAGCATGTTCATGATTTTGTTTGATTTGTGCTTCATGTGGTATTTACATGCTTAGATGTAGAATATTTCAAAACTTGTATTCATACATAGATGTATAGTGAAATACAATTGACTCATATATATGATTGAACTTCATGTTCATTTGTATCCACTTTATGCATATGTATAAGACTAGTTTTGATGATTCTCTTTTATACATGTTTTACCTATTTTAGTGATTTACTTCATGTATATGCATGCTTAATTCAAATCTAATAAATATACATGTATACCCGTGAGTCTCTTGCCTTCATGCAAACATTTAATAGACTCTTTTATATTTGGGATATGTATGCATATTGTTGGATTTGTATAATTCATACATATACCATGTAATTTTTTTTTGATTTGTTTTGATACAAATGATTTTTGTGTGTTGTTAAATAAAAATTTTAGTCATGATTTGATTTGGACTTCTATGACTATTTTCATGTAGATACTATTTACATAACCTTTGAACACTCTATCTTTAAGAAAATATATAATTTGGAGCTTTATGGAATATGAGTGCTTGAACTTTTATGTATTTAGTATTATTCATGAAAAACATATGATTTTTTATTTATGAAGGATCTTTAACTAGTTTGTCAAAAATTTATTTAAACTAGTTATCTATTCTTCAAGTATTGCACATGATTCTATTTTTATGGATAAATTCTTTTGTGATTTCAAAATTTTTGATGCTACATTGTATTGAATATTAGTTTAGATGTTAGTATTTGTCAACACTTGGATTTATACTTGTACACCTTATGGACCACAAATAAATCTATATATGATTGGGTTGAATGCTTATTTGTGCCTATTAGATGTACTAGTATAGCCTTGTGTTGATGATCATTACATTCTTAAACTTGTATTCCCAATTGGATTTATGTTTTGATCATGTGATTTCATTTCATGTATATGGTTATTTTGTCAAAACATTAAGATATACATGGATACCTCTTGAGTCATTTGCCTTTCATGCAAATCTATATATATGGACTCAATTGTGTTAGAGATATGTATGTATGCTTCTTGTATTGACAAAACATACATATATTATGAAACATTTTTTAATAAAATTTTTTTTTATGATTTTCAAGGTTTTAAAAGTTATGATAATTCAAAATTTAAAGGAATATTGAGTTTTATTGTAATTTTCATGATGCCATGCTTCACATAACATTAGTACACTCACATCTCTTGAAAACATTAAATGGACTTTATGGATTAGAGTGTTTTTAGTGCCTTGTGTTTCATTGATCTTTCATGAAAAACTTTTTAACTTATTCCTTGATGGAAGGATCTCGTACTAGTTCTTAAAACAAGTTCATTTAACTAGTTCGAATTCTTCATATGGTAGATTATATGATGTATACACTTATGCTTACTTTTCAATTGGTATCATTGGATATTTTCAATTGGTATCAATTTGACTCTTGTTGTATATACTCATATTTTGTTCTTTCATATATGTATGTATCTACTTCAATTGATATACTCTTTTCATACATATATATGATTTGTACTTGTGCTTTAGCTAAAATTGACTCTTATATTTTTAAGCACAAAGTTGTTAATGCTAAGCTTACTTCAAATCTTATTTATCTTCAAGCTTATGCATTGTATTTCATAATTGGTATCAAAATTCAAAATTTGGTTGTTCTACATTTGGTACCTTAAAAGAAAATATTGTATTTTAAGATATTTCAAAATTTTGTTTTCATAAGAAAAATTCAAAATTTTTGATTTGTATTGTCTATATGCAAGGAGAGCTTAACATCTCTCTTACATATAGATTCATGTTGAGTATATTATAAATTGAGGAGATTGACAACTCTTCTTTATATGATATACGTGTGTAGGGGGAGCTTCACATCTCCTCTTATGCATGACATATTATACGTTATGTGAATTAGGGCTTGTCATCCCTCTTTCATGTAATGTATATGTGTCGGGAAGCTAACTTAACGTCTTCCTCTTCATGAATTTATAATCGCATATAAATTTTATTGATTAATTTGTATTTACCCTCCTTGATTTCCTTAAAGGGGGCGAAAAATTTGTTTGATGTATTCTTCTTTGAACCCTTTGTTGATGATTGACAAAAAGGGGGAGAAGAATTTGTGATTTTATATGCATGATTTCCTCACTTAAGGGGGAGAAAGATTTTGAGTAAGATTTGTATTTATGCATATATATGTTGTCTTGCAATTAGGAGCAAAAGAAGGGAGAAAGATTTTGAGTAAGATTTGTATTTATGCATATATATGTTGTCTTGCAATTAGGAGCAAAAGATTTGATTTATGATTTGATTTATATGATTGCATCTCCTACATTGCATACATGTCATGTGCTTTTATTGACATATCTTTTATTTATTTGGTATGCATGAGTTAAGGGGGAGCTTCTTTGAAGCTTTACTTTAATCCATGCATATATAACTCCATGAGTTTTGTCATCATCAAAAAGGGGGAGATTGTTGGCCCAAAGGCCCTTCACCCTAGTTTTGATGATGATCAACTCATGTAGTTATAGTTACTAATGATCTTGTGTTTAATTAGTGACAGATTCATGATCAAGATCTTAGTAGGTGCATAGCTCAACAAAGGATTAAAGAATAAGATTTGGAGCTTGCATGTTGTGATCCAAGGAGTTTTTGGATCAAGCTTGGACCAAGTCAAGAAGATGAGAAGCCTTCAAGTGAAGACTTCAAGAAGTTGAAGACTTGTGTCTAGGTATAGAATTTGTATTTTTGTTTTAGTAAAAATGTAAAGGATAGATAGTTGGTGGATTGCTCAAGTCTATATCACACACACACTCTTGATTAGAACTCTTGTTTTAAAGTGCTTTCATAAAAGATTTTGTTTAGAAAAGAATTTTTACTTAGAACAAAGATTTTCTTTGAGACAAAATATTTATCTTGGATTTTGGTATTTCAAGTTTGCATATCTTATAACCAAAACCATACTTAGTGCTTATTGTCAAAAACATAGATATTTCTTATTGATTGTGTAGTGGATCATATCCATACACACTATGCCTTTAAATGGACTCAAATATCTTGTTTTTGTATTTGATAAAGGTTTGGAAAAACATTTCATGGAAAATTAGGTTTTTATCAAAAGAATTTTTTACCTTGATAGTAGTATGACACATGCTCATACTCTATGATTTTTCAAGACCAAAACATTTTATCCAAGACCCAAAACCTAAATCCAAATTGTCCAGGTCCTGGAAGTTCTGATTTTTCAGAATTTCTCAGTGACCGGTCGACCGGCAGTCGACCGGCACTCGACCGACATGCACAATTTTTTGTGCATGTGCGTATCAGTCGACCGGAGTCGACCGATACTCGACCGACCCAAACCTGTTGCTCTCTGGAAAATGCCAGTCGACCGGATCGGTCGACCGACAGTTCTTTCCAGAAGAGCGGTCGACTCACCAGTCGACCGGTGGCTGCAACGGTCAGAAAAATGACCGTTGGCCGGTCGACCGGCAGTCGACCGCCAGCTCTGACAGAACCCCAACGGCTCTATTTTCTGGCAGCCTATAAATTGGGATTTTGTCATCTGTTTTGAGGTTAACATTTAGGAGACTTCTTGAGCTGTTTTCAGACACTTTTAGAGGAGTTTCTCTACAAGATTTTAGTGCAAATACTTCCAATCAAAAGGAAGAGTTTTTATCAAGAGAGTGTTTAAGTGATTTCTTGTGTTTTCTACCAAAGCTTTCTTTCCTTGCTTTTCTCACACCACACTTGAGCTTTCCATTGCTAGATATTCTTATAGGTGTGTTGTAGTGAGAGTACTCTTTAGGTGATCAAGAGTTGTGATCATCAAAGAGATCTTTTCTTGTAATTTTGAGGAAACGGGCAAGTGTGCTCGTTGTGGTTGAGTTCGGGTGCGAACTTGTGGTGCGAGGTGCGTCCTCGTCAAGCCGGTGGGCTTGGGGTGTGTAAGGGACTTTGGGAGTCCGAGGGTTTGTAGGTGTACGGCACCGAGGAGAGATCCGGTGGGATCTTACATAGTGGAAATCCTTCGTGTGTCGAAGGCGGGGATGTAGAGCAAGTGTGCTCGAACCTCGAAACATACCCTTGTGTTTGCGATTGCTTACTCTATCCCTCTTTCTCTCTTTGTCTCTTTTATATCTTGCATTTACTTTCATTGTCTTCACTTGTACATGCTTGATATACCCTTGTGCTTATATTGTTATATACTTGCGTGGGATTGCTTGTTAACACTAGTATTCAACCAAGAGAGCCAACGCGGCACCTCAACCCATTCAAGGGGAATCTAGAGGAGCTTGTCCAGAGCCTCGCAAGGGGAATTCGGCAACACTCTTGTGTTATACATAAGTGTTAAATTAATAAGAAGCTTTAATTTGGTCAACTTAGTTTTAATTCCGCATTATTTGTTCATAAGTGACCTTTAGATTAGCCATCACCTATTCACCCCCCCCCCTCTAGGTGATCTTACACAAATTACATAAAAAGGTTTCACTTTTTGATCCAAATAATTCTCAATAAACATAATTTAATCCAAACTCCAAATAAATCTCAAATAAATTACATCAAAATTACATAAAAAAATCCAAATAAAATCCAAATCTCTGTCCCTTGAATCCTCCATCTGCTTGAGCTCCTCCTTCCTTCCTTCAATCCCCTAAACTCTCTCCCTAGAATATCTCTGCTTGCTTCCAATGTTAAAATTGAACAAGGAATTTAGAATAAAATTACCAAAAGAAAGTAGGAGCAACAAGAATATTCTTTTTAGTTTCAAAAAATTATTATTAAAAGGGGATCGAGCTCGAGCCTTGAGGAAGATTCGCCGGCAATGCAGATGGAGGAGCGGTGATGCAGATTGAGCTCAAGCAGATGGAGGAGGAGCTCGAGCTCAAGCCTTGAGGAAGATCTGTCATCGATCTTCGGAGCTATCAGAGCTGTCGATGTTGGTCGAATCTTCATCATATCTCACAGGCAGATCTCGTCGTGCTCAGGTTGGATCTCTCCCACCGGTTATCGCCATGCTCGCTAGGACCTCGTCATGCTTGTCAGATCGTCATTCTCATTGTGATCTCGCCATGCCCGAACAATCTCTGACGATCTTGCAATGTTTGAGCAGGTAGAGCTGGAGTCGGAGGGAGGAGAGCTCGAAGAGGCTGGAGGAGAACTTGTTGTAACAAGGCGAGATCGAAGAGGATAGAACTTGCATGTGAGCTCGTCTCACTTGATCTCATATCCTCTTCTTCTTTTTCGTCCTCTTCTTTCCACTCTCTATCTCTATTAAAACTGTACAAAGAGAGGCTCTCTTTCTCTTTTAAAATTGTATAGAGAGAGGGACATACTTGACATCATAAGCAGGGGTATTTTGGACTTTCAATTGCTCAAACTAACTCACGTGCATACAACCAGCGTAAACTGGACCTAGCCCCCTGATCGGAGTAAAACCAGCACTTTAAAATGTGTATTTTTGAAATCAGTGTAATTATATATGTGTGTTAATGTTCCCTCGATACTTTCATAATAGCATTGGCTCAACGGGTTGAATCCACAAGGATGAAGGCGATAAAAACATTAACAGTTTTTATTTACGTCGGTTGTTAACAATTCTTCATTGTTAAAGAATGAGAAAAATAAAAATAAAAAAAGAAATCCAGAAGTGATAGGTGAAGAAGGTGATGAAACGACGATGTAAAAGTAAAAGAGAAATGGTTTTGAAAATAAAAAGAAGATGAAATAAAGATGAACTAAGAAGCTGGTGAAAACAATGAAGAAAATAATAAAAGAGTTTTGAAATTAATTTTTAAAATAAGATAAAAGAAAACTCATGGCTACTAACTACTAATTGCTCCACTAACCATGCTAGCCTCTTAGTGATAATTGCCTCTCATGACTCCTTAGCCATCACTAATCCTTGGCTTCAAGAGATGATACAAAGTATTACTCATAAAATTGTTCTTCTACATTCAAACAACACATCCATACCACAGAATAAGTTGCAAGCTACTATTAAATCATCAAAGTCGGTTAGAGGTGAGCATGAAATAAAGAAGACATTGCAAGTTAGCAAGTTAATGGGTTAGATATTAGAAATATTAGAATGTTAGAACCCATCATCATACGCCATCTATGGCTTTTGCAAGAGCAAGGCCTTGTTGAGGCTATTAGATTCATGTGGATTATCAAGTAAGTGGTTAGATGGTTAGTGGTTAGTACTTAGATTGTATGAGAAGAAAAGTTAGCTAAGCATCATGTAGAAGATAGAGAAAATTACAATAGAGAAGAAAGGAGACACCTTTACATAGATTGTCACTATCTATTATATCAATCTCTCTCTTTCTCTCTCTGAATCTCTCAACCCTAATACATGATCTAAAAATGAAATGAAAATACAAAGAAAAGAAAAGAAAAGAAGAATACCTATACTAAAAGAAAGAAAACCTAGCCTATTTCTCCATCTACTTGCATTTCAGCCAAACCCTATAGTATTTGTAGGCAAAGGGAGGTTCCAGAAGATGAGACGAGGCCACGAGTAGAACATCGACACGTGGGCCCACCAAGGGGCCATGAAAACGCGGCCATAGCCGCATTTTCGCTCTAATACCAGGGCCTTAGGTCCCTAGTTTTGGCGTGTAGGTTCGCGTCGCTTCGGGGACCTTCCAAATATACTCAGATTCGGTTATTTCTGTCCAGATTCTTGTTAAACACCCACCAACATGTAGATTCAATGTATCTTCTAGAAACTCCCTAGCTTGGCCCCCAAGAAATTTGGATTTAATTACCCAAAAATGGGTTTAATTGAGCTCTTATTACTCCTTTGCCCCTAGACTCTTGATTTATCTGCAAAGTAGACCAAAACACAATTAGAAATGATATTTTACTTATAAATCAGTAGGAAAATGTGATGTAATAATGCAGAATTGTAGACTAATTACACCCAATACTTATCTTTTTGCTCGTCCCGAGCAAAATAAGAAAAAGAAAAACTATACTATAAATGTTATTACACCACTTTCGCAGGTGACACGATTACACTGAGCGTGTGCAACAAGCCGTTAAACCTCTAGGTTATCCCTAGAGGAGAAGTTTTATCTCCTGAGGATTTTCAGCAGATTGCACCCACAAAATCCATAAAGATAGAAAATAAATGTTAGTGTTTTGAAAACGCATTTTGAAATAGAGACAAGTTTTCAAAATATTTTTACAAAAATATAAGCGATCTAAGATCATAAGTCCACCAAAAATGATTTTTCCTTAAACTTAGTCTATATGCAAGATAGTGTCATCAATTAAGGTAAGAATTCAAAATTGAATTGAATATTTTATCTTTCATAAAACCTAGATAATATGCACTTTGTGATAGTGAAGATTTCTGGGATTTCAACTCTAACCATCAAGCCATTTATTTATGTACATATATATTATTTTTTTCTTTTTCCCTCCCTTAGTTTTCTTAGGCTTTCTAGTTTACCCGGGTAGTGAGCCTTTAACTGATGATTCCCATACCAGACGGTCCTAGGATATCAGATGAGAAAACATCCCTTGGGTTTAAGGACTCGAATAAACAAGGCCACAAAATTAAGGGGGATTATTTGTTTCTTATGACCACCGTTAGGCGTGAATAATTATGCTTCTTGAGATATAGTTATCCAGCTCAGTAAGTGATTTTTTTATAATTTATACCATATTTTTTCTTTTTCTTGTTTTGCTTTATGGCATTTTAGGTCTTTGTTTCTATCCCAAAAATGTGCAAGTGTGAAGTGCATACTATCTAAGGCAAAGAATTCAAGATAAAATTTTCTCTTCAATTTATCTTACTTAGCCTATAATCTTAAACAAGATCAATTTTTTCAACTAGGTTTAAGATGTTATAATTAAGGCTTCCTTAATTTCTTATATCATTTTAATTTTCTTAAAAATAGATTAAAACTTTATCTCTTTTTTTCAAAAAATTTGTTAAAGAAAGGGAAAATTCCTATACAAAAGGGAAAATTCTAAAAATATTCCTAAAGAAGTGAAAAAGAAAGAAAATCTAAAAACTCTACGTTAGTAGACCTACCCCCACACTTATCTCATGCATTATCTTCAATGCATCGTGAATGTATGTATGCATGAAACTGTAGGTTCACCTAGAGGGGGGGTGAATAGGTGATGGCTAATCTAATGATCACTTAATGCCAAATAATGCGGAAGTAAAAACTATTATGACCTACACAAACTATTTAAACTAAACACCATGTATAACACAAGAGTGTAGCCGAATTCCCCGTGAAGGGCTCTGGACTAACACCTCTAGATTCCCCTAGATAAGGGTTGAGGTGCCGCGTTGGCTCTCTTGGTTAAATACAAGTGTTAGCAAACAAACCCAAGCAAGTATAACAATTAAGCACACAAGTATATCATGCATATAAAGATAAACACAATAAAAGAATGCAAGATATAAACAAAGAGACAAAGAGAGAGAGTGAGCAATCGCAAACACAAGGGATTTGTTTCGAGGTTCGAGCACACTTGCTCTACATCCCCGCCTTCGACACACGAAGGATTTCCACTATAATCGATCCCCCGGATCACTAGGTGCCGCAACACCTACAACTCTCGGATTCCCTAATCCGTACACACTGCAAGCCCTACAACCTCGCCGAGGCCGCACCTCAAACAAGAGTTCACACACGAACTCTAAACAACCGCGAACGCACTCGTCCGCCTCCTCAAGAAACAAGAAAAAATCTTTTGGTAATCTAAACACTTTGATCACCAATAAACACTCTCACTACAACACTCCTATAGAATGAATAATCAATGGATAGCTCAAGTGTTTGTGTGAGAAAACTAGGAAAGAGATGGTGGAGGAAAACTCAAGAAAATCTCTTTTAACACTCTTGATAAACTCTCCTTTTGATTGAAAATATTTGCTCTAAAACAAGTGGAGAAAACCTCTAAATAGTTCAAGAAAAACTGGTGAAAACCCACTTGAAAATCTTAGAGAAAAACAATGCCCAAACCCCCAAATTTATAGGCTCAGAAAAACTAGCCGTTGGGGTCTGACAGGCCTGTCGGACGACCGGCCAACGATCATATTTCAGACCGTTGTGCCATCGGTCGACCGGCCGACCGATCGAGGCCAGGATACAGAGAGCAAGTCTCTCTGTCCGGTCGGCCGCCCGGCCGCCCGGGGCCTTTCTAGAGAGCAGAGCTCTCTGGACGGTCGACCGAGTCAGTCGACTGGTCCTCCTACCAGAACTGGCTATGCACGTCTGTGCACGGCGGTCGACCGCCTGGTCGACCGGCTTAAGCCAGAACAGGAAACTTAGGGATTTAAAACTTGGTCTTTTTGGCTAAAATAAAATCCCATAAAATCATGAAAAATCTACAAAAATAGTTTTACCAATATACTTTGATAAACAAACATGCTTGCACAAAATCAAGGCATGTTACAAATGATTTGGACTATTTTTGTAACTTGGAAATATTGGCTCAAAAGAAAACAGTATTTTCCAGAACTTGATTTTTCTAAAACTTGTTTTCCCAAAACTTCTCCAAATACAAAAACAAGATATTTAAACAACTTTTAAAGCATATGGTGCATGGATATGATCCACTAGACAAACATGGTGAAATATCTATGTTTTTGACATTAAGCTCTAAACTAGGTTTTGGTTAAAACATGTAAACTTGAAAACCAAAAACCAAAATAGTATTTTTCCAAAATGAAAATTCTTTTCTAAAACAAACTAAATCAAGAGTGTGTGTGTGTATATGATACTTGAGCAATCCACCAACTACTCTATCCTTTACATTTTATCTAAAAACAAAATCTTCTAAAACAAACCTAGACACAAGTCTTCATCTTCTTGAAGTCTTCACTTGAAGCCTTCTTGACTTGGTCCAAACATCGTGCTAGCTCCAAAACTTGACTTTAAATTCTTTGTTGAAGCTATGCACTTACTAAGATCTTGATCATGAATCTATCACTAATTAAACACAAGATCATTAGTACTATAACTACATGAGTTAATCATCATCAAAACTAGAGTGATGGGCCTTCGGGCCAACAATCTCCCCCTTTTTGATGATGACAAAACTCATGAAGTTATATATGCATGGATTAAAGTAAAGCTTCAAAGAAGCTCCCCCTTAACTCATGCATCACAAATAAACAAAATAAATATGCAATGAGGCACATAAACATGTATGCAAATCAAGGAGATAAACATGCACTCAAGCATAAAACAAATTAAATTCTTTTTCTCCTATTTGCAAAAACAAAACATATATGCATAAACAATCCTTTTTCACAAAATATGCATATAAGTCCAAAAACTTTCTCCCCTTTTTGTCAATCATCAACAAAGGGGTAAAAACACAATCAACAAATTTTTCTCCCCCTTTTTGTCCGAAACAAAGAATTAATAAAGGGTAAAACAAATAAGTCAATAAAAGGTTATATGCGATAACATTCATGAAGAGGAAGACGGTAAAGTAACTTCCCTACATATATACATTACATGAAGGAGGGATGACAAGCCTTAATTCACATAACGTATAATATGTAATGCATAAGAGGAGATGTGAAGCTCCCCCTACACACGTGTACTACATAAAGAAGAGTTGTCAAGCTCCTCAATATACAATACACTCAACATGAATTTATATGTAGAAGAGATGTTAAGCTCTCCTTGCATATAGGCAATACAAATCAAAACATTTTTTTTTAAATTTCTTTATTTAAAACAAATTTTGAATATCAAATAAACATAATTTTTTAATTTTGATACCAATTTTAAAACATAATGCATAAGCTTAAAAAATTGAAGTAAGCTTAGCATAAACAAAGTTTGTGCTTTTAAACATGTAAATCGATTTTAACTTAAGCATAAAAACAAAAAATATATATGTATGAAAAATGAGTATACCAAATGAAATTGATACATACATATATAAAAAAACAAAATATGTGTATATACAAAAATAGAGTCAAATTGATACCAATGGAAACGATTCAATGATACCAATTGAAACAATAATAGGATCATGTGTATAACTCACAAAACATTGAAGAATAAATAACTAGTTAAATTAATTTTTGAAAAACTAGTTAAAGATCCTTCAAAAACATGAAACCAAATCATATGTATTTCATGAATCATACCAAATACAAGAATTGACACTCGATCTATGAAGCTCAAAAACATGTTCATGAACCAAAGTCATGACAAACAAATAAAGTGTGAGTGAACAAGAATCATGTAATTAGCATTTTCATGAAAATATTCATTTAGGCTCAAAAAGATTATGAATCAAAACATGAAAAATTCATTTTTTCATTAAAAACAATAAACTTCTAGGTATATGTATGATTTATCTAAATCTAACAATATGCATACATATCCCAAACATAAAACGAGTCTATTAATAGTATTTGCATGAAGGCAAGAGACACAAAAAGGATATACATGTATATTTATTAGATTTGAATAAAAATGCATATACATGAAGTAAAAAAACACGAAAATAGGCAAAACAAGTATAAATGAGGAGATCATCAAAACTAGGCTATACATGTGCATATAGTGGGTACAAATGAGCATGAAGTGCAAACATATATGAATCAATTTGTTGCTCACTACTTGTACATGTATAAATCTAAGTTTTGATAAAAACTACATTTAAACTAGTATTTACCACATGAAGCACAAAACAAATAAAAACATGAACATGCTATATGATGTCAAAAATGAATAAGCATGTAAATAAACTAAGAGTTTAGAAATAGTTACCAACTAAGGAACTATGTTCCAAAACTCCAAACATGGTTGTTGTCCCACCAAACCTCCTTGATAGCGGTGCATCAAGTATATGTCCTTCAAGTCCATGCAACCACCATCAAGGCACCATTCCTCTCACGTCGTGTGAGAGCCCTTACCTACATCAAATACAAAAGGTGGGGATTTTGGTACCCATTTTCTTTGGGTCCTTGGGGGTTAGTCTTATAACGAACCCAAAAATTTTTCTTTTTAGCAAAATTTAAAACATGCAACTTATCAAAACAAAACTTTGCTAAATGGCCTTTGCGGCCACAATGTGTACATTTGTACACCTTAGAATGCTTATGTGTATGTGTATGATCGTGACGTGCAACATAAGCATATGCATGATGATGATGTGCATGAGAATGTGGAGCTTATTTCTTTGAAAACATATACTCCAACCTAGAATGATTGAATGCACATGAGCTCAAAGTAGAACTCAAATAATCAATTTTCTTTTTCAAAAATTAACTTCATTTTGATCAATAGAGGTGGTGGCATGTAAAGCATGATCAAAAGTCTTTTTCCTTTTAGAAACTTTTTCTTTTCTTTTTCAAAAATTTTTCTTTTCAAAGTAGTGTTTTCTTGAAAAGCAATTTCCTTTTGTTTCTCCACCAAGATAATTTCATTTTTCAAAATCATATTTCCTTCACACAAATCATTCAATTTAGACATCAAGGAAATATTTTCATTTTTCAAATCTTCATTTTCTTTTTCTAAGCATGCAATGTTACTTCTAAATGAATCATGTTCTATATGCATGCAATCAAGTTTCTTTTTCAAATTTTTATTATCTTTCTTAATCATGTCATATTTCTCAAGAAGTAACTGACAAAATGAGGTGAGCTCATCATATGACATGTCTTCATCATCTAACTCGGATTCGGTGTTTACCTCAAGGGGGTTATACCCTTGGACCATATAGCACTTGTTGGAGACGTCACTTCCAACATCTGAATCGCTCCCCGCATAATATAGATCCTTTTCGCCGAGGGAGGTGATGATGTTTCATGCTACAAAAGCCAAATCAACATTAGAAACCCTAGATAAATAATCATCATTTAGGGTAGACTTTAAAGCATTTAGGGCTTTTGCATTAGCCTCAATGTCCTTACCATTTAAACAATATGCATCATTAGTTGTGGCAAGATAAACATGAATGCCTAGGGCCTTGAGGTACAAAGACATCTTAACCTTCCAAATTTGGATGTTAAGAATGTCAAACATGGGTGGTGACATGAAGTCCATGGTGTGTGAATAAAATATTGTGATTAGCCTAAAAAGAGGATCTTTAACTCTAGGTAGTAAGACCCAAATTCAGAGCACTTGGCTCTGATACCAATTGTAGGTTCACCTAAAGGGGGGTGAATAGGTGATGGCTAATCTAATGGTCACTTGATGCCAAATAATGCGGAAGTAAAAACTATTATAACCTAAACAAACTATTTAAGCTAAACACCACGTATAACACAAGAGTGTAGCTGAATTCCCCGTGAAGGGCTCTGGACTAACTCCTCTAGATTCCCCTAGATAAGGATTGAGGTGCCGCGTTGGCTCTCTTGGTTAAATACAAGTGTTAGCAAACAAACCCAAGCAAGTATAACAATTAAGCACACAAGTATATCATGCATATAAAGATAAACACAACAAAAGAATGCAAGATATAAACAAAGAGACAAAGAAAGAGAGTGAGCAATCGCAAACACAAGGGATTTGTTTCGAGGTTCGAGCACACTTGCTCTACATCCCCGCCTTCGACACACGAAGGATTTCCACTATAATCGATCCCCCGGATCACTTGGTGCCGCAACACCTACAACTCTCGGACTCCCTAGTCCGTACACACCGCAAGACCCACAAGCTCGCCGAGACCGCACCTCAAACAAGAGTTCACACACGAACTCTAAACAACCGCGAACGCACTCGTCCACCTCCTCAAGAAAAAAGAAAAGATCTCTTGGTGATCTAAACACTTTGATCACCAATAAACACTCTCACTACAACACTCCTATAGAATGAATAATCAATGGATAGCTCAAGTGTTTGTGTGAGAAAACTAGGAAAGAGATGGTGGAGGAAAACTCAAGAAAATCTCTTTTAACACTCTTGAAAAACTCTCCTTTTGATTGAAAATATTTGCTCTAAAACAAGTGGAGGAAAACCTCTATAAATAGTTCAGGAAAAACTGGTGAAAACTCACATGAAAATCTTAGAGAAAAATAATGCCCAAACCCCCAAATTTATAGGCTCAGAAAAACTAGTCGTTGGGGTCTGACAGGCCTGTCGGACGACCGCCCGGTTGACCGGCCAACGGTCATATTTCAGACTGTTGTGCCATCGGTCGACCTGCCGGCCGACCGAGGCCAGGATACAGAGAGCAAGTCTCTCTGTTCGGTCGGCCGCCCGGCCACCCGCGGCCTTTCCAGAGAGCAGAGCTCTCTGGACGGTCGACCGAGTTGGTCGACCGGCCCTCCTGCCAGAACTGGCTGTGCACGTCTGTGCACGTCGGTCGATCGCCTTAAGCCAGAACAGAAAACATAGGGATTTAAAACTTTGTCTTTTTGGCTAAAATAAAATCCCATAAAATCATGAAAAATCTAAAAAAATAGTTTTGCCAATATACTTTGATAAACAAACATGCTTGCACAAAATCAAGGCATGTTACAAATGATTTGGACTATTTTTGTAACTTGGAAATATTGGCTCAAAAGAAAACAATATTTTCCAAAACTTGATTTTTCTAAAACTTGTTTTCCCAAAACTTCTCCAAATACAAAAACAAGATATTTAAACAACTTTTAAAGCATATGGGCCATGGATATGATCCACTACACAAACATGGTGAAATATCTATGTTTTTGACATTAAGCTCTAAACTAGGTTTTGGTTAAAACATGTAAACTTGAAAACCAAAAACCAAAATAGTATTTTTCCAAAATGAAAATTCTTTTCTAAAACAAACTAAATCAAGAGTGTGTGTGTATATGATACTTGAGCAATCCACCAACTACTCTATCCTTTACATTTTATCTAAAAATAAAATCTTCTAAAACAAACCTAGACACAAGTCTTCATCTTCTTAAAGTCTTCACTTGAAGCCTTCTTGATTTGGTCCAAACATCGTGCTAGCTCCAAAACTTGACTTTAAATCCTTTGTTGAAGTTATGCACCTACTAATATCTTGATCATGAATCTGTCACAAATTAAACACAAGATCATTAGTACTATAACTACATGAATTAATCATCATCAAAACTAGAGTGATGGGCCTTCGGGCCAACAGAAACAAATAGAGAGGAGAGGAAAAAATACCTCAAGGTGGTGGTTCCGGTAGTGGTCTGATTAGTCCACGAAATGTAGCCCAATCCACTTTGCGTGGAGTCCGGAGGAATCCACCAGAAACCTCTATAATACAATCCACTAAAATGATATATATATGAATAATTTTTATTAAGAATTTTACCCCATCTATTTTCCAAATTTTCAAAATAACTTCAGAGTCAATTTTATCAACACCCTTATCCCAAAATGGAGTATGAAAAGATGGAATGATTGATTTGGACTCAAGAAGCACAGGAACGACTACTGACTTAGGAATTTGACTTAAGTCAAGTAAAGGTTCTGAAGTTGAGATTGGTTCAGACAGTGGGTCCAAATCAAGAAGTTAAAATCTAATCCACATTCATTTCCCCACAACAGAATGTGACTTTCTAAGATAGGTGATTCAAGTTCTTGGCCAAAGGCAATAAATGACTTTCTAAGATAGGTGATTCAAGTTATCCTTTGCGTGAGTCCGAGTAGCAATCGCAAAATCTGATGGACTAACAATTTCACTACGATTTCCAAAATCAACTTCCATACTCACCTTTTCAAGAAGAATCAATTGCAAAAAGTATGGAAGATATGATTCAGACTCAAAATTCTATTACCCGGCCTATCAGTAGGTTAGACTCAATAATGAGCGAATTGATCAATGAGAGCAAGGAAAGTCTTTCTTGTCAACCTTTTGACCAATCCTTATATCTCTAACCCTACCGATTAGACCCAAGAATCATGTTATTTTAGAAACCAAGATTCAATTTCAGCAAACCCATTGAAACTTGACCAAACTCTAAGGTTTGAAAATCACATTGACATTTTGGCAAGTTATCCTTTTCTCGAAATTGAACTTGAGCTTGAAAGTGATCCTGAACCTCAAGTTGATCATTCCATTTCACTTTTTGATTCAATAATGACTCCGGTATCTTTACCAGATTTTTTTCTCTATTCTGAAGTTAACATTGAATTTTGTACCAGCACACTGTGAAATTGAATCACCAATATCTTTTGATCACACTTCATTAATGGGGAAAGTGTGTAAACATCAATTCTTGGGTTTGGACCCCATTGTTGAACCAATTTTCAACTCTCACCTTTGAATCTCGACTTGATATGAGTCAAATTCTTGAGTTGGTATCGGTTTTTGTTCCTATTCTATTTGAGTCCAAATCAATTTTTCTCAAAATCACACTTCATTATTGAACAAGAATGTTGAAGAAAATGACTTAGTAATTATTTTTGAAAATTGAAAACTGGATGGGGGTAAATTTTTAAATAAGATCATACAGTTCTCCAACATTTTATTGGGTTGTATTAGAGAGGTCACTGGTGGGTTCCTACAAGGTCTACAAATTTTGAGTTGGGTCATATTTCGTGGACCAATTAGACCACCACCGGAGCCCCCACCATGAGGTACTCTTTCTTCCCTTTCCATTTGTTTCATGCATATACACATTCACGATGCATTGAGGACCATGCATGAGATAAGTGTGGGGGAGGATTTACTAACATAGTTAGTTTTATATTTTCTTTCCTTTACACTTCATTTTAGGAACTTTTTAAAATTTCTTTTGTATAAAAACTCTTTTCTTTTTCCTTTTACAAAACATTTTAAAATAAGAGAATTAGTTTTGATTTATTTTTAATAAAATTAAGATTATCTTTAGAATAAGGAAGACCTAAAATTATAAATTTTTAAACCTAGTCAAAATAATAGATCCTATTTAAATTTTAGGATACGGAAGTAAGATTGGAAAGATAATTTGATCCTGAATTTTTTGCCTTAGATTTATGCACTTCACAGTTACACAATTTTTTGGGATTGAAACAAAAACTAAAAATGCCATAAAAATTATATATATATATAAATGATAATAAAATCACTTATTGAAGTTGGATAATTATGCCTTAGGAAGTATGATTTTTCACGCCAAAACCGGTGGACAAAAACAAAATAATCCCTTTAGTTTTGTGGCCTTGTTTACTCGAGTCCTTAAGTTCGAGAGATGTTTTCTAATCTGGTGCCCTAAAACTATCTGGCTTGGGAGTCACCGGCTAAAGGCTCACTACCGGGTAAGCTAGAAAGCCTAAGAAAACTAAGAGAAGAAAAAATATATAATATTAATATAAATAAATGGCTTGGAATATAGAGTCGATATCCCAAAAATCTTCATTGTTCACAAAGTGCATATTTTTCTAAAAGTTTTATGAAAGACCAAAGAATCATTCAATTTTAAATTCTTACATTTAATTTATAACAAAAGTTTGTATTTCAACTTAGTTTAAGGAAAAGTAATTTCTGGTTAACCTATGACCTTGAATCACTTAAATTTTCATAAAAATATTTTAACATTTTATTTTTATTTCAAAATGCGTTTTCAAAATACTAACATTTGATTTCTTTCTTTATGAATTTTGTGGGTGTAATCCACTGAAAACCCTCAGGAGATAAAACTCCTCCTCTAGGGAAAATCTAGAGGTTTAACGGCTTGTTGCACATGCTCAGTGCAATCGCATCACCTGTGAAAGTGGTGTAATAATTTTCTCAATTTTTTGCTTTGTTTTGATCGGGACGAGCAAAAAGATTAGTGTAGGGGTGTGATTAGTCTCTAATATTGCATAATTTTTATCACATTTGCACATTTATTTTATATAAAATACTGCTAATAATGATTTGCTTGTGTGATCCTAGGTCCATGGTGTGCAATAAAGAAGAAGACCCTAAATCACCATTTAATGGGTGATTAAAGGCCTACAAAGTAGCCATTGACCTTAGGAGGTGATTCTGTCAGACCAGGGGGGTCAAATCAGAAATTCAGAAGGTACAACCGACAGGGGACCGATGCGACAGCGCACAACAAGCGGCGCTGGGCGTGTCGCTCTGGTACAGCCATGAAAACGCGGCTCTGGCCGTGTTTTTGTGGCTGTACTGGCACGACCGCGCTAGTGCTTTGGGCCAGGGTTTGCCCCTTGGCCCTCTTTCTCCTGATGCCTATAAATACCCCCTTGGAGTTTTTCAGAAGGAGAAAACCAGAGAGTTAGGTAGTTTTCTTCTTCATGTTATAGTTTAGGGTAGTTTAGGTTAGTTGTTCTTCTTCTTCTTCCTCCTTTGTATTTCTCATTTCTTTGTAGATCTTATAATAGGAGAGTGAGTGGTACCTGGTTGGAAAGTAAAAGTGCTTGTAATAGAAGGTGACAATTTATGAAAGATTCTCTCTTTACTTGTCTTTGTTTTCTTCTCTCTAACTCCTTTTATATGTTTAGCTAATTTTCTCTCATAGCAACTAACTACTAACCACTAACTTGCTAACTTCTTATTTGATAATCCAGATGAATTTAATCGCCACTACTTGGCCTTGCTCTTGCAAAAGCCATTGATGGTTCATGCTGATGGATTCTAACACTCTAACATCCTAACTCTCTAACAAGCTAACATTACTTTATTCCATGCTTACACTTGTTTAGTTTTGATGGCTTAAGTGTAACTTGCACTTGTTTTGTTGAGTTTGAATGTGAAAGTTAACATATGGGTCATACTTTGAAACGCTCTTGAATCGAGGACTAGTGATGGCCAAGGATACATGTGAGGCAACTATCATTAAGAGGTTAGCATAGTTAGTAGAGCCATTAGTAGTAAGTAGCCATGAGTTTTCTTTCTCTTTTTACTTTGTTTAGAAATATCTCAAAAATCACAAAAACTATCTTTTCAATATTTCCCACTTTTTCGTGTTTCACTGTACTTTTCTCTTTTCATTCTTTGTTTTCTTTTCTTTTCATTCTTTAAAACATTGAAGAACTCTTAACATACACGTGAAAATTCCGGTAAAGCTTCTATCGCTTCCTATCCCTTTGGATTCGACCTATTTAACCTCTATGCTATAATGGAAGTATCGAGGAAGCCAAAACACACACACTTTAAATATTAATTTCAAAACATATACTTTTTGTGCGCAGTTTCCCCCGATCAAACGCCCAGTCGACCAACTGAATGTGCCTTGCTTCTATTTGGGTCAGTCGACCGGGGTCATTGACCGATAATTCAAAAATCCCTTTTTAATATAACTAGCGGTCAACCACCCGGTCTACCGAGCCAACGACTCTTTTTGAGTGAAGTGGCGGTCGACAGGTCGGTCGACTGGCACACGTTCATGTTGGCATAACAGCTAGTTTTTGAATATGTTTTGTTTTTAATGAGTTCTAACGGTCATTTTTAGCTTCCAAGTGGCTAAACTCACCTAAATGACCTAACATCCCTTATGAATTATTCATCCTTTGCCTATAAATAGAGGTCATGGGTTTTATTTTTCAATGAGAAAAATATCCAAGTTTTCAAGAGTTTTCAAGAGAGAAGTGTCTTATAGCTTTCTATTTCAAAGTTCTTCCTTTTCCGAAGTTTTTTCAGTTGGTTTTAAGTCTTCTAAATCTCTTCAACTGAATTTCTTCTCTCACTTAGCTTCTTAAGCCTCAATTCATATTCTACTCTATAAGAAGTTGTAAGAGAGTGTTTGAGGTCTTACTAGATCACCAAGTGCCTTGTAATATATTGGCTTGTGATTCCTCTTGTATGAAGGATAGAGTTCTTGGAGTTGGGTACTCCGGTCTTGAGTAGTCCAAGTTGTAATCCCTTTGGTGTAAGGTTCCTTTATAGAAGTTTTCTTAGTGGATATAGTGGAAATCCTTCATACTGGTGAAGGCGGGGATGTAGAGCAGTGGCTCGAACCTCAAAACAAATTCTCTTGTGTTTGCGTTTGATTTTATCGTGCTCTTTATTGCTTTACATTTATATACTTGTGATATTATTTGTCTTGCTTTTCATTATTACTTTCATTCCATCTTCTTGTATTTTTGGTCTATACTCATATCAACAAAGAAGCAATTAAGCACCTTAACTCATTATCTAGAGGAATCAAAGAGGAGAAGTTCTACAGCCCTTCACCGGGAATTCGGCTTCAATTCTTATTTTGAGTGACCGCTTGCATAATATATCTTAACTATTTTTAAAAGTGCATTTGATTAGCTTAACACCTATTCACCCCCCTCTAGGTGTTTTTCAATTGGTATCAGAGCTTTGGTCTCTAGTTTCTTAGCTTAACAACCTTAGAGAGATTCTTAATTGCTAATCATCTTTTTTATAATTTATCCTCATTCACATTAGTAAAGATGGCTGAAGGTATCAAGACCCCATTCAAGTTGGATGGCCTTAACTTTCCCATATGGAAGGTTAAGATGACCGTATTTTTGCAATTCTTAGGAAGCAGGGTTGCAAAAGCTGTGACTAAACCCTTTAGTGCACCCCTTGGCGATGAGGACACTTGGTCCAACATTGCTAATCAAGAGTTTAATGCAAATGCTAGGGCATACTATGCCTTGCTTCAATCTTTAAATGATGATGACATTGCTAGAGTCATACATTACAAATCAGCATACGAGTTTGGACTCACCTTTTAGTCATTTATGAAGGAACATCACAAGTTAAGAGGATAAAAAATGACCTCTTACGTTCCTAATACGAAAACTTTATCATGCATAAAAATGACATTATTGATGACATGGTAACAAAATTTACAAAAAAAAACTAACGGTCTTGCTTCTTTAGGTGACGGCATTGACAACGATCAGAAGGTAACGAAGATCATTCGTGCTCTCCCACCCTCATGGGAAGTCAAGGCTGTAACCTTGAAGGAGCTAAACGTTAAGGAGAAAATGGAGCTCATTGGTCTTATAGGCAACCTTAAGACCCATGAGATGGAAAGGAAGGCTATAGAAGAGAGGGTTCCTCAAAAGAAGAAAGTTATCGCTTTCAAAACCACTTTCACCTTCTCCGACGAAGATGATGAAGAAGAGGATGATGAAGAACTCTCCTTCCTTGTGAAGAATGTTAGGAGATTGTACAATAAAGAAAAATTCAATAATAGAAGAAGATGGCATGGAAAGGAAGAAAAGAAGATCATTTGCTTCAATTGCTGGAAGCCGGGCCACATGGTTGTGGAGTGTTCGAGAACAAGAGTATACCCTCAAACCCCAAGAAGCCCTACAAAAAGAAGGCTCTAAAAGCTACATAGGACTCGGAGAGTGAACCCGATGAAGAAGTTAACACGGCTCATATGTGTTTTATCGTAAATGATAACACTAATAAGGTACACTCAAAGGCTCCACGATGTAGGGAGAGGTGGTATCTTGATAGTGGTTGCTCAAGGCACGTGACATGGATATTAACAACTTCACAACCCTATCAAGGTACTATGAAGGTGGCACCATCACCTTCGGAGATGACTCCAAAGAAAAGATTGTTGGTATAGGTAACATTAAACTTGGTTCATCTCCATTAATTGAAAATATTATTTTAGTTGATGGCCTCAAGCATAATCTCTTGAATGTTAGTCAACTTTATGATAAAGGTTTTAAAGTGTTTTTTGATGACTAAGGTTGCAATATATTTGATAGACAAACTAATGCATGTATACTTTCGGATTTCGTGAAAACGATGTATACATGATAGATATGTCTAACTTACAATGTAATGCCACATATTTGAATGCCTCCAATGAAGGCTCTTGGTTAGGGCATAGGAGACTAGGCCATATTTCTTTTGACCATCTATCTAGAATTAACAACAAGGAAGTGGTGAAAGGTATTCCTTATTTAAAATTTGAAAAGGACCGCATTTGTGATGCATGCCAACTTGGAAAACAAATCAAGTTCTCTTTCAAATCTATCAAGAATATCATGATATCAAGACCTTTACAGTTAATTCATATGGATCTGTTTGGTCCTACTAAAACCAAAAGTCTAAGTAAAAATCGTTTTGCTTTTGTATTGGTTGATGATTTTTCTCGTTTTACTTTGGGTTCTTTTTAGAACATAAAAATTAAGCCTTTTCACATTTTCAAATGTTTAGGTAAAGAGTTGAAAAGGAAAAAGATTTTCTAATTTTATGTATAAGGAGTGATAAAGGTGATGAATTCATTAACTATTCCTTCATCACTTATTGTGAAGAACATGGAATTAAACATGAATTATTTTGTTCTAGAACTCCACAACAAAATGGAGTAGTTGAGAGGAAAAATTGAACACTGTAAGAAATGACTAGGACTATGATAAATGAATACGGTCTCCCTCAATACCTATGGGTTGAGGCCGTAAACACATCTGTTACATATCAAATAGGATTTACTTTTGCAAAAATACTTCTAAAACTTCTTTCGAAATTTACTATTTAAGAAAACCAAATGTTTCTTATTTTAAAGTTTTTGGTTGTAAATATTTTGTTTAAATACTAAAGATAATTTAGATGAGTTTGATGCAAAATCTTATGAAGTTATTTTCGTTAGATATTCTAATACTAGTAAAGCCTATAGAGTTTTCAATAAATCTACTATGACTATTGAAGAATCTATACATGTAAAGTTTTAGGAATCTAATATTTTTATTATATCAAATAACAAAGTTTTATTATAAAACAAATGTAGAAATGAGACACATGTGATATTAAATATGCAACGTACGTGTACGATCACACCCCCACACTTATTTTTTGTTCGTCCTCGAGCAAAATAAAAAAATAAAACCAATCGATCCTAACTCACTTTCGTAGGAATCATGGTTGCACTTAGCACGTGCAACAAGCCATTAAGCATCTAGGGTACCCCTAGAGGACGAGTTTTGTATCGTGAGAATTTTCAGTAAATTACACCCACAAAATCCATAAAGGAAGAGAAACAAAGTGTTAATATTTTCAAAAATGCATTTTGAAAAGAAAATAAAGATTTTAAGTATTTTTACAAGATTTAAGCAATTTATAAGTTATAGAAATACTGAATGAGTTCTGACCTGCACACAAAAAATACAGAGTTTCAGAACTTTAAAAATAAAGAGTGCAAGGTGCTCAATACTACCGCGATAGTAAGTGGCTATGCGGGTCGTGATCCACAATGAGGGACTAGCGATGGAAGTTTTTGGCAAGATCTCTTTAGTTCACTTGAAATGGTTAAAAATCTTCTTTTAGTTCTTGAAAAGAAACAGAAAAATAAGTTACAGTTCCTTTAATAAGAAGGTGGTAGATTGAGGAGGTGGAGAAAAATAGAAAATAATTTTGTACAAAGAAATTAAAAAGAGTGAATAAAATGGTTGGGAGACTGCGGTGATCTAAATTAAAGAATTAAAAGAAAAGAAAGAAAATCTAAAAGAAATACTCACCTCCTCTAATTGATGACTTACCTGGAACCCTTGCTGTTCTACCTTACTTCAGAGGCGATCAACGCATAAACCATAAGATCGAGCTCAGTCCCCATTCGCATTACATCATCAAGACGAACAAAAATGAAATGATACGAAATCTTAAGGATGAGAGCATCATCATGAAATATCGGTAGCACTCACACAAACATGGCTATACTAATGCTTCTAGATTCACTTAGATATTCATCAAAACCAAAAGAGAAAAAGTAGAAAGAAGAAGAAAAATATATAAACAAAGAAGATCAAAAAGATATTACCTTTGATTGCTTGTAAAAATGATGAAAGAAAGGAGGAGGTTACATCGGTGTCACTCTCAACATAAGTCTCTCTCTCTTACTTACATGAATCTCAATCTAACCTATACTTACAAAGAAATAAAAATTGCATAAAAAGAAAATAAAAACCTACACTAAAAAGAATGAAAAACTGGCCTAAGAATCTATCTCTGCTTGATCGCTCCATTTGCCTTTGAGATTGCAAGTATTTATAGGAAAAATGTAGAGGGTAGAGGAGTATGAAGATAGGAGAAGTTGGCTATTTCTAAATTTAAATTCTCCGTTATCTCCAAATTTGATTTGATGTGGATATTCAGTTCTGATCTGCAACTTGTTGGTTTGTTGATTACTGAATATAGCTTATCAAATAATAGAATTAGAAATAATGATCAACATAAGAGTTGTAGCCCTTTAAATCGTCTTTCTGGATCATCTTGAATCATCATATTTGAGATTCAGTAGTGAATGTTATGATTCAAATACGAAAATTTATCCAGTCTGAATCTGAGTTAATATTGCTTCATCTCATCCGTTGATCTTCTCTCTATCCATTTATCCCTTTGGATTTTGAAATTCGGATTCGGTTTTCATTTGGTGTTATCTTTATGATTTGCTCTGATCTTCAGCTGAATATTTGTCCCAATCCTTGATTTGTTCTGAATGTGGTGAATCCTCATAGATCTTTAAGTTAATCGAATCGATTCACCAAAATTTAATTTTTAACTGACTAGATCTAGGATCATTCTCAGCTAATCAAATATATCCAGTTAAATATGATTTTAACTGGTATTTATTTGGTTTAATTCTCTTTCTCTTCATTATTATCTTCTGTAAAATAGACATTTAAGACAAAAAAATTAGCAGATCTATTACATGATAAATGTAGGAGTATATAAAAAGAATGCAAAATATGTGTACGATCATACACACCGATCTTTTCCTCATCCTCCAGCAAAACAACAAAACTAATTCAAAGATTATTAGACTGCTTTCGCAGGTTAAACGATTGTACTGAGCATGTGCAACAAGCCGTTAAACCTCTAGGTTTTCCCTTGAGGATGAGTTTTATCTCGTGAGGGTTTTCAGTAGATTACACCCACAAAATCCATAAAGAAAGAGAAGCAAAGTGTTAGTATTTTGAAAATACATTTTGAAAGAGAAAAATATTTGAAGTATTATTGTAAGAATTAAGTAATTTATAAGTTATAGGAAAACCAAACTTTTCATTCTTAAACTTAGTCTTAATTCAAAAACTTGTTATCAACCAAGGCATGGAGTCAGACTGTATTTTGTTAGCCCAAAGGTTACCTTCTCCATTTATATACATTTTGATGATGACAAATCATATAAAAGCTATTTGGTACTAATAAAGATTCTAGAATGAATTTTAGGTTTGTACAAGTCTTGATGGCTCTAGGTTTGTACAAGTCTTGTTGCAAGGTTGATGGCGCTAAAAGCATGTTGTAAGGTTGATGGCGCAAGAGGACTTTTTCATATGAGAGGAGGCTCTAGCTCGCCAATGCGGTTCAAAAGCACCTTCCTATATAGTTTTTATTTTTGTTAGTTTGTTAAAGGATAGTATATAGTGTTGAAGCTCAATTTCCCCCCACACACAAAATTGCACGTGTTTTCAAAAGATTATTTTTGTCTCTTGTGTAAAATACTCTAATAGACCTATTTCAGTATTTTTCATACTCAGTTTATTGTATTTTACAAAGTCTTTACAAATTTTTTTTAAAATTAACATATCTTCAAATCATTTCTATTCAAAATTTCTATTTTGACCTGTTGCGGTCGACCTGCCAGTTGACCGGCTCTATTACAGGTCAGAACGGTCGACCGCGCGGTCGACTACAATTCTGACCCATGGGTGCATTCATGTGTGCACGTCATCCGGGCGACCGGGCGGTCGACCGACTGACTGTTCCCAACTCTCTGTTTGGGACGGTCGACCGGGCGTTCGACCGGAGCCTACCAACGGTCAAAAATTTTCGAAAACCGGTCGACCGGCCGGTCGATCGTGAGTGCTCTTTCTGCCAAACAGCTAGTTTTTTAAACATGTTTTAAAACTTGGTTTTAGATGATTTTGGGTCTTATTCTTCCTGATTAGTCAAAATAAACATTTACCCTTTAATCCCTACCTAAATCCTATAAATAGGGGTGGATGGGGTTGAGGAGAAAAATAACAACATTTACAAAGAAATCAAAGTTTGAGTATTCTTGAAAGAAGTTTTATTCTCTGTTTTTGTGCTCTAATCTCTAATTTTTCTCTGAAGTTTTTGAATCAATCTCTCTTCTACTTTGTTTTATTTTTCACTTACAAATCTTGAGCTTCAATCCTATACACTATTCTCTAGGGTTTTGTAAAGAAAATTTTTCAAAAGAGAGTTTGTGGTCTTTTGATCACCAAGTGATTATTGTATTTGTGGCTCCACTACTCTGGACTAGAGGAGTGTGACTGAGGAGTTGGGTGCTTCCTAGTGGTTGTAATCCTTTGTGAAAATTCTAGAGGATCGGATATCCTTCTGGGTGAAGGCGGGGACGTAGAGCTGGGTGCTCAAACCTCAAAACAAATCTCTGTATTTGCAATTGGTTTACTTGTGTTGTTTACTTTCTATTCATTCATTCTTATATTGTCGATCTATACTCTCACAACAAGATTACATTGCGCACCTCAAACTCTTATTTAGAGGAATCACAAGGAAGGAGTTTATAGCCCTTCATGGGGTATTCGGCTTCTAATCTTGCTTTGAGTGATTGTTGCATCATCTCATTTTTAAATTTGTGCATTGATTAGCATATTCACCTATTCACCCTTCTCTAGGTGATTTCAATTGGTATCAGAGGTAGGACTCTAGTTTTTGGCTTCACATGCTTAGAGAGATCCTATAAATTGTTAATCACTATTTTCATATCTTTCTTCATACACTAGTAAAGATGGCCGATAACATTAAGACCCTTCCCAAATTTAATGGACTCAACTTTCCCATATGAAAAGTTAGGATGAACATTTTTTTTGTAATCTCTAGGTAGCCGAGTTGTTAAGTCTTTGACCAAGCCTTTTAGTGAACCCATAGGTGAGGAGGACACTTGGTCCGATCTTACCTCCAAGGAAGTTGATGCCAATTCGAAGGCTCAAAATGCCTTACTTTTAGCATTGAATGAGGATGAGTTAACGCGGGTTATCCATTGCAAGTCTGCCTATGAGATTTGGCAACACTTATTGGTCATTCATGAGGTAACATCACAAGTCAAGAAAGCTAAAATTGATCTCTTGCGTTCCCAATATGAATGCTTTAAAATGCAAGAAAATGACTCTATTGATGATATGATTACTAAGTTTACTAAAATCACAAATCTTGCTTCTCTAGGTGATGAAATCAACAACGACCAAAAGGTGCATAAGGTGATTCGTGCTCTCCCTTCATCATAGGAAATCAAAGCTACCATCTTAAATGAATTCAATGACAAAGATGAGATGGAGCTCATAAGTCTTATTGGGAATCTTAAGACTCTTGAGATGGAGAAAAAGGCTAGAGAAGAAGCAGCGCCTCAAAAGAAAAAGTCTATCCAAGTCCACCTCCACCAATTACAATGATGAAGAAAATGAAGAAGATGATGAAGAGCTATCTCTTCTTGTGAGAAATGTTAAAAGAATGTATCACAAGAATAAGCTCAACCATAGAAGGCGATGGGAAGGGAAGGAGGAGAAAAAGATCATATGCTACAACTGTCGGAAACCCGAACACATCATGGCCGATTGTCCAGATTTCAAGAAAAAGATATCTTCCTCCTTGAAGCAAAAGAAGCCGTTTGTAAAGAAGGTGTACAAAGCCACTTGGGATTCAGAAAGTGAATCCGAAGATGAAGTTGATACAGCTAATGTGTGTTTCATAGCAAATACACATAAGGTAACTACCGAACCATATGATGATGATAGTGAAATAAGTAAAGAATTGTTATTACAAGCTTTCATTGAACTTTCAGAAAGTTTTGATTCTAAAAAGAAAGATTGTTTAAAATTGAAAAAGGAATATGAAATGCTTAGAAAACATATTGCTATTTCTTCAAAAGAAAAGGATGAATTATCTTCCACTCTTATTTCAACACAAAGAGATTTTGATGCCTATAGAGTTGCTTGCAAAGCTAAATATCCTAAAATTGATGAAAATGAGCTTTCTATATTAAAAACTAGAATAAATGATTTGGGAAATATTTTAAAAGAATGTGCTTTTAACAATACTAAATTAGAAGAAATGTTTTCAAAGAAACACATTCATACTCCACTTGTTAAACATGATAAAACATCTCATGCTAAAACTCCACTTGTTCATCATGCCAACACATCACATGTCAATCATGCTAAAACACCTCATGTTCACAAATCACATGCTCATAAACTACATGCTCATTATGCTTCTAAATATGGAAGAATTTATAAATGTACTTATTGTGGCCGGAATGGTCATTTAGCTAAATTTTGCTATGATCATATAAATAGTATGAATAATCATGTTTGGGTTCAAAATACTAACGCATTAGGACCCAAGAAAATATGGGTACCAAAATCAAGCTTTAGATTATTTGATATAGGTACACACCAAGACTCTAAGATGTAAGGAGCGGTGGTACCTTGATAGTGGTTGCACAAGGCATATGACATGCGACATCAATAATTTCGCAACCCTATCGAGGTACGTTTAAGGTGGCACCGTCACCTTCGGAGATGACTCCAAGGGTACCATCATCGGTATAGGTAACATTAAGATTGGTACATCTCCTTTAATTGAAAATGTAGTTCTTGTTGATGGGCTTAAACATAATTTACTTAGTATTAGTCAACTATGTGATCGTGGTCTCAAAGTTATTTTTAATGAATCTTCTTGCAAAATTTTTGATAAAACCAATGAATGTATTCTCACTAGATTTCGTGAAAATAATGTCTACATTATTGATATGCTTAATTTGGATTGCACTACAAAATGTTTAAATGCTTTTCATGAGATTTAATGGTTATGGCATAGAAGATTAGGCCGTGCCTCTTTTGATCATCTTTCTAGAATAAATTCTAAGGAATTGGTGAAGGGTATTCCTTATTTGAAGTTTGAAAAGGACCGCATTTGTGGTGCGTGCCAACTTGGAAAACAAACCAAGTCTTCTTTCAAACCAATCAAGGATATCATGACATCTAGGCCATTAGAATTGATTCACATGGATCTTTTTAGACCAACTAAAACTAAAAGTTAAATGAAAATAGATGTGTTTTGGTTTTAGTCGATGATTTCTCTCGTTTTACTTGGATTTTGTTTTTGGAGCATAAAGATCAAACTTTTTCGCATTTTAAGACTTTTCGAAAAAGGGTTGAAAAAGAAAAAGGATTATCGATTTTACGCATAAGAAGTGATAGAGGTGGTGAGTTTGTCAACCAACTCTTTATAACTTATTATGATGAAAAAGGAATTAAGTATGAAATGTCATGTCCTAGAACTCCACAACAAAATGGAGCAGTTGAACGAAAGAATAGAACTTTTAAGAAATGACTAGGACTATGATAAGTGAATACGGGCTCCCTCAATACTTATGGGCCGAGGCCGTAAACACCGCATGCTATATATCGAACCGAATTTACTTGTGTAAAAATACTTCCAAAACTTCTTTTGAAATTTATCATTTAAGAAAACTAAAGGTTTCATACTTTAAAGTTTTTGGATGCAAGTATTTTGTTTTGAACACCAAAGATAATTTGGGCAAATTTGATGCTAAGGCTTTTGAAGGAATCTTTGTTGGCTATTCTAGTACTAGCAAAGCATATAGAGTATTCAATAAATCATCTCTTACTATTGAAGAATTTATGCATGTTAAATTTGAGGAATCTAATGCATTTGTTGAGAATGTTGTAGAGATCGACTCATTAGGTGAGGACACGGAGAAAATATCCTTGAAGGGCTCACCCATCCAAGAAGACAAGCAAGAACCTAATGGTAAAGTTCAAAAGGATGAAGTGGAACCATCACAACCACTTCCTAAAGATTGGAGATACGTCTGAAATCATCCCAAAGATCTCATCATAGGTGATGTATCAAAGGGGGTAACCACTCGCTCCAAACTTCAAAATTTGTGTGGGCACTATGCATTCATATCTCCTTTTGAACCCAAAAACATCCTCGAAGCCGAGGGTGGCTCATATTGGTTGCTTGCTCTGCAAGAAGAGCTCAATCAATTTGAGCGCAACCAAGTTTGACATCTTGTTCCTAGACCCCATGATAGACCAACAATTGGTACTAAGTGGATTTTTATGAACAAGTTGGACGAGTCAGGCAATGTTGTTAGGAATAATACTAGGTTAGTGGCCCAAGGTTACACTCAAGTTGAAGGAATCGACTTTGAGGAGACCTTTGCACCCGTAGCACGGCTAGAAGCCATACGGATCACACTAGCTTATGCATCCTATAAAAATTTCAAACTTTTTCAAATGGATGTAAAAAGTGCATTTTTAAATGGTTTTATTGAAGAGGAAGTATATGTTGAACAATCTCCCGGTTTTGCGGATCATATACATTCAAATTTTGTTTTCAAACTAGATAAAGCATTGTATGGTTTAAAACAAGCTCCAAGAGCTTGGTATGAAAGACTTTCTAGTTTTCTTCTTTCAAATGATTTTGTTAAGGGCAAAGTAGACACCACATTATTTACTAAACATGTTGGTAGTGACATTCTTATAGTACAAATATATGTTGATGTTATAATCTTTGATTCTACTAATGAATTACTTTGCAAGGAGTTTGAACAATGTATGCAACGTGAATTTGAGATATCATTGATGGGTGAATTGAACTATTTTCTTGGACTCCAAATCAAGCAAATGAGTGATGGGATCTTCATATGTCAAGCCAAGTACTCTAAGGAACTCATCAAGAAATTTGGACTTAAAGACTCAAAAATTTGCAACACTCCCATGGCTACCACCACCAAGCTTGAAAAGGATGACCAAGGTAAGAGTGTTGACATAAAATTATATAGAAGCATGATTGGTAGTTTGTTGTATTTAACGGCTAGTAGGCCGGATATTATGTTTAGTGTGTGTCTTTGTGCTAGATTCCAATCATGTCCCAAAGAATCCCATTTAATTGTGGTAAAACGCATTATTGTTATATTAAGGGCACTATTGGAATGGGTCTATGGTATCCGAAGACCGGACAATTCTCAATGATGAGTTTTCGGATGCCGACTATGCCTGTTGTAGAGTGGATAGGAAGAGTACAAGTGGAACATGTCAATTTCTTGGTAATTGTCTTGTTTCATGATCTTCTAAGAAACAAAATTCGGTAGCCCTCTCAACCGCCGAGGCGGAGTATGTTGCGGCGGGGGCATGTTGTGCTCAAGTCCTTTGGTGAAATATACTCTCCTTGATTATGATTTGCATTATGACTATATCAAAATATTTTATGATAATATTAGTACAATTCATATGACTAAGAATGTAAATCAACATAGTAAGACCACGCACATTGAGATTAGATATCACTTCCTTAGAGATCATTTTGAGAAAGGTAATATTGATATTGATTCTGTTTCTATTGATTTTCAACTTGCCGATATTTTCACTAAACCACTTGACTTCAATAGATTTTCTTTTATATGTGGTGAACTAAATATTTGTGTTGTTGACTAAAGAAGTTTTCTTACTATCATATCCTTTTTTGATGTATGACAAAAAGGGGGAGAAATATTGTAATACCCCTCTCCCGGAATACGTACATAGTTACGTATTCAGTCTTTCGATCGTATTTTCCGACTTACCATCCGTATTTGACCAATTTCAATTCCAAATATCATTTTCCAATATTTTAGATTTTATGTGATTTTCTGGAATTTCTGGAATTAAAATGAATTTCTCCGAAACCGGTGTCGGCCAGTACCGCTGGCCGATTTCTGAATTTTTATCTTCCAAACTGTTAGGAATTTTTAGAAAGTCCTTTAGACTTTATTGCTTAGAATCATATTTCTTACTTATACACTTTTTCTGAGAATTTTATGAATTTATGAAAATTCTTTCGGAGTCGGTAAATAACTGATTCCGGGATTTTTAATTAAAAATCTATACAGTATTTCTTCAAACGAATTTCACCATGAGTCTTCAAATATTATTCTTGATTTTTGGTAAAATTTTCAGACCAATCCGAGATACTTGAAATTCGGACATTTTTTTCAAAATTGCAAAATTCCAATTCCACTTCATTTCCACCTCATTTCCCACTCACCACTTCACCTAACCCCACTAACTCTCTCTCCTTCCCATGGCCGGCCAAGTGGCAATGGGAGGAACACCTCACCCCCACATTTTTGCAAGAAAACCCTCCACTTCCATCTTAATACCAATCCCTTTACAAAGATTCCAAACTATAAATGCATTTCCTTTGCAAAATTCCCCTTTTCTCATTTCTTCATCAAGAGAGCTCTCTCAAAATTCCCTTCTTCCTCTTCAACAAACCCTAGCTTCAAGAGAAACACCCAACCTCTTCACCTTCACCTCAAAGTCTCTAAGGATTCATCTAGGGCTTCATCAAGGGAGCTCAATTTCAACCATCTCTTCCCAAGGCAACACCAAGGGGAATTCTTCAACCCTAGCTTCAACATCAAGTGTGGATTGGAGCCATCTTCTCTACCTTGGATCAAGACTCAAATCCAACCTATCCTAGTGAGTTTCTTACTCACCAAGACCTAGTTAACACTCCACATGCTTAGGGTAGAGATCCATGTACACCTATAACATAAAAATCCAATTTTTAGGTCATCTAAGCTCAAATCCAACCTCTCATGTCAATATATCACACACCAAAGCTAGACCCTGTTCTGGTGTACTTGTAGTAGTAGATCAGGTCCTCTAGTGCCACAAAAATCCTATTTTTAGACTGATAGAACCAACCAAGGTGAAATCTGATTTTTCTGCCTTAACAGCAGCAGATTTCAGAGGATCGGTCGACCGACAGTCGACCGATCACTCTACCGACGTGCACAGCTGTGCACAATTTTGAGTTGGCGGTCGACCGGCAGTCGACCGACCACTCGACCGGCTTAGGGAATTAGGGTGGACCAGTCGACCGACAGTCGACCGGCCAAAACCTGGAGCTCACGCACTTTGTACGGTCGACCGGCAGTCGACCGGCACTCGACCGCCTTTGAAATCCCAGTCGACCGGCAGTCGACCGGAGGTCGACCGCCAGGTCAAATTCTGGGACAGATTTCAGACTCCTTTCTTTTTGATTTTTGATACTCCCCTGATATATGTATGATGTTTTAGTCTTGTTTATACTTCATACCTGTACTGCATGACTTGTTACCTGATGGATCTTGCTTTATTATGCTTCATGACTCATGTTACATATTGCTATTCCATATCATGTTAAATATGAAATATCACCTCCCCTTCATGCTATCACTCAAACACCAAGCATGATATACCCGACCTTTATATAAAATATACCAACTTACATGGGGACAGGGGGAAATATGCGGAATATCGATATGTGTTCGTGTTTACAGTGGTATTAGGTTGTGCACTATATTTTCCGGTCTTACCTGCGGTACTCCAGGGGACCGAGGGGAGTGCTTCCTCCCTTTCCTGTTTACTGTCATGACAAGGCATACATAAGACCCTCCTGTTAGCCTAGCGGCAGGTTCCGTCTTCAAGCAACGGAACAATACTGGGCCGTGGTCCGGGCATGCACGGGACCCACTGTAAACATAGTTCGTCGATACAACCGCTGTTTCCAATAACAACCTTGTTTCACTAGGATATGGATCTATGTGCTCTGGGACGCTGGGTCACATAGCTAGATATCACAGTAAGACAAGTAATAATAATAAGACATTAATTGTAGATTTATTGCATATGACCTTATCTTTCTTAGTTTACATCTCTTGTCATGCATTGTTACTTAGTACTATTTCATTATCTCTATTCATGATCCTTGCCACTTGGCTATCTTTTATTTGTTGTATTATGTCTTGACCCTTTGGATTTGCATATTCAGATTCTGAGGCTTGGAACGAAGTGGAGCCTTCCACAGAGGACTTGGCTTACCTAGGAGAGCAGGCTGACCAGCTCTAGATCTATCCTGCCCGACACTTCTTTTTGGTTCACGGATCTCCATCCTTACGTGAGCACTTTTGTATTTTTGATTGTATATCGTTCTTTTTGGACTTGGGTTGTGATAAAGGACACTTGTAAAGTGATTTTGCTCATCATAACTTGTGCAACTTTGTATTTATATTTTGTAAGTTGGCATATAATTATACCACGCTGTGTGTGTTGTACTCTGATACTTGTTGTACTTATGCTTAGCGTATATACGTGGGGGCACCATCTGGCCTACGTATATGCGTTGCAGTGACGTCCCCGTATCTTTGGGATCGGGGCGTTACAGGTTGGTATCAGAGCCTAGGCTCTCAAACCTAAAAGTACAACCAAGTGGCAAATTCTAGTGATTTGCTAATGCCAACTACAATGTACAAAGTTATATAGTCCTTCTCGACTTCGTCCTTGATTCGTTCCTCGTATCCTAAACTCCTTCCCTTTGTTTCCAATTCCAGATCTTATCCCTTTCGGTATGGAGAGACGTTCGGGTCGCAACAATGTCGGGCAAGTACCGAATGGACCCGTAGGAGGAGAGGGTGCTGATATCCTGAGGATCATTCAGACTATGCTGGGAAACCAGCAACAGCAGATGGAGAATCAGCATCAGCAGACTGAGCTCCTCAGGCAGGAGTTGGCAGCCCCGAAGGAGCAGAAGCCGGGGAACATCTCAGACTTCCGACGGCTACAGCCGGCCGTATTCACGGGAGTCGAGAGGCCATTGGAGGCTGAACAGTGGTTAACAGACACCACCGATCTGCTGAACGCCGCCAGGGTGCCTAAGGAGAACCAAGTGGAGGTTGCAAAGATACAGCTGAAGGACATAGCCAGGACTTGATGGCTTGCAGAGGAGGCTCGCTTGAAGAAGCCTATCTCTGGGGATACGTTCTCCAAGAGCTTTTATAGCAGGTTCTTTCCCGCCACTGCTCAGAAAGATATGGAGGAGCAATTCATCAGGCTTCAACAGGGGAACAGATCCGTGGATGAGTATGCTGCAGAATTCCTCAGGCTGAGTCGCTTTGCCCCTTACATGGTGTCAGATGAAGAGAAGAGGGCAAGCAGGTTTCAGCAGGGTTACAGATGGAGATCCAGATGTTTCTGATGCCCCAGCAGCTGAAGACCTATGCTGAGGTTCTCACCATCGCTCGAGAGGTGGAGCGTGGGTTTCAGAAGAAGCAAGAGAACCAGGCCATGAAGAGGCCGTTTGTGCCGGTGGGCAGAGGAGGACCATCCAGAGCAGCAAAGGTCCAGGCCAGGCAACCATTCAGGGCAGTTCCTTACCAGGTGGCTCGACCAGGTCTTATCTGCAATTTCTGCCAGAAACCAGGACACTCTCAGCAGGATTGCCGGAGGGCAAATGGATTGTGTTTGGTGTGTGGAGCACGAGACCATGCCGTAGAGACCTGTCCTCACAGGAGAATGGGGTTTGCTAATCAAACCTTGCCGGCACCTCAGGGGCAGAATGTGCAGAGGGTACTACCAGGGCCAGTTGGGCAGAGGCATCAGGGACCAGTGATGAGGAGAGCCCTTCCCCTTCCTCCACCGCATGTTGCTCGCCCAGTGCAGAGAGGAGCCAGAACAGCAGCGGGGCGTGGCAGAGGTCAGGCCTACAACCTGACAGCAGAGGAGGCTGAGGCTTCAGAGGAGGTGATTACAGGTAACATCAGAGTTCATTCTATACCTGTTCTCGCTCTCTTCGATTCGGGTGCATCCCACTGTTATATCTCCGACCATTTTGTGGCTGTTCATTCCATACCTGTTAAGGCTTTAGACCACAAGTGGGAGATAAGTACAGGGAATGGGGTAGTTGTATCTTCTAGAGTTTGTGCTGACTGTCCAGGGAGCTTTGTGGGAAGATCTTGGCCATAGATATGCTCGTACTAGACACCAAAGGGTACGACGTGATCTTAGGCATGACTTGGCTCAGTCAGTACTATGCTGTGATCGACTGTAGAGGGAGGAGGATCAATTTCAGAATCCCTCATCAGCCGGAGTTCCAGTTTAGTGGAGAGGTGAAGCCTGCTAAGAAGGAGATTCAGATGACCACTTCGGAGGTTCTGAAGGGAGTGCCAGTGTGGGATGAATTTCCAGAAGTCTTTGCTGAGATTTCAGGGCTTCCACCGGAGAGGATAGTGGAGTTCTCCATTGATACAGTTCCAGGGACAGCTCCTATATCCAAGGCTCCGTACAGGATGGCACCGACGGAGTTGGAGATCTTGAAGAAGCAACTGCAGGAGTATTCGGACAAGGGACTGATTCGGCCAAGCACTTCACCATGGGGAGCTCCAGTGCTCTTGGCGAATAAGAAGGATGGTGGTAAGAGGCTTTGTATTGATTATAGGGAGTTGAACAAGGTCACCATCAAGAACAAGTATCCCTTACCCGGATTGATGACTTGTTTGATCAGCTTCATGGAGCCCGTGTATTTTCTAAGTTAGATTTGCAGTCGGGTTACCATCAGCTGAGGGTGAAGAAGGAGGATGTTCCGAAGACGGCATTCAGGACCCGATATGGCCACTATGAGTTTCTGGTTATGCCTTTCGGAGTCACAAATGCCCCTGCAGTCTTCATGGACTTGATGAACCGAGTGTTCTCCCCTTACCTGGATCAGTTTGTAGTTGTATTTATAGATGACATCCTGATCTATTCTAAGAGTTATAGGGAGCATGCAGAGCACTTGAGAATTGTGTTGCAGACTCTTCAGCAGGAGCAGCTTCATGCCAAAAGGAGCAAGTGTGAATTCTGGTTGGACAGCATAGCTTTCCTTGGACACATAGTTTCAGCAGAAGGGATTGCAGTTGACCCTAGTAAAGTCCAGGCAGTGCAGAATTGGCCAGTCCCGAAGACGGTGACTGAGATAAAGAGCTTTCTTGGACTAGCCGGATATTACAGGCGCTTTGTCCAGGATTTCTCTAGACTTGCAGCTCCGTTGACCAGACTCACCAGAAAAGGGGAGAGATACATATGGACAGGAGAATGTGATGCAGCATTTGAACAGTTGAAGCAGAGGCTTATTTCAGCTCCAATCTTGAGGACTCCTTCAGGAAGAGGAGGGATGGTCATTTTCTGTGATGCATCAGGTAAAGGCCTGGGGTGTGTACTTATGCAACGTGATCATGTTATAGCATATGCATCTAGGCAGTTGAAGCCTCATGAGAGGAATTACCCAACTCATGACTTGGAGTTGGCAGCTGTGATATTTGCTTTGAAGATCTGGAGACACTACCTTCTGGGAGACAAAGTGTTGATATACACAGACCACAAGAGCCTCAAGTATATTTTCTCACAGAAGGAGTTGAATATGAGGCAGAGGAGGTGGTTGGAGCTTATGGCGGACTACGATATTGACTTGCAGTATCATCCAGGCAAAGTCAATACCGTTCCTGATGCACTGAGCAGGATGCCAGAGAACAGAACGCTAGTCCACCTTACTCAGCAGAGGGAGTTGATTCAGGAATTCATCAGATTGGATTTGATGTTGGTACAAGGAGGTGATAAGGCCGGGCAGTTCATGACTCTGCAGATCCAGTCATCTTTGATAGAGGAGATCAAGGAAGCTCAGAAGGAGGATCCAAGATTACAGACATTCAGAGCTCAGGTGGAGGCTGGATTGAGGACTGATATTTGCATTCATCCGGATGGTGCATTGTGTTTTGGAGATAGACTTTGTGTTCCCCAGGGAGAAGTCAGAAAGAAGATTTTGGAGGAAGCACACAGTTCAGCTTATTCTATACTCCCTGGGGGAAACAAGATGTACCAGGACCTGAAGAAGCACTTTTGGTGGAATGCTATGAAGAGGGAGATAGCCCAGTTTGTTGCCAAGTGCTTGGTTTGTCAGCAGATTAAGATCGAACATCAGAGATCAGCTGGACTTCTTCAACCCTTGCCGATACCCGAATGGAAGTGGGAGCACATCACCATGGACTTTGTGACGGCATTGCCTCAGAGTCCCAAGGGTAATAATGCGGTGTGGGTAATCGTTGATCGCCTCACCAAGTCAGCTCACTTCATACCATTCAGGGTAGGTCAGTCGACAGAGGTTCTGGCAGATAAGTATATGAAGGAGATAGTTCGTCTGCATGGAGTCCCAGTTAGTATAGTATCAGATAGAGACACCAGATTCAGATCTCATTTCTGGGAGAGTCTCCAAGCAAGTCTGGGAACTCGTCTGAAATTCAGTACTTCTTATCATCCTCAGACAGACGGACAATCTGAGAGGACTATCCAGATCCTTGAAGATATGTTGAGGGCTTGCATGATGATTTTGGAGGATCATGGGAGGGCCATCTTCACTTGGCTGAGTTTTCATATAACAACAGCTATCAGGCAAGTATTAAGATGGCACCTTTTGAGGCATTGTATGGAAGGAAGTGCCGATCACCGATTTGTTGGGATGAAGTCGGTGAGAGGAGTCTTTTGGGACCAGAGATCCTGATACAGACGACAGAGAAGGTCAGGGTTATCAGAGATCATCTCAGGGCTGCTCAGAGTAGACAGAAGAGTTGGGCAGACACTCGGAGGAGGCCATTGGAATTCCAGACCGGAGATCATGTGTTCTTGAAGATATCACCTACCAAGGGTGTAATCCGGTTCGGTACACGTGGGAAGCTAAGTCCGAGGTATATTGGCCCATTCGAGATCCTGGATCGTGTGGGAGATATGTCCTATAGATTGGCATTACCGCCATCTTTGGACGGGGTGCATAATGTCTTCCACGTGTCTCAGTTGAGGAAGTATGTCAGGGATGACAGCCATATTCTGGATCATTCCGAGCTGGAGCTACAACCGGATTTATCATACCAAGAGCAGCCGTTGGCCATTCTGGATAGGAGTGTCAAGACACTGAAGAACAGAGCTATTCCATTGGTATTGGTGTCATGGAACAGGCATGCGCCAGGGGAGGCCACTTGGGAGCGTGAGGACGTTATCGGGAGCGTTATCCTCAACTTTTCACATCTTGATTGGGTAAGACTCTTTTCTTCTACTCTTCCTTGCCGTTATCTTTCCTTGTATCCATATCTATCCGTTGCTTTTCCTGTTATCTTTCACCTTATGAAATTTCGAGGACGAAATTTTGTAAGGTGGGTAGATTGTAATACCCCTCTCCCGGAATACGTACATAGTTACGTATTCAGTCTTTCGATCGTATTTTCTGACTTACCATCCGTATTTGACCAATTTCAATTCCAAATATCATTTTCCAATATTTTAGATTTTATGTGATTTTCTGGAATTTTCTGGAATTAAAATGAATTTCTCCGAAACCGGTGTCGGCCAGTACCGCTGGCCGATTTCCGAATTTTTATCTTCCAAACTGTTAGGAATTTTTAGAAAGTCCTTTAGACTTTATTGCTTAGAATCATATTTCTTACTTATACACTTTTTCTGAGAATTTTATGAATTTATGAAAATTCTTTCGGAGTCGGTAAATAACTGATTCCGAGATTTTTAATTAAAAATCTATACAGTATTTCTTCAAACGAATTTCACCATGAGTCTTCAAATATTATTCTTGATTTTTGGTAAAATTTTCAGACCAATCCGAGATACTTGAAATTCGGACATTTTTTTCAAAAATTGCAAAATTCCAATTCCACTTCATTTCCACCTCATTTCCCACTCACCACTTCACCTAACCCCACTAACTCTCTCTCCTTCCCATGGCCGGCCAAGTGGCAATGGGAGGGACACCTCACCCCCACATTTTTGCAAGAAAACCCTCCACTTCCATCTTAATACCAATCCCTTTACAAAGATTCCAAACTATAAATGCATTTCCTTTGCAAAATTCCCCTTTTTCTCATTTCTTCATCAAGAGAGCTCTCTCAAAATTCCCTTCTTCCTCTTCAACAAACCCTAGCTTCAAGAGAACACCCAACCTCTTCACCTTCACCTCAAAGTCTCTAAGGATTCATCTAGGGCTTCATCAAGGGAGCTCAATTTCAACCATCTCTTCCCAAGGCAACACCAAGGGGAATTCTTCAACCCTAGCTTCAACATCAAGTGTGGATTGGAGCCATCTTCTCTACCTTGGATCAAGACTCAAATCCAACCTATCCTAGTGAGTTTCTTACTCACCAAGACCTAGTTAACACTCCACATGCTTAGGGTAGAGATCCATGTACACCTATAACATAAAAATCCAATTTTTAGGTCATCTAAGCTCAAATCCAACCTCTCATGTCAATATATCACACACCAAAGCTAGACCCTGTTCTGGTGTACTTGTAGTAGTAGATCAGGTCCTCTAGTGCCACAAAAATCCTATTTTTAGACTGATAGAACCAACCAAGGTGAAATCTGATTTTTCTGCCTTAACAGCAGCAGATTTCAGAGGATCGGTCGACCGGCAGTCGACCGATCACTCTACCGACGTGCACAGCGTGCACAATTTTGAGTTGGCGGTCGACCGGCAGTCGACCGACCACTCGACCGGCTTAGGGAATTAGGGTGGACCAGTCGACCGACAGTCGACCGGCCAAAACCTGGAGCTCACGCACTTTGTACGGTCGACCGGCAGTCGACCGGCACTCGACCGCCTTTGAAATCCCAGTCGACCGGCAGTCGACCGGAGGTCGACCGCCAGGTCAAATTCTGGGACAGATTTCAGACTCCTTTCTTTTTTGATTTTTGATACTCCCCTGATATATGTATGATGTTTTAGTCTTGTTTATACTTCATACCTGTACTGCATGACTTGTTACCTGATGGATCTTGCTTTATTATGCTTCATGACTCATGTTACATATTGCTATTCCATATCATGTTAAATATGAAATATCACCTCCCCTTCATGCTATCACTCAAACACCAAGCATGATATACCCGACCTTTATATAAAATATACCAACTTACATGGGGACAGGGGGAAATATGCGGAATATCGATATGTGTTCGTGTTTACAGTGGTATTAGGTTGTGCACTATATTTTCCGGTCTTACTGCGGTACTCCAGGGGACCGAGGGGAGTGCTTCCCCTTCCTGTTTACTGTCATGACAAGGGCATACATAAGACCCTCTGTTAGCCTAGCGGCAGGTTCCGTCTTCAAGCAACGGAACAATACTGGGCCGTGGTCCCGGGCATGCACGGGACCCACTGTAAACATAGTTCGTCGATACAACCGCTGTTTCCAATAACAACCTTGTTTCACTAGGATATGGATCTATGTGCTCTGGGACGCTGGGTCACATAGCTAGATATCACAGTAAGACAAGTAATAATAATAAGACATTAATTGTAGATTTATTGCATATGACCTTATCTTTCTTAGTTTACATCTCTTGTCATGCATTGTTACTTAGTACTATTTCATTATCTCTATTCATGATCCTTGCCACTTGGCTATCTTTTATTTGTTGTATTATGTCTTGACCCTTTGGATTTGCATATTCAGATTCTGAGGCTTGGAACGAAGTGGAGCCTTCCACAGAGGACTTGGCTTACCTAGGAGAGCAGGCTGACCAGCTCTAGATCTATCCTGTCCGACACTTCTTTTTGGTTCACGGATCTCCATCCTTACGTGAGCACTTTTGTATTTTTGATTGTATATCGTTCTTTTTGGACTTGGGTTGTGATAAAGGACACTTGTAAAGTGATTTTGCTCATCATAACTTGTGCAACTTTGTATTTATATTTTGTAAGTTGGCATATAATTATACCACGCTGTGTGTGTTGTACTCTGATACTTGTTGTACTTATGCTTAGCGTATATACGTGGGGGCACCATCTGGCCTACGTATATGCGTTGCAGTGACGTCCCCGTATCTTTGGGATCGGGGCGTTACAA